>OY992530.1:46006833-46314450 GCA_963921185.1 Dasysyrphus tricinctus
AGAAAAAAGCTCTTAAAGAATAAATCAACTGATATTTGTTAACTACACACAAAAATACCCTCAAGGCCAATCTTCAATTGAAAAAATTTTACACTAGAAAAATTAATTATTTTATGTTTTACAACTATGTAGGTCAGAGCTATATTTTAATTTTAATTGTTAAATTATTTACCTAATATTTTTGACGAATCATATACTTTCCTTGAAAGTTTAAGGACCCAGTTTCAAGACTTGCGGATAAAGTCTCAGATAGCCTATCCGGAACATATCTACAGCCTATCCGCGCCCCGATTCAAGTGGCTGTTAAAGCTTTTATCTAGAAAATAAGAAAAATATTAATTATAAGATTGGGAAAATATAATTTCAGACCATTTTTCTGTTGAAGAGCGTAGAATGCAGTCAAAAGAAGTGTTCTGGGATTTATGTGAATTTTTGTAAATATCCTACACAAACATTCATACATGGATCGTGTTTAATACAAAGACATATTTTAGTCAGTTATGCTATTAGCTTCCGTATACGTTGAGGAAAAAAAAAACCTTTGCGTGATCCATCAGAAAAATTATCCCAATTTTGTTCACACTTTTAAAAGAAGGATATGCGACAAAAAATATTCGCGTTTTAAGCCGCGTCCACATTATGTTGAATTGTGTTGATCAACATCGTTGATCAACAGTGTTGAGGAGGTGTAGACGTGTTGATCGACAATGCCAATCAATATTTGTTGACCCGAACGCAACCCGATTCAAATGGACAATCGACAAAGTTATGTTCAACAAATTCCATTTAATTAAAAATATTTGTAGGGTTTTAATTTCATGGACATAATTTATTGGTTTTGTGCCTTAAATCAATTTGTTTTAGATGAAAAAATTCAATATTTGTTGTGAATAAGTATTAAATGTTAATAATATTATTTCAACTTTATTGTTCACAAAAAAAAAAAAAAAAAAAGTTTGGTGCCCCCAGGATTTGAACCCTCAATCCTTCGGTTGCATCCTGACGCATCGATCAGAAAATTCCAATCCACACAAATTGTTGTAACGAAAGTTTTTGACGTATACACTAGCATGTTGATCGACAATGTTAACCAACAATGCTGATCGGCATAGTGTGGACCCTCCTTAAGAGTGGCATTCTAAACAATCCGATTTAAACCCGATCGAGAAATTTTGGGCTATTTATATTTTAGAAAGGTGAGTTGGGAAGAGAACGCACACGTCGACAAATTCTCTTTTTGCAGCTTTGAAGGATGAGCGGGAAAGTATTCCTGCTCCTATTTTCGACAATTCGATTGCAACAATGCCTCAATGTCAACACTTTTTTATAAAAAAAAAACATTAAAAAAACTTAGTTAAGTTTCACTGTCATTCACCTTATTAACACTCCTAGCCCAGTCTCATAGTTTATTCAATTTTCTTATACGAAGTTGTATATTTATATTTAATAATATTTTTTTCTTTTATTTATAGATTCTAGGACAAAGGATTGGCCAATGATGTCATCACCATTTCCAACATTAGCGGCATGCCTAACTTATGTTTACCTTGTCAAGGTATGTTAATATAATTGACTTGCACACAAAATAAGATTTATATGTACATTGTACATGTTTTGTTATTAATATACAATTCGCTTTGATTCATTGGGGAATAAATTATAAAAAAAATCCAGTGGCCAATAAATATTTTAAAGCCTAAGAACTCATAAAGTTGATAAATCAGAATCACTTACACTGGAAGCAGAAACTAACGACTCTATAAATATTGATTTATAGATCTAGTGGTCATGATCAAAGGGCACGGTAGTGCCCAGCCAAGTTCGCGGCACTACACCCTTTTTACAGGAACAAACTCAGGCGATTTTTTACCCCCCTCTAACTTCAGTACCAATGAATTCAGAAACTTCAAATTCGGAGTATTTGCTGAACTGATCAAACCCAGGTGGCTCACCAAATTTCAACTCTTTAGCATTAGTAGTTCCCAAGATATAGGACTTCAAAAATCGCAAAAACCGTAACTGACTGACTCACTGACTCACTGACTCACTGACTCACTGACTGACTGACTCACTGACAGATCATCAAAATTATGGAGCACTTCCCGACATCGTAGAAACTTGAAATTTCGCACAACGGTGGGCCTTGTGGTACATACAAAGGAAAAAATCGAAAATCTGCAATTTTCTATTCAGGGGGCGTGGCATCCACCCACTTTCTTAAATAATCTATAAATTATATGGAGCCTTTCCGATTGTTGTAGAACAATGAAAATTGGTAAGTTGGTAGGGTTTGAGGTACTAAGAAAGAAAAAAATTGAAAAATTGGAATTTTCCATACAGGGGGCGTGGCATCCACCCACATTCTTAAAAATTCTTATAAATTATATGGAGCACTTCCGATTGTTCTAGAACGATGAAAATTGGTAGGTCGGTATGGCTTAAGGTACTTAGAAAGAAAAAATGAAAAATTTGAATTTTCCATTCAGGGGGCGTGGTATCCACCCACATTCTTAAAAATTCTTATAAATTATATGAAGCACTTCCGATTGTTGTAGAACGATGAAAAATGTTAGGTCGGTATGCCTTGCAGGTACTTAGAAGAAAAAAAAATCGAAAAATTGGAAGTTTCAATTCAGGGGGCGTGGCATCCACCCACATTTCTTAAAAAATCTTATAAATTATATGGAGCACTTCCGATTGTTGTAGAACGATGAAAATTGGTAGGTCGGTAGGACTTGAAGTACTTAGAAAGGAAAAAAATCGAAAAATTGGAATTGTCCATTCAGGGGGGGGGGGGCATCCACCCACTTTATCAGAAATTGCAATTATTTGTATGGAGCACTTTCGGTTGTCGTAGAATTATGAAACTTTGTAGAGCGGTTAGGGCTTGACTTTCACCTGGCAAAACAAATCTTTGCAAAAAGGAAGTGAAATCACAACAAAAAACATAAATGTTAAGAAAGGGAGCCAAGTTCTTATGTGTACAAGAAACCTGTGCGTAAAAAATCAGCCAAAAAAAGTAATGAGATCTAAAATATATGCCAAGTTTTAAGTTCATGAAGTTTAATATCAAATATCTTAAATAGAGTAATATCGAAACAATTCCAAATCATGACAGAAATTTGGTAATTAATGATTACTGATTAAAATTTGGTGGATTTACTTGGCAAGTTTTCTGTTAAATATTTACTTAATCACAAATTTAAAAATGTATGAAAACTTGACCAGTGAACCCCCACCAAATTTTGATCAGTAATCAATTAATTACAAATTTCTGTCATGATTTGGAATTGTTTCGATATTACTCTATTTAAGATATTTGATATTAAACTTCATGAACTTAAAACTTGGATAATATTTTAGATCTCATTACTTTTTTTGGCTGATTTTTTACGCACAGGTTTCTTGTACACATAAGAACTTGGCTCCTTTCTTAACATTTATGTTTTTGTTGTGATTAACATAATATGGAGGAAATCTTATACAAAATACGAACAGATTTACCCCAGAATTTCAGAAACAGCAAGGGCTTGGTGCTGTAGTTCTTCAAGCAGATGCTCTCTAACACTTCCTTAGTGATATTTTTGATCGATGATACTCAATATTCTAGTATCGCATCCACATCAGGCCATAATTGCTATTACATAATATATTTTTTCTCATTTTTGGTTTAAAAAAATCATCATGTAAGGGTGACCCACAATTGCTATTTGCAAATTGATTTTTATTAAAAATTAAACTCTGTTTTTAAAACCACACATACATACATAGCTATACATTCTAAACACTGACTAAAACAAAATAAAATAAAATAAAATAAAATAAAATAAAATAAAATAAAATAAAATTAAATTAAATTAAATTAAATTAAATTAAATTAAATTAAATTAAATTAAATTAAATTAAATTAAATTAAATTAAATTAAATTAAATTAAATTAAATTAAATTAAATTAAATTAAATTAAATTAAATTAAATTAAATTAAATTAAATTAAATTAAATTAAATTAAATTAAATTAAATTAAATTAAATTAAATTAAATTAAATTAAATTAAATTAAATTAAATTAAATTAAATTAAATTAAATTAAATTAAATTAAATTAAATTAAATTAAATTAAATTAAATTAAATTAAATTAAATTAAATTAAATTAAATTAAATTAAATTAAATTAAATTAAATTAAATTAAATTAAATTAAAATTAAATTAAATTAAATTAAATTAAATTAAATTAAATTAAATTAAATTAAATTAAATTAAATTAAATTAAATTAAATTAAATTAAATTAAATTAAATTAAATTAAATTAAAATAAATTAAATTAAAATTAAATTAAATTAAATTAAATTAAATTAAATTAAATTAAATTAAATTAAATTAAATTAAATTAAATTAAATTAAATTAAATTAAATTAAATTAAATTAAATTAAATTAAATTAAATTAAATTAAATTAAATTAAATTAAATTAAATTAAATTAAATTAAATTAAATTAAATTAAATTAAATTAAATTAAATTAAATTAAATTAAATTAAATTAAATTAAATTAAATTAAATTAAATTAAATTAAATTAAATTAAATTAAATTAAATTAAATTAAATTAAATTAAGTTAAATTAAATTAAATTAAATTAAATTAAATTAAATTAAAATTAAATTAAATTAAATTAAATTAAATTAAATAAATTAAATTAAAATTAAATTAATTAAATTAAATTAAATTAAATTAAATTAAATTAAATTAAATTAAATTAAATTAAATTAAATTAAATTAAATTAAATTAAATTAAATTAAATTAAATTAAATTAAATTAAATTAAATTAAATTAAATTAAATTAAATTAAATTAAATTAAAATTAAATTAAATTAAATTAAATTAAATTAAATTAAATTAAATTAAATTAAATTAAATTAAATTAAATTAAATTAATTAAATAAATTAAATTAAATTAAATTAAATTAAATTAATTAAATTAAAATTAAATTAAATTAAATTAAATTAAATTAAATTAAATTAAATTAAATTAAATTAAATTAAATTAAATTAAATTAAATTAAATTAAATTAAATTAAATTAAATTAAATTAAATTAAATTAAATTAAATTAAATTAAATTAAATTAAATTAAATTAAATTAAATTAAATTAAATTAAATTAAATTAAATTAAATTAAATTAAATTAAATTAAATTAAATTAAATTAAATTAAATTAAATTAAATTAAATTAAATTAAATTAAATTAAATTAAATTAAATTAAATTAAATTAAATTAAATTAAATTAAATTAAATTAAATTAAATTAAATTAAATTAAATTAAATTAAATTAAATTAAATTAAATTAAATTAAATTAAATTAAATTAAATTAAATTAAATTAAATTAAATTAAATTAAATTAAATTAAATTAAATTAAATTAATTAAATTAAATTAAATTAAATTAAATTAAATAAATTAAATTAAATTAAATTAAATTAAATTAAATTAAATTAAATTAAATTAAATTAAATTAAATTAAATTAAATTAAATTAAATTAAATTAAATTAAATTAAATTAAATTAAATTAAATTAAATTAAATTAAATTAAATTAAATTAAATTAAATTAAATTAAATTAAATTAAATTAAATTAAATTAAATTAAATTAAATTAAATTAAATTAAATTAAATTAAATTAAATTAAATTAAATTAAATTAAATTAAATTAAATTAAATTAAATTAAATTAAATTAAATTAAATTAAATTAAATTAAATTAAATTAAATTAAATTAAATTAAATTAAATTGAATTAAATTAAATTAAATTAAATTAAATTAAATTAATTAAATTAAATTAAATTAAATTAAATTAAATTAAATTAAATTAAATTAAATTAAATTAAAATTAAATTAAATTAAATTAAATTAAATTAAATTAAATTAAATTAAATTAAATTAAATTAAAATAAATTAAATTAAATTAAATTAAATTGAATTGAATTGAATTGAATTGAATTGAATTGAATTAAATTAAATTAAATTAAATTAAATTAAATTAATTAAACCTCAAAAAGAAACCAAATTTTATCCATCGGATTTCTTCTATAGACAAAAAAACTAACCATTCGGAAAAATTATCTTTTTAAATGATTTCTTAGTTGATTTACACCATAGCTACCTGGGAGGGGCAAATCTTCAAAGGGAGGAGCAAACTATGGACTCTAACATAAAAAGACAAATATTTGTCAAAAGTCCATAGTAAAATTAAAAACTTGTTCGACTGTCTTTTAATTTTGTATTAATTTTTTTCCTGAGACATTGAGGATCAATGTTGTTCCAAAAAATTTCTATAAAAATAACATATAAGAAAATAGAAAGTTTTTGCTTCGTTATCATTTCTAATGGCTATGAAAAAACGGTAGTTTAAAAAAAAAATTATTTGCAAACAAATCTCAAACCAAAAAACATCAAGCTTCAGAATGCTTTAAATTTTATTTCAATACGACCACTTTTCACAGGGATACACTAAAAAAAGGAAAAAATCGTGTTCCCTCAATTTTTTCTACAAGGGCATTAATGAGTTGGGTAGGAAACCTCGAAGGCCAAAATCCCGAATGACAAACTCCCGAATGACAAGATCCCAAATAGACAAAATCCCGAATGGCTTTCGTTCTTATTGTTTTATTTCGAAATTTCTTGCATGCCAGATTTTTGTCATTCGACATAGTATCATAATGCCAAAAAAAAAGCAGAAGTCTTAAATAGTTATACAAGACCAAAGACAGAGTGCTTAGTTTATGACAAGACCATCACTAGAAATCTTTGGATTTTTCATAGTTAATTTCTATTCTGCCATTTGGGGATATGCCTTCCTATATAAATATTAAATACTATCTACTCTGTTGATAAGCTAAAAACAATGTAACAATAAACAAATAACCTAACCATATATTTACTTGCATGTCAAAGATCATAATCATTCAGTAAATTGATATACAAATTGACAGTGAAAACAATTATCCCTATATTTATGAATGAAGAGAAACACATTTATTAGAACACTCTGTCGACTTGTCACTAATAAAATAAGTCATTTCCATTTTGAATGTATTGTTTAATGAGCCTGTTAATAATACTCTTTAGTAAACTTGTTTGGCATGAGCCAGTTTTTGTTTTTTTATAAATCGCTAATGATTTAAGGGAAAATCTATTTATTTTTTGCTTGCGATATAAAAATGTGTTATTAGGTAGGTTGGTCGTAGGTATATAGACAAACTTAAAATCTACTTTTGGTTTATGATGTTTATTTGATGTCTAAATTTGTTTTTTTTCCATATAAGTCAAAAAAAATTATGTCAACATTGATGACCATTCGAACCCGATTTATGGCATTTTCTACTCTGCAACATCTTCCGCCACAGCTGCGATATTCTCAGCAAAACGGCTGCTTCGGGGCAGAATCTCGTGGTGCCCCCTCTTCTAGGTGAGCAGCTTAACGTTATCGTAGTATTTGCCAAGTTGGTATCAGACGGCAAAAAATTTAAACAATTATTCTGCGTTCTTTTATTTTGTTTTCGATCGGAATTTCTGACTGTTCAAGTCCTTTTTGATTCCAATCGAATATGAAAACATTGTGCTGTCAAGCTTGCACAGACACTTCCCAATGAAGCCATTTTACAAAATGGCTTCTTTAAGCCTTTTTTACTTTTGACAAGTGCTATCCGACGAATGTACATATATGTATGCTTGGTGTTCCAAATCTACTTCTTGAGATCGAGAACAGAAAAAGACTCCGAAAATATTACTCATAATAGCCAAACAAAGACCTTTGGAGTATAAGGAGTGAAAATGGAATACAGAGACCGCGTCTAATTGAAAACGACATAAGATTACAGCGATTCATGTCTTGTTGACGTGTATTTTGTATCGGTTTACTTCATGAATGTCAAAATAGAATTGACATCTGCCACAATTTTTTAAAATTATAGTATCTTCCCATAGTGTTATGACTTTCGTACCACCTATTACTGCCTGCATTGGTATATGGCATAGACATGTGTAGCGAAATACGTTGAAGCAGCAGTTGCGTTAAGTGCGCTGATACATCAATTTGTAACTCAGTAGCGCAAATGCGCAAAAGCGTTGTTCATCAACTCAATAATCGAATAGGGCAGTTGACAAGTGCAGCGCCAGAAACGCACCGCACCATTGAAGAAAATGAAAAAAGTGCTGATTTCTTTGTACCGCTCTCAAATTGTGTTTGCAAAAGATGTGTCCCCAAAGATGCTATACAAGAAACAAATAATTGAAAACAAAAATATTTTAAATGAGGGTGGTTCATAAAAAAAGTAGTTTCGCACTTTAAGGAAAAATTCGAAATCTTTCAATTTTTTTTTCTCCAGAAAAGTTGGAATTTTAGGCTTAGGGTGACATATGAGACTAAATACATAATTTTTACTTTGTCCACAATGGCGCAATCTGACAATCCATATGAATTTAAAATTGCATTGAAGGATGGCAAGTAAAAATTACTATACCTACATACTTCCAAAAACACGAATTTTGTTTATTTTCTTTTTTGTAGGTTGGTTTAAAGGGACTTTGGGTGACATTTGCAACAAAATATTGTATCTGCATCAAAATATTATTTGCTGTCAATCTGTCAAACCATAAACTGTCAAATTTCATCAGAGGATAGTTACGATCTTGATGGATCAAAAAGCCTCTGGAAAATCAAAAAAATATTCTCTGAAAACTCGAATTTTTACCCTAAAAAGGTTTTGCTCCAATTTTAGGCTTATGATGACATTTGAGAATTAATACAGAATTTTCATTTTGCCTTTAATCTGATAGGCCATATGAACAGTCAAAATCCATTAGAGGATGGCTAAAAACACCAAACAAAAACATCCATCCTCCTTCTTTTTTGATTTGAAATACATGAATTCTGCCTCTTTTTTGAACCTCAAATCTCAAACACTCTAATTGGTTGGTTAAGATTTGAGTGACATTTGTAATAAAATATTGCGTTTGCATCAAAATACACTTTGTTGGCTATCTATCACGCCATTAACTGTCAAATTCCATCGGAGGATGGCTACGATATTGATGGATTATAAAGCCTCTAAAAAATCAAAAATTCTGACCTTTTCCATACACGTTTGCATCATATCCTCATGTCTAGAGCCGAAATGATATTGTAGAACCTCTCTCTGCATACTTTGATGCTTCCAACAGCGAGTGCAAAGGTCTTCCCACACTAAATCGCTAGCTCATTTCATGCTCTATACAAAAGTTTTTCTTTAGAGATTGTCGTCTGTGTGATTCTTTTAGGCAATCGACCTTCTTCCATCTCCATGGTTCTGCAGATATAATCTGCATGTAACTTCAGAGTTTGTATGAAAAGCGGAGGCAGCCCTGTTTCCAAATGGAGCATATGTGCGGGCGTGGTCATCGGGAGTTTTAATGATCGTTTATGGTAAAACGTTAAAAAGTTTTCAGCAGATTCATGTTTTTTGTAGCCCCAGTATTGCCAATACGGCTGATTTTGAAGTTGCCTCAAAAATCTTGTGCTTTACAGTATTAGGTACAAAGTTGTTGTTAAAGCAGTCCTTTCACTCCATATTAATTGCCATTTAAGCCTTCACCAGTTTACTCCCAAGATGTTTTCCTAAGTTGAGTGTGGGAATGATATTAAAGCCGAGGTACATGTATTCTTTCACTACCTCAATGATTTCTTCACCAAAATGCAACACTCATTCCGTGCCCCCATGCCACCACCTTTTGTGAAGATCATAATCTTTGAATTTTACAAGTTAACTGATAGGTTCTAGAGTTCACAGTAGTCCCGAACTCAATTTATCATTAATTGCAATGTTTCTGGAGACTCTGTCGGCAATACTATGTCGTCTGCTTATATTAGCACTTTAAGGGTCCATTCATTGATGTAGGTAAATACCACCACCTAAAGTATTCTATAAATCATCGATGTAGAATAAAAACTGCGTAGGGTTAAGTGCACGTCCGTGTTTCAAGCCTAATTCTGTGCAGAAGCAATCAGACAATCTTCAGTGGCGATTCCTCTCAGTTGGCTGGGTTGGCTGCGCCAACCCTAAAATTTCGTCTTATACACGTACTACAAACAATTTGTTTGTATTAAAACTTGAGAATAAAATATCCTTTTATGTTGATAAAAAAACAACAACCCAATCCGTTTGAATCATTATAAAACCAGCAAAACCTATTTAAATCGAGCCATTCACTGCAACCCCTACGTGCTATATTAATCCCATACATAGTAGGAATCTCTTTTAATATTATTTTTCTTTCAATATTGGCCGTGTTGGCTACAAAATTTGCGCCAACAAATCTCATACAAACAAACTACATTATTATTCCCGATGTGCTGTGTCACTCTATCTTTAAGAACAGACCCACAAAAATACCCACACAGGTTGGCTCTACTGAAAGAGCCAACGCCTGGGTAGAAAAATGTGAGTTGATTGCCGACCAGTACCCACCAGTGGAGAACCTAGTTATCTGAAGCAAATGTTTTAGTTCGAATTATATATGGGTAACTTGAAAAAATCATAACTCCCATTCTACTCATCCGATCTTCAAGGTTAAGGTCTTTAAATAAAGCCAAAATGACACGCTACATTGTGTGAAAAAATCATTGAAAAGGGGTAGAAAATTTCATACTAAAGGGGTGATTAAGTCAGCCTTCAATTCGATTTGCAGCATTCTAAATTCAAAAGTTGATGAAAAATTTCACAATTTGAAAAAACAAAAAATGCTTGTTTTTTGCTTATTTTCTCTTCTAAGATTTTGTTATACAATGTTTTACCATCAAACCTACATGAGCGGTGCTAAAATTTTTTTAAATGATTGTTTACAAATAAAATGCATTTTAATTAAAAAACTGATCGACATAGCTTCATTAATATAATGATTACTCAAACAAATCTGCATAAATCTTTATAATTAAGGTTTTAAAATACTGTCAGTAAGATAATCGTTAGATTTATAAAAAAAAATATTATTTTTTACTAGGTAACTATGAAAAAAATGTAAAAACAATTTGAAGCAATGTTTTTTTACACCTACTTAATGGCATTAATATCTAAAAATTTCATATAAATATTGAACATAGAAACAAAAATTTAATAAAGTATTTAAATTTAGTATAAAGACTAAATATATGTAGGTAATCACAAAGTTGTATATCCAACACCAGAGCAGGAATTAAATATTATTTGAATTTAATACATTTAAAACATGCTTTGTTGTACATTGTTCCAGCCTCACTAAAACGTTAATAACTTTTTTAATTACCAACGGACTTTAATGAATCAGATTTTTTTGATTAACAATTAAAAATAATTTTATTTTAATGTATCATACATCATTGTAAACCACGGAGAAGCTAAGAAAAAATGTACACAAAAAAAATACCTCTAATTTTTGCATATGAAAATAATTGAAAGAATTCAGTATAAATGTAACTTATCAACATTGGTAATTTTTTTTAATATTCCAAAATGAAGTGTCAAATAATGGATTATAATTATTAAAATTATTTTCAGCCAAACAAAATTATAAAAACTTCAAAAGAAATTAAAGGGGAAAACAAACTTAGAGCATCTATATAAATACACTAGTCAACAATATTAAAGGAACAAATTTTTTTTCAATTTTTGTTAGCGTTTTTTGAAGAGCTTTATCTTTGTGACGAGTGGTCGTATTGAGTTGAAATAAAAAGCATTTTACAGCTTTATGTTTTTTGTTTCGAGATTTGTTTGCAAACAAATTTTTTTGAAGTACCGTTATTGCGTTATTGCAAAAAATGAGACGAGACAACTAAATTATTTTTTTTTATTTTTTTTGAAGGTCCTCATTTCTATGGATAATTTTTTTTGAGTCAATTAAATGTCATGATCAGATACCTTGTTTATTCAGCTTCAATTCAGTTTTTTTGTTGTTGTCGTACGATTTTTTTTGACATGGTTTATCTGACTTTGAATGAAAAAAGATACTTTTAGCCTTGATTACCAATATCTCAGCAAATAATGACGTTATAAAAATTTCAAAGACAGTTTTGGAAATTTGAAAAAGCGTTTTACAAGATTTTTTTATGATTTTGTAGAAATTATTTTTTTTTACCGTTCACCGTTAGTTTAAAAAAAGTACTAAAAACCGACGTTTTGTGGTCTTTTCGTAAATCTTTTTTTTTCATTGCAAATATTGATTGCATGGCTTGCGTTGGTATGCAAATTTACAGACTTTTTAATCATCAATATTCTTGTAAATTTTCAAATTGATTGATCGAACAGTTTTTCCTCACCAAAACTTCAAAGACTTACAAACCAGGTAAAGGAACAAATTGTGTTATTCCTAAACAGTGCGTAGTCGTCATCAAAATGACAAGAAAACTGTAATTCCAGTGGATTTTTTTCACAGTTTTGCATTAGTTAGATATTTTTTTGAATTGAAATGAAATAAAAAGTACATTTTTCAAAAAAAAAAAAAAAAAAAATAATTTCAAAAAATTTTCAAACAAAAAAACTTGATTTTTTTTTAATTTTTTTTTTTGGAAAAATGTACTTTTTATTTCATTTCAATTCAAAAAAATATCTAACTAATGCAAAACTGTGAAAAAAATCCACTGGAATTACAGTTTTCTTGTCATTTTGATGACGACTACGCACTGTTTAGGAATAACACAATTTGTTCCTTTACCTGGTTTGTAAGTCTTTGAAGTTTTGGTGAGGAAAAACTGTTCGATCAATCAATTTGAAAATTTACAAGAATATTGATGATTTAAAAGTCTGTAAATTTGCATACCAACGCAAGCCATGCAATCAATATTTGCAATGAAAAAAAAAGATTTACGAAAAGACCACAAAACGTCGGTTTTTAGTACTTTTTTTAAACTAACGGTGAACGGTAAAAAAAAATAATTTCTACAAAATCATAAAAAAATCTTGTAAAACGCTTTTTCAAATTTCCAAAACTGTCTTTGAAATTTTTATAACGTCATTATTTGCTGAGATATTGGTAATCAAGGCTAAAAGTATCTTTTTTCATTCAAAGTCAGATAAACCATGTCAAAAAAAATCGTACGACAACAACAAAAAAACTGAATTGAAGCTGAATAAACAAGGTATCTGATCATGACATTTAATTGACTCAAAAAAAATTATCCATAGAAATGAGGACCTTCAAAAAAAATAAAAAAAAATAATTTAGTTGTCTCGTCTCATTTTTTGCAATAACGCAATAACGGTACTTCAAAAAAATTTGTTTGCAAACAAATCTCGAAACAAAAAACATAAAGCTGTAAAATGCTTTTTATTTCAACTCAATACGACCACTCGTCACAAAGATACAGCTCTTCAAAAAATGCTAACAAAAATTGAAAAAAAATTTGTTCCTTTAATATTGTTGACTAGTGTATATGCTTTTCGAGTACATTTACCTGAAAAATACATAACTTGAATATTAAGGAACAAAAATACACCTTATTCATGATTTATTGTTTGTCTTAAGAAATCAGAAATATCTAAATTATAAAGCTCAATTGGAAGTAAAATATCAAAAATGTGTTTTTAAAAAAGTCTCACATTAAAAACTACTAAATTAATTCCCCTTTTGGCAAACTATATGGCTTATATTTATCAACCAAGTCCACAAAATGGATTTAATTTTTCAAAATTCTATTTCACCAATCCTAATAAAAAATTTGATATATGAAACATTGCTGTGCGTTGCTCAAGAGCTTGAGTATTGATTTTCAATTTATTATTTTATTATAAAAAAATTCACATTTTGATAATTTCCAAGGTAGCCGTAGAAACCAAATAAAATCAAAAATTGTCGATCCAACTGCATGAGAAATACTGCTTTGATTTTTAAAAATAAGGTGTCTATTGGCGTTTTTCTATTTTAGCTCAGAGCAGATCAGATCAGATTCAAAACACAAAAATATTTGAATCAGATAATAAAATTTTCAATTTCTGAATCTGATCTGATCTAAGTTAAAAAAGAAAAACGCCATATAGAGAGATTAATCCTCAATTTTTTAGAGCGTTACAGTTTACAGGTTACATTTTCATAAAATTTGAGTAGCTGAGAGGCTTCGAAAGGCTTAAAAGCATGTTTTTTACTATATTTACAATAATTTCATCCTTATTTTTCAAAGTGTTTAAATATATGTAATAATTTGAACTAATGTGTCAATAGAGAAAGAAATGTTGTCGAAGATAAGAAAAAGTGAAAATTTTTAGGAACCGGTTCTTGAAATTTTTTTGAAAATAGAGTGACGACTGGATTTTATGTAGGTAGAGATAAATGAGTTGAATTAAAACTCATTACAGAGGAAAAAAATTAAAAATGTTTGCTTTTATTACGTTCAGCTTTGATTAAAGGATTATTCGTAGCCAACCCAGAACTCAAGACCAGAAATCGCCACTGACAATCTTTCCCATAACGCTGCACTTCTTTTTGTATACATTGCTTCAATAAATCTAAGCAACTTGAGTGATATTCCTTTATTTGCAAGCTTGTTAGGAAGTCAATTATTCAATTATAAGTCATAGGCTGCTTTAAGGCCTACAAAACATGCATATACTTTTTTCTTTAGGGCCATATAAGGCTCAGCAGCATTTGCTAATACTTAAATGTGGTACACTGTGGAGTATCCCTTGCGAAAACTCGCTTGAAATTCTGACAACACTGAATTTTCTGTTAACCAAGAGTGTTTAATCTCTGTTGGATGATTCATTCTAGTGAGTTTATTAACTAAATATATTCCTCAATGATTTCCAACTTCATTTTTATCATCATTTTTATAAATTGGAAAGATAATCGTAAGTATGATTAAATGACGTCGTTAAAAGCGTTTGGAAGTTCAAATTGCTGTATTTATAAAACTCAATAGAAATTTGTTAGAGCCGGGCACTTTTTGGTCTTTGCTTGATGACTTCTATAACTTCTAGAAGTAATCACGAAAGTCTGCTTTTGGTTCAACTCTGTTTAATAATGTATTTCTGCTTATAAGTCGAACTCGTCTCCAAAAATCCTTGCTATTTTGTTTTTCTGCTAATATTTGAGATTGTTGGCTATCATATTCTACCTTACGACATAGCTCTTTGTATGTATTTCTTTTGTGCTTCACGATATTGAACACGAAAATAATCGGTACCAAGCTGTGTAAAAGTTCTTAGCAGTTCAAATGCTTTTTTCCTTGTTTTAAGACACTCATAATCCAACCATTTTTGAGTGAATCCTCTTTGAACTGTCCCAGTAGTTTTTTTGGGAGCAGCTTGTCATACTATAAAGTCTTGTACCGGTGCATCTAAAAGCTTGGAACCAGCAAATACATGTTGAGCCAGAAGTTGATCAAACTTGAATATAATTGTGACGCCACTTTTAAGTTTGGCATTGAGTTTCTATTCTCTCTATTCTCTATCAACTCTATCTATTGATATCACCTTCGCCCTTTTCCCGTTTGCCTCATAAAAACCAAAAAAAATATATAAGTCCAGTAGTATTCTTCCATTGCTGTTAGCTGTTGATGACGTTGTTTTTTCAGCTCTTATTAACGCAGAGCATTTTAAACACGTATCTTCAAGCCCTATTCTAGCATTAAAGCCCCAATCAACTTCACATTTTCATAGTAAAAATTAGGTAAAAAATCAAGCAGTTTAGTCTCGCAATTCTATCTGCGGTCTTTATGTAGCTAGAGCCTAAGTGGATTGGTCGATTGCTTAAGAATCACCATAAAAGTGATCCCTGGTTTGAAACTAAAAAAAGGGATTCAACCTTGATTCAAGGCTTACTGAAAAATAATAATAAATTCAACAAATAACAAAAAAAGTAAAAGTTTTAAAATAAAACAACAAGTAAAATGAAAAATATTAATTAAAAATGTTCTTTTTTTTGTATATCCTTTCAGGTTCTAGGTCCCCGGTTAATGGAAAATCGCAAGCCATTCCATCTGCAATATACACTAATAGTTTATAATTTATCACAAGTAATATTTAGTGCATGGCTGTTTTATGAGGTAAGAATTTATACACAATATTTCATCGTAACTCATTTCTATCCTCCTTTTTGGCTTCTACTTAAGAACTAATAATGCAATTCTATAATATTTTATTTTTTATAGAAAGGATTTTCGCTTGCGATATGAAAATAATATATAAAACGAAAAAAAAAAATAATAAAAAAAATCTGTATTCATACTACGAGCAAAAATTATTGTTGATTTTAATTTTCAACTAAAGATTTTTTGTATAAATAATTGATTTAGGGGATTTAAAAACAAGAAAAAATATTTTTTTTTTATAATTTTATTTATTTTTTGTATTTGTTTAATTAAATTAAATTTTTTAGTCTTTAATGGGCGGCTGGTGGGGTCATTACAGCTTTAGATGTCAACCAGTGGATTATAGTGATAGTCCAACAGCTAGGAGAGTAAGTGCGAACAGATTACACAAAAAATTAAATTACGCCTCTTTCAATTGGCTTAATACAAAAAAATAAAAGAAAAGTTAAACATAAAAATTAAAAAAAAAAAAAACTGCCCATATTGTAGATAAATTAAAACTAAGAATATACTTATATATAAATATAAATATTGTAAGAGGCTTTAATTACATTTCGCGTATCTGCGCACTCTCGAAATAAAATTTCAAAATGTTAAGTGGTAACATAATATTTCTTGCAATATCTTTTACCTATTTTGGGATGCAAGAAACACACAAAAAACACACTTCCTATATACCTACACACTTTTTTTCAAAATTAATAACAACTACAACCAAACAACAACAACAAACACAAAATGCACTTTTTTTTCAATAACCGTGCTTTTTTCTTATACTTAAAACCAAAATTCTTTAAACGTTTTTTTCCTAAACGTGTAACTAATTGGCAATTAATCAAAAATGTTTTAACCAAAATTTAAGAACATAATTGGCAAATACACATGCATATTCTTTCTTTCACACATTTGCACACATAATATTTTTTATACCAACAAAAAAAAAATTTCTATTTTATCCTATTTCACTATCTTACAAAAATGTTGTAACTATGATTGTAATCTACAAGTTAACATATTTTCAAAACCTATATTCATTATAATTTTAATTGCAAGGTCATTGCTATGAAGTTTTACCTATTGAAGCAAAACTGTAATTTCTTAAGAGCATTTTTTTTAAAGCGCTCTGCGTGGGCTTCAATTTAAGATCTTTTCTCGACTTATTAAAAGTCATATACTATCAAATAATCAGACAGTTCAGCTATGTATATGCCGTGGATATCTTTCAGTTTGAGCGAGCCCTTAAGGCCCTTAAAGGCCACTTATGATGAGGTTACTCGATGCTTGCTCTTCAGAGCCATCTGGGCAGCGTAGTTAGTCCAAGTGGTATTACCTTTATGCACATAAGCTAAAAGCCAACATTGAATCATCCATTTGAAAAAAGGTTTAAACTTTATTTGAGACTAGTTAAGTTATCAAAACACAATCTGGCAGGGTTGCAAGATTGCCATTCAAATTTTTAAACTCAAGTGAAGCTAAGGGAAGGGGATAATATCTCTACTTTGAGATCTAGCTTTTGCATTTCCTTAACCCATTTAAGACGGCTACCAGTTCCAGTTGAGTTAGAAACGTGAAATTTCATACACTGTCTATTTTTGGTCTAACTAAGGGAAATCCCAAAAAAAATTTTGGAAAAGCTTATAGTTTCCCGGAAAATTCACGTTGCGTTTTCGCAACGTTCGGCGAAAGGGGTAGCAAAATTATTAATTTTTTTTTTTAAGATGGAACATGAATGAAATTTATTTGAGAATTTTATGAAAAATGTACCTAATAAATAGGTATAAATTAAAAGTTACAATGAAGAAGTTTATAAGAAAGTATACACTATATCAAAATATGCTTATAAAGACTGGTTTTTTGTGCGGTATGCGTCGAAGCATTTTGGATGAAGCGGGATATTACATTTCTTGCAGGAAAAAACGGTATGGCTGGAGCACTTGCGACATCGAAGACGCTTTTCTGTTTTGGTGACTGTATGCTTGATGTCATCGAAACGAACCACTTCATTGGGGTTTCCTTCCCTTCGTTGCACATGTTGAACATTTGACTCCGATCGCAACAAGGACTCTACAACAAACGTCCTAAATTCTAGTTGTGTCATTGCTGTTTCCTTAGCATTTTTTTTGCAAATACAGTGTAACTTCCATGTATTTACCAATGCTGCATCGAGTGCATTTGATAAAAGTGGCCAGTACCACTTCTTTCCTCGAATTCGTATACGATAGTTGCTTGTAGCGTTGTCGAACAAATCAACTCCTCCCATCGTTATGTTGTATTCGCGAATTGCATTTGGCATTTGAATGTTTACGTGTTTCCTCTTTTTGCGATCAAACCGTTTTGCTTGTTCGATTGGTTGGTCCATCAAATGATTTGATAAAACTGTTACAATGGAATTGTCGTTCCAACGCACAGCTGCAATTTCATTTTCCTTGTCGAATGCAAAATCAATAGAACCACAACTTTTTTTCTTCATTTGTTTTGGATCCGTCAACATTGTCTTACCACTTCTATTTTCACGAACTGTGCCTGTAAACACTAGAACGGTTGATATTTCACTATAAAAATTAAGAATAAATAAAAATTACCAGTTGCGAAGTAATTCAATTTCGAAAGACAATAGATAAGTTTGTGCGACGTAAAAAAGTTGTCGAAAGTAACCGTGTGTTGGCTTGGTATATCGATTTTCGAAAGTAATCTCAGTACAACATTCAATATCAATTTCACCCGCTAATTCATTTGGGAACACGTTTCTATCTTCCAAAGGCTGCACATTATCATCAATCTCCTCATTATCGCTTACAGCATCAATTTTTGGAGGCAAAATTCTAACATTTGTTTCAACTGCTGCATCTCAATTCAAATTAAATTCGTCTTCTCGTCAGAACTCGGGTTCATCAATAACTCTTCGAGTTCTCTAGCTGATAAAAACTTTCTGCGATACATAATTTTGCACTTTTTTTTAACACAGATATATTTTTTAACTACACAACTTGACCGCACAATTCACAGCTTATAAGTAAAAAATAAATCGAATGCAAAAAACTTATATACGTGATGGGGTTTTCCAAAACAGCACGCGCTTATCAATTGGTTTAATTTTTTCTGGGAATTGGAATATGCACTTGCACTCCCATCAGTTCCGTACCTGAGTACAGTAGAGTTCTCTTATAGGGACCACGCTCATTAGAAAACTTACCTGTGCTTTGAGGTTTCTTATACGCAGGAGTTACTGTCTAATTACTTCTGAATAAGGTTGCGTGGATGGTAAAAAGGGTTTTTCCAATATAGCACTGAATGAATTGTTTTTTTCTTTTCTCAGAATTAGAATACGCATCCTTTTGTTTGACAGGATGCAACAAAAATTGACACTATTTCAAAAATTCGTGTAATATAATCATAAAAACACAATATTCGGAAAAAACCCGTTTATTCTGATTTGAAAACGCAACGAAGTGCAAATATTGTTTTTTGGTTCAAATGCTACTACATTAGACGAACGTTGCGAAAACGCAACGCAGTGCTTTCACCTCACCTGTCAAGCAGGCAACTCATATAAATTGCGTCAACTTTATTTTAGAATATAATTTGAACCCTTCCTTACATGCCGTTGACTTTATTTTGAAAAATTATAATTTTGAATATATTTTTGAGTGGTTCAAAAATGTTACCTAAAAATTTCGAAAATTTCCAATTTTGGAGGTGCAAAAAAACCATAAAAACAAATTTTTAGAAAAAAATCCAAAAACAGGTCGATTAGATAATTAAATTAACTTTCAAAATCACTAATCAGCTCATTCAAATTTATCATCAGTAAAGTTCTATACGTCCACACGTACGACGTTGAGTTTTCGCAACGTTAGGCGGAAATGGGTTAAATACCAATGGGGTATTCCTTAAACGTAAGAAAATTAATGTTTATTCTTTCTCAGTTTCTCAAGACTTTCACCATGACTTTACGTAAAATTTCAATTGGTATCAAGGTTTCTTCTCAAATATTATTTTTTCGTTGGATTATTATATGGTGTTTAGCTTATTGACGGATCATTTTTCTTTCAAATGTTCCCAAAAGAATAAATTCGGCAGCGGTTAAGAATCTGGAGAACGATAAGACCTTTATTGCTTTCGCCGAAAATGTTTTGCAACAGCCCCCTTGTTTTTCTCTTTATATGCGTTTCGACACCAACTTGTTAAAATTGAAGCTGAACTCAAAAAAATCCAATATGATGCATTGTTTTTGATAACTGCACTGATTCAATTCAAAGAAGTTGGGTCCATAGTTCCTCACGGAGAATATTCCACACCAAGCTGATGTACACTGTATAAATAATTAATAATTGTTGCTGATGAATTTCTCGAGGATTTTGACGTGGAAATGAGCTTCGTCACTCATTACCAGATTGTATACAAAATCGTTATTTTCTTCACGTCTTTAAAGTTAGCAGGACAACTTTAATCCACGCCAATGGGACCTTGACAGGAATTTGCAGTTTTTTTAACATTTTTTTTGCATTTCTATTCCCGATTTTGCAGTCAATTTGAAAAAAGTTTCATACTCACCTGCTAACATCAGTTTGGAATTTTTTTCAAAAAAAGAACAACAAAATTTTGACCTAGCCTATTCTTGAAATGCAAAAAAAAACTGCAAATTTGGAGCCTTTCTGCAAGTTCCTAGCATGCTTGGTTCGTTAGATACACGGTGTAACCTATTTACCTTATATTGAAGACAAATTTGGGAAATTTTTAAATTGAGGACTTCAAATTTTGAACAGAGCCTATCGTTGAAATGCAAAAAAAAACTGCAAATTCTGAGCCGTATTGCAAGTTCTAAGCATGCTTCGTTCCTGAAAAACACCATGTGACCTGCTAGCTTCACTGTGAAGTTATCAGGTCAGTATGAAATTAAAAAAAAAAAAGGACTTCAAAATGTTGACCCAGCATTTTGTTTAAATGCAAAAAAACTGCAAATTTGGGGCCTTACTACAAGTTCCTAGCATGATTGGTTCCTGAGATACACCATGTGGCCTGCTAACTTCACTGGGAAGTTACCTGGTCACTCAATTACACCCTTATTTGGCGGACTGCAAAATCGGGAATAGAAATGCAAAAACAATGCAAAAAATGGCAAATTCTTGTCAAGGTCATGGGTGAAAGTTGCCTTGCTAACTTTACAGATGTATTTTATTCGGATTTCTACCGCAAAGTTGAGCTACTTGCTGCTGAAAATCAGTCCGTTTATCACCAAGATTCGTTACGACAAGATTATTGATTCGTTCTCTTGTAAGAAATTCAAAATGGAATTTTATTTTTTCCTTTAAAATAATATTCGCTATCGCAATCTGCTAGGATCTATAAAAATATGGTTCGTTCCCGAATTTGTCATGCGAGAACTAATGAAGATCCTTTCACAAACCGTTCAAATAAGAAAGAAAAATGTAATTTCACGAAAAGAGAAAGTTTCGAAAAGTATTGAAGGACTGGGAACTTCATTGTCATTTGAAAGATTTCAAATAAATTGACACATGTGATGGCAGATGCAGAATTGAAAAAGGAAATATGGTTTTCAAAATAGGGTGTTTCAAAAAAATGTCATAATTTTGCAACATCGTTGTTCCTTGAGAGATTTTAATGAAAGTGACACAGGGTTGAGACAGAATTAAAAAAGAAAAAATATTTAAAGCAGGGGGTTTCAAAAATGTCAAAATTTTCCAATTTCGTTGTTCTTTGAGTGATTTCAATGAAAGTAACACGAGATGATAGCTGATGCAAAATTAAAAAAGAAAAAAACATATTCAACAGGGTGTTTAAAAAAAAATGGAAACTTATTTGTTCCTTGAGAGATTTAAATGAAATTGACAGAGGTGATAGCTGATAGGTATCCACCTACAGAATTTAAAAAGAAATCAAATATTTGCAACAGGGTGTTTAAAAAAAAAAGCCAACTTCATTGTTCCTTTTCCTTGAGTGATTTCATTGATATTGATACAGGTGATGGTCTACATTTTTCAAAATGTCAACTTCGTTGTTCCTTGAGTGATTTCAATGATATAGACACATGTCTGCAGAAGATGGAGGTGATTTTGACATATTTTTGAAATACTATGATTTGAACAGTTGTTTTATTTTTTTATTCTAATTTTATTGATCTCACTCAAAGAACAACGGAGTTTGCAAAATTTTGACATATTTTTGAAACACCCTGTTTTGAAAATATCCAAATGTCAACGAATTGCCCTAAAATAATCATTTTTCCGGAGCAGTAAAAACACTGAACATTTCGGGCGTAGCCATCCTTCAAATAGCCATAAATAGCTTCCAAACTTTTGCATTGTATTCCAAGTGGAAGTGCTGGCAATTTGCGAAGCCGCGAAACAATATTGACATTTTCATAGACAGCCAAACGGTAATTAAAGCCATTTCATCAATCACCACAAATTCCAAACTGGTCGATCGTTGCCGGAACGAGCTAAGAGTACTCAATGCAACGAACACAGTAACCCTAAGATGGGTCCCAAGGCATAGGGATATTCACGCGAACTCACTTCCTTTTCGAATACTCCAGCCTAGCTAGAACCAGAAAAGAAGCCCTTGGAGAAAAATTCTTCGACGAACTGGGCAACATCTCTGTCTTGCCACAAAAGAACATCCTGAAATTAATTCAGAACTCAGGATGGTTCTGGGAGGCCCCCTACACCTAAAACTTCCCCTTAACTCCCTCCCTATCCCTCCTCACTAACCACCTATACCTTTGGTAGCGCAATGGATCCACTGAGATCCGAGTGAGATGGTGCGTCTTGCCGTACTATCACCCCTTCCAACCTAACCAAACCTTACCTTGTTCGTGAGAGAACAGAGAACTATGAATTTTTATAGATCGCAAATTTTATCATTCATGAGGTATATTTTTATGGTTCGTGAGAAGATCGTTAAAGAACGATTAAGATGCGTATTTTATGATTAACGAACCCTGTTTATCAATTAAACAAGCTACACACTATAGGAAACATATTGCCGCTAAAAATCTGTTTAATTCATCTCCGCTACAACCCATATTGGGTGGAAAGTCTCATTTGCTAAAGTTGTTGCATCACACTCTTCTGCATTCGCTGAATATTGCTTCCATTTAATTTCTCGTCTAGGAAGCAAGCATTATTTCGAGATATTCTACATCATTTAAAAAAAAATATAACTGGATCAGAATCAAGCAAAACAGAGGTAGTCATTGTTTTTATACGTCTACATTAACTGCACTTAAGTTACGTGACCAGTGTTTTCAACATGATTTTCTCCATGTTATTTTTTTCAACTCGTTTACATTAACAAGTGCGTTTTTCAAGTAGTTTAAGGTCGCTCACTGCAAGTATTGTGGTGTCAAAGCAAATTTTACTTCGATAGGACCATCTGTTTGATATATATCACGTGTCAATAAAATAAACAGAACTGGACCTAGAGTTCTTTCTTGTGGTACCCCAGTAATTATTTCTTTGAAATTTGTATACTCATTAAGGTCCAGTATTTTAAAGCTGTTTTGAACATCTGTTCAGCTTATTCACAGATAAGTTCAAAAAGATGGCCTCCCCCAAGGGTTTATACCTCGTTATGAATCAAAAAGTGTAAAATCTTGTATACTCTATGTAGTATTATTTTAAAAATGTAAAAGTTTTTGATATAATAGAATACAGCTTTGTAATAAAAATTGAAATATTATGAGTATATAAAGAAATGTTAGCAAATAAATTAAAATAATAATTATTTTGAAATGCGAAAAGATGTTAAACGATTTGTATGATTTCTTTCGTGGTAACACAATTTTGAAGATAGTGAAATACAAATTTATCAGTGTCCTAATTTCACAAATTAGATATTATTTTTGATTTTTTATGATCATTTTATTATAATTCACCCCAGACAATGTAGTTCCTATATTTTTGTAATTCACATCTAAATTTTGTCGTGAGTCGATTGATGTAAAAGTTTACTCATATTTGATATTAAATATTTCGAAATTTGTGAAATAAGTCACTGATTGCTACAAACCAAAACACTTCTACACTTTATAAATAAGTTTGAAAATTCAGTACAAAAATATAAATACAAAAACAAATTTAATAAATTAAACACACTTAAACAAAAAACACTCACACAACTGTGTTCATAATTGAGACCAAAAACAAATTAGAGTTGTACAATTTAGAATTTTTAAAAGTCGTTAGCAAGGCTTAAGAAAAATATATCCTTTTTGTGTATTGGTTTGAAAAATAAGTAAGCTTCCTTGGTATAATATTTTTTTAGTAGTGTTGAAAATAAGTAGAACGAATTTAGCATTAAAAATAGTAGTTTTGTAGATTTGTGTGTTTTAAAAAATATTTAAAACAATTTTGAAATACCTTTCTTCCTTAAAAAAAAATATAAATATTATTTGTATGATAAAAAGAATTTGCTTCTTAAGCTTTTATTTAAATACAAATTTTACTGAAAAATAAGTTAATATTGCATAATTGGTATAGCTTCTAGCTTGTCTTCAATCAGCTGAATAATTAAAATGTATCTATATTTTTTATACATAAAGAGTTTTGATAAAATATTTAAGAATACATATTTTAAATTTTATCAAAAAAAAAATATTTGCAATATAAAACTGATATATGCTTTTCTTTATTTAAATTTTGTAATATTAAAATTTGATAAATATTTATATTTTGCTTATTTGTGTTTTTAGTAGTAATTTATTATTACCAATTTGATTAATAATAATATAACGCCATGCCCATTTATATATTTGTAAAAACTAATTATGGTTTTCTCTAAATGTGTAATGTATAGTAGTTGTAGATAAATTAATAAAATTATTAGGTAATTTTCCCTGAATTTGTGGATAACAAATGTTAAGTGAAACTAAAAATTCTCAAAAAACAAGAAAATAATTTCACAAATTAGTAACAAAAAATAAACCAGATCCCTCAGTATTTTAATTTAAAAATAAAATCCAAAAATATTCAAATTGATTATTCCCATGGCTATTAATCAACCTTAAAAAACTAATAAGCTTTATTTTTGGTAAACCCCAATCCTTATTTTTTTCAAACTAGAAAATTTTTCTGACGAATTAAATGTAAAAAATAATAAAAATTATAAATTTTAAGGAAAACGTGAGATGTTTAAAAAACTTGCAATATTTCTAATTAAAAAGTATTTTCAAAAAAAACGCTCTATTAGAACTATTTAGAAGCATTTTTTCAATAGTATTCGCAAAAGACTTCAAAGTTTTGAAATGTTTTACAGTTCAGTTCATCAGTAAACATTGTTATGTTTATTCCCTTAAGGAATTAAATTTGGTGGATTCCATAATCGGCATTTCGATTTGACGACTTTGACGTAACGGACGTCAACTGCTGCGAAATTGTGCAGAATGATGAGGAAAACGATGTCGAACCACTATTTAGTCAAAAGAACTGTAACAATAATTCCGCGTTCTTCAAGTGTGTATTGCTGCATTGCTAATTCCACGTATTCTATATTTTTGTCCCACTTTGTAAAGGGTTTTGTCAAAAGGGCGGACCGATGTTAAAATGGAATGAAAGGAGCTGTGTGCGAGGTTTTAGGTCTGTTTGGTTACTGAAACTTCGTATAAATTCTTAAAAAGTTGCAACGAGAGAGCAGAATGGAAGAGCAGGAAACTTCCCCTCCAAGTAAAATCTTTTAAATTTCTGATACACAAATTTTTGTGTGTAGGAAGTTAACAAAAGCTGTCAAAATATGACATTGACAGTCTGTGTCACTTTCATTTGTTTTTTTTTTTGTTCGTCTTTTGTGGTTGATTAGTGTACGTCACGTTTGACGTTTTATACAAAACTGATTCAGCCCATTTTTTAACTGTGTTGCAAGTTTTTTCCTCTCTGAGAGAATTTTCTCCTTCTTTATAAAATTTTGACAGTTATTGAACAATGTAACCAAACACACCGAATATTTTTTTTTTTTTCTAAAAGCCTAGTCTACTGTCTTCGTGCGCAAAAATAAACCTAAACATATATTCTGGCATGCCAAAAATAATTGAGGTGAAATGCAAAATTAATTGTTTGCATGTTTGGTTTACAGTTTTATGCATAAGAAAAACATTTCTGTCATAGAATTTCACGCAAAACAATGGACCGGCAAATGTTTTGCATGCAAAAAAAAGTGTGGTGAATAAAATATTTTTTTTTGGATGGTCGTTTACTCTTCAAAAAAATATATATTCACCTGAAAGCATTATTTGCATTTAAATGATTTTTGCATCTAAAAATAATTATTTAACATTTGTAGGCCTAAAATTTATTAATTAAGGGTAAAATAATGACTCAATTGGTGGCTTAGGCCAAGACAAACGTTTTTTGCCTTAAATGTTATTAAGTTTAGTGCACAGAATAGGTGGGAAATTTTTTTGAAAATTTTGATTTTTTTTCGCATGGGAACTGTAAGCTATGCTAAAAAGATATAGTTCAAATGTCCGCCGCAACTTCGCACGGTCGCACGGATACGAGAAGTCCAATTCTCAATGTCTCTGCCGCATAGGTTTGGCTGAATTTGAACGATTGCCTGGGCATCTGTCGATTGCAGCTTATTGGTAAAGATCTGTGAATTCATAAAATCTCACGAAAAAAAGTCTAATGAGGTCATATCGAACGATCTTCGTAGCCAATTTATTCATGTCACCTCCGCAAGTTAAATTGTCTATCAGCTATCGACAGGTAGGGGTATCCATGTATTTATTGACGTTCAAGAGCTCAGCGGTGATGTTTTCTGCAGATCCTGCATTGCGTTGACGTGCGAGTGTTAGCTGACTATTCACTGAACCCCTTCGACTAGAATTTCCCCACCAAACGTTGAATAGTCGACTGCGGAGGACGAGCAACGACCATGTAATCTGTCGTTGTGACAAGAGAACACTCACTGCCCATTTTGATAATTTATTTTTTTATTTATTTGCCGTTTTGCTCAAACGGCTTTTTGGTGACTGAAACAACAGATTTCACAAATGCCTTACAGACTTCCAACATCGAGCTGTCCCTATTGGAAAACCCTTTATAAACCAGTTGCTTAGAACTTAAAAGCTTCGAATATAGTACTTCAATGAAGCGCTTATGCACCATGGTATAAAAAACAAGGTATGTTGTATATGAGATGATGGGTCGCCATATTTTGTTTTGTGTGACGTCATAGCGAGTGTTCACCAACAAATAGCTTTAAAAAATAAATTATTTATTGTTTTACTTGAGATTTAACAAAAAATAATTTCAAAACATAAATAATCTATTGTTTTACTTTGAGTTTTAATAGCAAATTGCTTTAAAACATAAACAATTTATTGTTTACTTTCTTTGCCATAAATGACAAACAATTGAGATAATTCACTCGCAATGACGTCACGAATCAATTGCTTGAATTGTCAAGCATACCTTGTTGTTCTTATACCATGCTTATGCACCATGTTATTTGTCTGTTTGTTGCACGGTTACGAAGGCTGCACGAAACTTTTATCCAGTTGCACCATTTTGTTGAAACTACGTGTTAAAAAATGGGTTGTTATCTATTCACTACATTGTGATATGAATCGTTTGCTTTAGTTATTCGATGTAGACCTACTATTTCTGTAGATCAATTAAATCAGCATTGGGTAGTGCACCAATCGATGCACATCTACAGGGTGTCTAATTATTTATTTCAATCAAACACTTGACATTTCAGAAACAAGAAGTTGTTTAATTAGTGTTGCCAGCATATAGGAAGCTCAAAGTAGATCAGAAATTATTAGTTATCTCTTCAGATTTTCTTTTGAAAATTTCATTTAACCAAATTGTTAGAATAGTCACAATTACGAGTATTTATTTTCAATTTATTCATAAAGGTTTTAATAATTTTACCGAAGTCCTCCAATTTAAACCTAGGTATTAGGGCTTTGTTTTTAATTTTTTATTAATAACAAAACAATCAGCAACCCTCAAAGGATATTTATATTCGTCATTAAATAGGATGCAATTATATAGTTCGTAGAAGCAGAGAAGAAGAAGAAGAGAGATATCTTGAACACAAACATTATATTTCTTAACTGAAATAAAAAAACAAACAACAACAAAACGCATTCATAAATCAGACAAAAAACTTTAAAAAATCACCAATGACGAAACCTACCACAAGATAATCAAAAAAAAAAAAGAAAAAACATCATCCAAACAATTTGTTCTTTTTCCTTTCTTTACAATTACAGATAGCTTCTTCAGGTTGGCTAACGGGACATTATAACTTCCGATGTCAGCCAGTCGACTATAGTAATAACCCTAGAACATTAAGGGTATGTGGTAACAGATTCATGTGTGGTACATCATTTTGTTTTATATTTTCAAATTTATGTATTCCTTTGAATTTTTTTTTCTATAAACTTTTTTTTCTTATACAAAAATATATTAAATTATTTAATTAACATTTATTAGTTATTTTTACTAATCAATACAGCTTTGGCATTAATTTAGACTGTATGTTTCCGTGCATACATTATCTGTCTATTTTTGTATATAAAACAAAATTTGTTGTAAATAACAAGACTATTTTAAATAATAATAATAATTTTCTTAAATAACTCGCTCTCGCATAAATTTTAAAGTAATTTTGGTAAAATAATTTAAATAAAACGGACTTTGCTTTGTAATTGAAATCCAGAACTAGGATTCTGATTTAAAATAAATGTATTATGTTTTTCTGGATCATATTGTAAATTTTACTTATACTAACCGCTTTGAAAATATAATTTTATATAATAATTATGATTAAGATCTATTTTTTTTTTTTAATTTATATTTTCGAGAGAGCTGCAGTTTGATGAATTTTTATAATAGTTTTTTTTTGCATTGAATTTTTGAATTTATTAAATTAATTTTTTTTTAATTTAAATTTTTTTTTTGTAATATCAACATTTTATTTTTAGTTTTTTTAATTTATATTCATTATTTAAAGGGAAAAAATGATATTAATACTCTTTAACTTTTGTTCAAAAATTTTCTTCAATTTTTTGTGGAAATTAATTTAGATGGTGAACGCGTGCTGGTGGTACTATTTTTCAAAATTCACAGAGTTCTTGGACACGGTGAGTACTTAAATAAATATCTACAAATATATTTTATATGTATGTGTGTACACACATTGTGATTGGTTACATTTAATAATTTTTAAATAAAATTGACTTTTTGAACATGCTATAATATCTGCTCCAAAAAAAGTTTTGGGCAATTTACTAAAAAATTGGGAAATATTTAATTTTTCTTTATTGGTTTTTATTAAATTTTCGTTTTGTTACTTAACAATGGCAGTCGATGACAAAATGCAAGCAGAGGGCATCGAAAAAGATAAAAGCTCAACCCATTGGGAAGTGCCAGTCTTAAAAAGTTTTGGGCAATTTATTAAAAATTTAGAAAATCTTTGGTTAGGTTGGTTTTTATTAAATTTTGTTGCTAAAATTTTAATACAAAAAAATTTAAACAAGAATTTCGATATGAAATTTAATTTTGAACATAAATTTGAGACCATTCTCTCAGAAACGCAAGGGTGAATTTAATAGCATTTTTGCTTTAAAGCATGCGCATATTCAACATAATTCAATAGTAAAAACTTTTGAACTATTCCTTTATCCCCCCTTTATTCCAGTATATTCAATATAGCCTAGTTACGAATTGACATAAATCGATTTGAAGGACTAAAGAAGCTAAATAAGAAGAAATACTTGGAGTACTTAGTGTAGAATTAGGCCAAATTTTGTGTATGCTTCATCTTCGGTTCCAACACTCGTTTTCAATAAAACTTCCTACGTCAGCTCACTAGATAAAGCCAATTTGCTTGCAGCACAGTTTGCTGTTAATTCGACGCTGCCAAAGAGTGTTATGACTCCTCCTGTACTTGAGAGCGCTAACGATTTCATGGGACGAATCCTCTTTCGCAAATGTGCGGTTGCAAGAGTCCTTAAAGATGATATACACAAGTCCGCTGGCCCGGATAGTATCACTTTGCTCTGAAAATGTGTTCTTCTACGCTGACAAAGCCACTGCATAAGCTTTTCCATCTATCTTACTCTACAGGTCTCTTCCCGAGATGAAAAACGGCATTTGTCCAGCCTGTCCCTAAAAAAGGCGATTCTTCTTCACCCACTAATTATCATCCAATTAATTGCACTTTTGTCCCTTCTTTTCAAGGTCATGGAAACGCTGATAAACTATCAGCTTACGAAATATCTCGAAGAACGGAAGCTTCTTAATAAAAGGCAGTACGGCTTTCATAGCAATTTGTCCACTGGTAATCTGATGGTATATCTCACCTAGCAGTGGAACAAATCTTTACATCGTTTTGGAGAAAGAAAGATTGTTGCACTTGATATTTCAAAAGCATTTGATAAAGTTTTGCATCAAGCTCTCTTATCCTAAATGCGTGCATTTGGTATAGATGAATATCTTTTTCGCTGGATTAGAAACAACCTTTCGGACCGCTCAATACAAGTTGTATTGGATTGTTTCAAATCTGATATTCATAAAATAAATGCTGGTGTGCCCCAGGGCTCCGTTTTGTCTCCGACTTTCTTTCTTATTTTCATTAACGATCTCTTGTCTGGAACTTCTAAGCCATTAAAAAAGTGGAACCCACCCCTATGCTGCTATCCATGAGCAGCACTTGCATCGAAGAAACCGAACAGCTTTCAGTCTTCGGTATGTGCATCACTCACGGATCACCTTCTGTGGAGTGACCACATTTATCCCAACTAACATACTCTTCAGAGTTAAGCTCCCGAAATCTACAAATCTTCTCTCTTAAGGTTCTTTTAGATCCCATAGCTATACTTAGGTTAGGTTAGGTTAGGAGGGGTGTGCACAGCACAGAGGCTGTTTCGTACACGGGGGCCTGTTGGTCCATTGTGATCCCCTTACAAAAAGAAAGCAGAGATGCTCCTAAACTAATGATTCAGATAGACTGGCTCATTAACGAACCAGCCTGTGCTCTCTATGAATTTCCTCATATTTACCATTGAGACCTGCGCTAGATCATCCAGTTCTCCAACAAACCTGTTTCCCAAGTAACGGAGGCGGCTTGTTTGGAGGTTCGGACAGTCACAGAGCAGGTGTTTAATGGTTTCTACTTCTTCAACATCCTGACAGCTCCTACAACAGTCGGGTGCGAGTACACCTAATCTGGTGGCCATTGTGCCAATGGCGCAGTGACCCGTTAGTACACCTATCAAGATTCTAATGTTCTTTTTACTCAGCGATAGAATATACTGAGTTTCCTTTTCATTAATTCTAGGCCATAGACTTCTAGAGATAACGCAATCGTTCCTGGCAATCCAGGATTTATTGATTCGCTCTTTCGTTGCTAGGTCCATTTTCATTTTAACTACTCCGATCGGGATGTCTAGTCCCATGTCTTATTGGTTACTACTGTTCCTATTTGATAATGACCCCTTCCTTGCTAGTTCATCTGCTATATCATTCCCTTCTATATTGCTATGTCCAGGAACCCAACAGAGTTTGACTTGGTTAGTGTTACAAATTTTGTTCAGTATGCCTCGACATTTTACCACTGTTTTGGATCTTATGGTCTCACTGGCTATTGCTTTGATCGCAGCTTGGCTGTCACCAAAAATGTGATCTCCGTGTCTTTCGGGTATTGAAATAGAGAAGTGTTTGTTAAAATCCATTACAGGAGGAATATAATCAGTCTTCACATCAAGTGCAGCCACTGTGTCATACCTTTGTAGGATAGACCCATGACCATAGGTGCTGTGTTTCTTGTTATGAAACTTTAATTACTCTCATAGTAATTTTATAATAAGACTGCGTCTCTTTTCAAATTCAAATTCAAACTCCCAACGTTTAAGTCTATTATGAAATCAGTTTTTTCTCCCTTAGTAGGAGTGTATAAACTTTAAGTCTTATAATAATCTTATTATGAAATTTGATCTCTGTTAACCATATTGTAATGCTTATAATCCCATAGTAAAACACTTAAAAGCGGCTATGCGCGGCGGCTATGCTAAACTCTACTAAAAATCTACTAAAAAGCTTTTATAGGATCTGTTAAGTAAAATCACAACAAAAACATAAATGTTAAAAAAGGAGCCAAGTTTTTATGTGTACAAGAAACCTGTGCGTAAAATGTCAGCCAAAAAAAGTAATGGATCTAAAATATATGCCAAGTTTTAAGTTCATGAAGTTTAATATCAAATATCTTAAGTAGAGTAATATCGAAACATTTCCAAATCATGACAGAAATTTGGTAATTAATGATTACTGATTAAAATTTGGTTGGTTCACTGGTCAAGTTTTCATACATTTTAAATTTGTGATTTGGTAAATATTTAAGAGAAAACTTGCCAAGTAAATCCCCCAAATTTTAATCAGTAATCATTAATTACCAAATTTCTGTCATGATTTGGAATTGTTTCGATATTACTCTACTTAATATATTTGATATTAAACTTCATGAACTTAAAACTTGGCATATATTTTAGATCTCATTACTTTTTTTGGCTGACTTTTTACGCACAGGTTTCTTGTACACATAAGAACTTGGCTCCTTTTTTAACATTTATGTTTTTGTTGTGATTTCACTCCTTTTTGCAAAGATTTATTTTGCCAGGTGAAAGTCAAGCCCTACCGCTCTAGAAAGTGCTCCATACAAATAATAGCAATTCTGATAAAGTGGGTGGATGGCACCCCCCCTGAATGGACAATTCCAAATTTTCGATTTGTTTTCTTTTCTAAGTACTTCAAGTCCCACCGACCTACCAATTTTCATCGTTCTACAACAATCGGAAGTGCTTCATATAGTTTATAAGTATTTTTAAGAATGTGGGTCGATGCCACGCCTCCTGAACTGAAACTTCCAATTTTTCGATTTTTTTTCTTCTAAGTACTTCAAGGCATACCGACCTACCAATTTTCATCGTTCTACAACAATCGGAAGTGCTTCATATAATTTATAAGAATTTTTGAGAATGTGGGTGGATGCCACGCCCCCTGAACTGAAACTTCCAATTTTTCGATTTTTTTTTCTTCTTCTAAGTACTTCAAGGCCTACCGACCTACCAATTTTCATCGTTCTACAACAATCGGATCGGAAGTGCTTCAAATAATTTATAAGAATTTTTGAGAATGTGGGTGGATACCACACCCCCTGAATGCAAAATTCCAATTTTTGAATTTTTTTCTTTCTTAGTACCTTAAGCCCTACCGACCTACCAATTTTCATCGTTCTACAATAATCGGAAGTGCTCCATATAATTTATAGAATATTTAAGAAACTGGGTGGATGCCACGCCCCCTGAATAGAAAATTACAGATTTTCGATGTTTTCCTTTGTATGTACCACAAGGCCTACCGTTGTGCGAAGTTTCAAGTTTCTACGATGTCGGGAAGTGCTCCATAATTTTGATGATCTGTCAGTGAGTCAGTGAATCAGTGAGTCAGTCAGTTACGGTTTTTGCGATTTTTGAAGTCCTATATCTTGGGAACTACTAATGCTAAAGAGTTGAAATTTGGTGAGTCACCTGTGTTTGATCAGTTCAGCAAATACTCCGAATTTGAAGTTTATGACTTAATTGGTACTGAAGTTTGAGGGTGTTGAAAATCGCCTGAGTTTGTTCCTGTAAAAAGGGTGTAGTGCCGCGAACTTGGCTGGCCACTACCGTGCCCTTTGATACCCTTATTATATATTCATTTTATCTTATAAAACCTTCATGATATGTACTTACTGTCTTTGAACTGGGAACCTTCCCCTCACGGATTTAGCACTCATCCACTGAGCCAGTTAGCTACGTAAAAAATAGGTGCCAAAAGTCAATAAGTTGAAACTCATTGGATGGCCTGAGTGTGTGTTTTAACACTAGGGTCTCGTTGAAATGAACTGCCAGAGTGCTTCTTTAACAGGAGGCCAGGTTAAATTCTATTTCAAATCATTTTATTTGGATGGCCTGTATGTGTATTTTAACACTGGGGTCACGTTGAAATGAACTGACAGAGAGCTACTCTTACAGGAGGCCATAAAAACGTTAATTAAGCCTGATTTGTGGTAAAATAGAAATTGATAACATACAGTATGTGCTAAAAAAAAAAAACCTGATCTCAGTTAAAATTAGTACTGGTGGTTTTGTCAAAAACTCTTATTTACAAGAGTTAAGGGTTTAAATAACAGCACATTTTCTTAAATCAACTTGCATATTGTTAGGAAAGCTATACCAGGTTGATTTAACATTGAAAATACTCATAGTGTTATTAAAATCAGACAATTTTCTGAAATGACTGTAACTTTTGTTAAAGTAACACCTTGTTAATTTAACACAGCCCATGTGAATAATTAGCCTGACGTTTTTCTCTGAGTGAATGGTCTAATAAGAATTAATGCATTTTAGAAAAAACATCAGAACAGTTTTTCGTGAAATACAGCCGAAAATATCATGCGAAATTCCATCAATGGGATAACCATTTGTAGGCAGAGCCCAGGTGGTCATTTGTATTTCATTATTATCCTCTCTTTGATATAAATAAAAATATCAACACTTTTCAAAAAAAATAGTTTTTTGAATAATTAACATGGAACCCCTTGTTGGGAGACCATAATATGTATCTATGCCCATAAAACTATTTTTATTATGTTTTAAGGTGTAAAAACTTTAGTATAATTTAATTGTAATATTCTTACTACTATATTTCACTTTCAAGAAATAGTTTTTTTCTGTTTCTTGTATCCGTGTTTGCATGTACATAATTTTATTTCAAGGTCATCTTGATAAAATTTAAAAAAAAAATGTATCAAAAATGTTTCATATTTAAAAGTTAATTTTTCAAATGTGTCGGGTTATTAACATACAAATTTACTTTCAATTTCAAGGTCAGCAATATTCAGGTTCTTTTAGGCAAACTAGTGATAAGATTTTTTTTGGCTTAGATCACTATAAATTACCATTTAAATGACCTACTCTATGTATAGGTAAACCAAAATCTTGTTTTATTTTTCTATTCAAAATATTTGCAAAATTTATCTAGTTTCTTTTTTGTCATTATTATAATTGTTTTTATTGAGCTTTTGATTTCTATCAATAGTTGCTGAAGGCTCTCAGATTATAATAATTATCATAAAATTAGAGGATGTTATATAAGCAATTGTATTCAAAACTTTGCAACAGTTATCTAACCTAAAGAAGACTATACGGATACTACTAGAATAAATCAAATCCTCTCTTTATTATTAGTTGGTATGATGGTTTTGACTTGTGCTTTTGAAAATACTCGTATATGTTGCAGCACATAAAAGAAGAATAAATAAACCATAAAAACTCTAATTAATCCCAAAAAATTCGATTAGCACACCTGTTTGATTATATAGTTTGAGTTCTAGGACACATGATACCGAACAACTAATTTTAATTTTTCAAAATTATCTCGAAATTATGTTCATGAATTTCAATGAAACTTGTATCTGTGAAGAACAAAACTGCAATTTTGTTTTGTTTTTGGCAAAAGGTTCATAGGTACAACGGTAATAGTAGTTTGATTTTTTTCAGAAAATTTTCTTATTTTTGGGTTTTATCCAAATAATTTGTTAATGTTTCCGTAAAAAAAGTAGGTACCTAATATTGTAAATGTATTACATTTTTGTTTTAACTCAAAACCAGTTTTTTTTTTACATATTTTAAGTTACAATATTATTTACTTTTTTTGTAATTTTTGTGTAGTTTAAATGAGAAAATTCAAAATCAAAAAAAAAAAATAATTATTGAAGATGCTCTTAATAGTTGCCAAGTTGAAAATTGTCTAATACTAGTAGTAGACCGTTTGAATTTAAGCACGTTTAAAAAATTTATCAAAATCGTCAGAACTGTTTTGAGAAAAATAAGACTTTCCCAAAAAGGTTTTTTTCTAAGCTTGTGCTTTGCATAAAAGTAAAACAAAATCCAAATAAATAGCCTTTTGAAAATTTTGGTAGCTAAAAAATATTATTTTGTAGCCAGTTGATTGAAAGTCATCAATGAAAATTTCAATGATTGATTTTGGAACGTTTAAATAGTTCAATCAGTAGGGCTGGCCACGATGTCAAACCAAACGATACTTTTGTAAGTATTGTCTCGGTATCGTTAAAATCGAAAAAAAATCAGTATCGGTGTCGGTGTCGTATAACTCAGTTTCGTCTGGGTCTCGGTATCGGAATTGTCATTGGTATCGATATTGGTATCGGTATCGGTCTCGTCTGGTTTCGGTCTGGTCTCAAAAAAATGCATTACTTGATACTATGTTCTTGATCTTGTAGATGAACTGTCTTGGTATTTTAAAAACTGTCAAAATGTCATCCAAATCGTTAGAGCCGTTTGAGAAACCAATTACAAGAATTGTTTGTTTGTAATAAATTAATATACATATATCTAATGATATTCCAAAATCGATTTTTTTACTTGTGAGGTACAGTCAATTCCGCTTAACTGCACTCCGCTTAACTGAAAACTTCGCTTTTCTGAAACAAGAAATTTATAACGGAGCGTTTTTGAGCATTTTTCACTCAAACTACTTCGCATAACTGAACTCCGTTTATATGAAAACTTCGCATAATTGAAACAAATATTTTCGTCTCAAATGCTAATTTTGCACTTATTCAACTTCGCATTAGTGAAACTACCATTGAACGCTGCCACTAAATCTTTAATGGAGCACACCCCTCGGATTTGGAATGTCAAAAACTCTTTTCTTGTCAATCTGTCCCTGGAGGGTACTTCACTTTAAAAATATTGTGCAATGTTGTGGAAAATAAACCAAAATAAATGTAATTAGTACAGTAAAATTAGAATTGCAAATGGAAAAAAATAGCGGCAGGCTGAAATTTTGCAGGTTGTTTTGGGGGTAGGTAAGGTATACAACGTAAATCTAAATTGGCGACCACCTTCCCCTTACAGGGGCGGTGCCACGCCCACTTTTCTTAAACCCTGATTTCTAAAGAAGCGGCTGCACCGATACGGATGGAACTTTCATAATTTTGTTAATATGATAATAAAAAAAATTAAAAAAATTGTTAAAGTAAAATCCGCCCACTGCCACGCCCACTTTTCTCCTTTCTTTGTTTCTCGGAAATGGCTCCAAGGATTTGCATGAAATTTTCAGAGTTTATTCTTATGAACGAGAAAAAAATTAAAAAAAAAATTTCATTTAAGTCCACCCACTACCACACCCACCTTTTTTATATCTTGATTTCTCAGAAGCTGATTTGGATAAGACTTTGAGAGTTTTTTCATATTAGCGATATAAAGATTTGCGAAGCACTTTTGGTTTTGTGAAACCCATAGGTAGTCACGCTCTTCTTTCATGTATATTTATTTATTTTTAGGAACTGTCCTAGCGAGTAACGATTTAGCTTTCAAATAAAAAATAAAAGCCCAAATCAGGCCTCGAAGTCTTATTATCAGATTGATGAAAATCATTTATTTGAGTTCTTTCATAGCGTAAGGATTTGTTTTTAATTTCGCTGCTAAATGGACAATCATTGTACATATCATATATTAATTAAAAAAGTACTTTTAGTAAGATCCGCCCACTAGCACTCCGACTTTTCTTCAATATTGTCTCTATAAGACGGCTATTTGGAGTGTTTAAAAATTTCAAATCTTATTTTTTTTGAGCGACACTTAGCATTATTCATCAGTGTTCATAGGGGGTGGGAAATCCAATTGTGTTGATAAAGCACATCACTCGTTTTCAAACCACTCTGGAGGTAGAGTTAAGAGCACAGTGGTGTCCACTATAGGCCAAATGAGCATAATATCTTATTAATATTTCTATATTTTTTTCGTTTTTGAGAAGGACCTGGGGCCTATTCTGCGCTACAACATCAATTACATCAACTACATTTTACAACTTCATCTTACAATTACACCAGTTACATTTATAATTTGTTTATATTTTTTGCCTTTTATTTCATAACTCCAGTTATATGTTTGAATCAGACAAATTTAACTGATGTACTTGTAGGATTTAGATGTGCGATGTAGTTGATGTAGCTGATGTAGCTCTGTTGTAGTAGCGCTGAAATAGGCCCCTGGTAGTTTATTCTCATTCTCAATCAAAGGCTTAGCGTCACGTTTTTCAATTGAAATTTCATCGCCAAAACAAAATTCCTTTTCGTTTTGTAAAGAAATCTGACGACTATGGTCGCAAGTTTTCCCATTGCAATTCTTGCTAATTGGTGTACATTTCAGACCAGCTTTTCCGTAGGTACAAGCGTGTCCACAATTTTTTGTACATTTACATACTATAAGTCTAAGACGGGGTTTTAAATAAAACCACTTTTTTAATGTTTTTCTCATACATAAGAATTAACTATCAGAATTTCATACATATCGTAGGAGGAATTTCCGAGCAATAAAGAAATGAGAAAAGTGGGCGTGACAGTGGGCGGATTTTACTAAAAACAATTTGACAATTTTTTCTCCTCCTTAAAATTTCATGGAAATCCTTGGAGTAGTTTCTGAGAAACAAAGAAATAAAAAAAGTGGGCGTGGCAGTGGGCGGATTTTACTTTAACAATTTTTTTAATTTTTTCTTTGATCATATTAGCAGCCGCTTCCTCAGAAATCAGGATTTAAGAAAAAAGGGCGTGGCACCGCACCTGCAAGGGGTAGGAGGTCGCCAATTTAGATTTACGTTGTATACCTACCCCCAAAACAACCTGCAAAATTTCAGCCTGCCGCTATTTTTTCCATTTGGTCAATAGTAAAATATCTCTATTTACTGGACTAAATATACCTATTTCTTGTTGAATGAAATTTATCATATTTTGACGGAATTCCGCTTATTTGAAACAAGTTTCAGTCATCCAAGGTTCGGTTAATTGAAAACTCCGCTTAACTGATACAAATATGTATTCTGCAATTATCGTGTTCCAGTTAAGCGGAGTCGACTGAACTTGTGAGGCAAGTTTTGGATTCGTGAGAACAAAAATTTCGAGATAACAATCAAACATGATATTACGATGACAGAGAAAACCAAAAAAGTGGGTGGCACAATTCTGACTGTATGTACCACAACCTACAGCCTAAGAACCATTGAAACGATTTTCTTCAAATTTTGAACTTAGGTTTTATTTTTCTCTCCAGAGGTAAAATTGAAATTCTTTTAAGCTCCAAAAATAACGGTACTCGGAACTTGCCATACAACCGTTAAGAAAAAGCTTATTTATCTCAAAAACGGCTCCAACGAATTTGATAAAAAAAAAAATCAAATGGAAGCTAAGACTGTCCTCTACACAATTGGTCTTCAATGAGAAGTTTCAATCAATGATTGTTATAAGTCAGTTTTACTGTTTTCAAGAGAATAGAAAATCAAAAAAAATTGTTTTTCGTGGCAAAGCCCATCAATGTTTTTTCACCTAGAAGAGTGGCTTTACAAACTATTTTGTGAAAAAGCTTTTTTCGAAAAATTTTGATTTTATTTATTTTTTTTAATTTGTGAATCTGTTCATAAAAATAATTTTGAAGATATCATACTAGAAATACTAGTAGGTATACTAGTGAATAGCCTTTTTTCACAGTAATTTGAAAAAGGCTGACTTATTGACTTTTGTAGTACACAAAATTTCTTTTCCAACCGTTGTTATTGTTATTGTTATTGGTTGAACTTACGTTCAAACTTTTTTGCCCATATCTACTAAAAACAAATTTTGTTCGCACTAAAATGAACCCCAATATTTCATTAGTTTACGAATAACTGTTTTACACCAGAACACAATCCTTTTTAGCGAATAACTGTTTTCACACAGCAATTTGAAGTAAGCCCCCATAGTAGCTATTTTAGTACACAAAAATACTTTTTTCAATTACATATTATGTCTCTTCGTTATTGGTCTTGTAGACTGCTTTTTCCTATTCTCCTTTGTTGAAATTATTGATGTGCATGAAGTTAGGACCGCCATTTTTGATTTTAAAAAAATGTGCTGTAGGTACTGTGCTCAAATTTTACTGCCATTTGTCTAAGCTCCAAGGGATAGAAAATAGCATATTTGAAAACTCACCCTTAAGATTTTCAAATTTGTGATTTTTTTTTATGGCTCATGGCCATAGGTTGAGCACAATACAGCACTACCTTTAAAAATGGTGGTGTTTACTTCAAGGACATGAAATATTGTCGGGAATATTTTTTCATGTAAATCCAATATTTACTACAAAATAATTCACTTCAGTTCTTGAATTAAGAAAATTCAAGGTGGTTGTCATCCCTTTTTAAGGTTTCGGGTGTAAAACAAAGCTAAAATATCATGGTTCCTTAAATCAACCGGATAAGATTTCCATAGACTCCGATGAAGCCCCTTTTTTTTTGACGATTTTTCTAAAAGTCACTAATTTTGAATTGTTTATTCTTCCTCAATGTTAAGCTCGCCTTGTTAAAGGTTTTGGTGACAAAATTCATATGCTGCTCTTATGTTAAATGTGATGTTCATCATATTATTTTTGTACGCAAGAGGGAATAGTTGAATTTTTGTTCATAAAAAAGTTTAAGAAATGCTGCTGCTAATATGAATACCAAATAAAAATAAAATTTCTTTTTCAATCGACTAAGAGAAAAAATCTCTTACTCTTACACCATTGCTGAGGTGCAAATATCTTAAACATACATCCATGAAATAGATCAAAATAATTATTTTCCAATAAAATATTCGTAACGTGTGATGAAATTGAAAAATCAACGTAGGCACGCGTGTCTCTGATTTTAGATTTTCTATCATTATTATTATGAATATGATGATATAACAAAAATAAACCGAAACAAGTAGGTATAAGAAAAAAGAAGTTAGTTGCTAGCCAGTTCCAATATCGTCCATGAACTTGAATTTTCAAAATCTTGTTTTTTTCTTACTTCTTCGTGAAAATTATAAATTCAGCACACAAAAAATATGTTAATTTCAAAATGGAAACCATATTAATGTTTTATATATCGTATGGGCTCATTGAAACTTTTGTTTGTTTTGGCACATGAATTTCTTTTTTTTCTTTTCTTTTTTTTTGTAATAATCGTGTGATTTGAATTAAAGCTTTTTTTATAGATATTTGTTGTATTAATTGTTTTTGTTGTCCTATTTTCTATTTTTGTAGATGTTCTTCGTGTTGCGAAAGAAAACTAGCCAAGTTACTACTTTACATGTAATTCATCATGGATGTATGCCAATGTCTGTTTGGTTTGGAGTTAAATTTACACCAGGTAAGATATTAATTTTAATTTTTTATTTATATTTATATATTAATTTTTTCAATTTAAATAACTTAGCTATAAAATGGAATTGTTTGAAAGCAAATATTTGAATTTATTATATTAAAAAACATTATAACTTTCGCCAAATTACTATATGTTATAGAAAGACGTGACCTTAATAGTTTATCTATAGAAACTTATTAGATTTTTTACTAGATTTGAGAGTTTGGAAGTTTTTGTAATTTGATATTTTTTGTTTACATATTTGCCATTGGAAATTTGATGCTGTCGTACAATTGACCTAATAAACAACATTTGTAATTGTTTTGTCTTCAAATTGTGTTAAATATGAAATAACGTTAAATGATTCAAGCCAATATAAATAAAAATAATAATACATAGCGCTGACTCGTTAAGCTAATAAACATAAACTATATGACAATGTACTGCTTGTATTAGTCAGAAATTTATTAAGTTACATGAGCTTAAAGTTTAAAAAATGACGATTAAGTTATATGGGTAGAAAATTTTAACATTTTTTTAAGAACTTGGTTAAAAAATAATCCTTGTAGTAAAAATATTAGCTAAAAGTTGTTTAAATCGGGTAAAATTCTGAGTATCAACCCTCATGAAACAGAACTTATTCTATTCTCAAGGAAATATAAAATCCCTCATATTGATCCTCCTTCTATCGTAGATACTCCACTAACATTCACAGATCCAGCAAAATATTTGGATCTTGTTTTGGATAAAAAGTTAAGCTGGAAACCTTATATACAAGAAAGAGTTAAAAAGGACACATTGGCACTGCTTTTGTCATCCGAAAAAGTCGTTGGGAGTAAATGGGGTCTTAAACCTCGTATCACTCACTGGCTATATACAGTAGACGCTCGATATAGTGAAGTAATAAAAACCAGGCCTGTTAACTGGTTCGTGATTTGTCACTTTTTTGAGCGGGAGTTTTCTAAGGCTTTCTTAAGATAAATTTGATCCAAAATGCACATTTCGTTTGATGTGAACTTTTTTAATTTTAATTAAGCATTAAATAAGACTTTCAGCCAAGTGTAAACAAAACACAGAAATAATTCCTCAGAGCTCTCAAGCTATGTAAAATTCTTGTACCACAATTTTTATACAAAGTACGTTTTTTCATAAAATTTTGTGTGTTCACTATTCTGGATAGTTCACTATTTCAAGATTCACTAAATCCAGCGTCTACTGTACTTCGGTGATTAGACCGATCCTCACTTACGGAGTGACAGTATGGTGGACTGCTCTAGATAAAGCGGTGAATTGCGACAAATTAAGCAAAGTCCAATGCCTGCTTGTGCTTAAGTGGAGCACTTCGTACGACACCGTCTGCCGATCTAGACGTTCTGCTCTATGCTGCAAATACAGCCAGCCCCGGATCTATGGGGGAGAAAACCGGGGCCTGTGTCCCGGACGGCAGCTTACAAGGGCGCCAAATCTATGTGACTGAAAAAACTGAGAATTGCGACGCTTAATGAAATAAAATGAATTGAGATGCGGCAATGGAATATCAAATTGTATTTCTCCGTCAACCTTTAGCAGTTTTTCTATTATTATTTATCCATTTGAAATAATTTTAAATTAAAAATTTAAAAAGAAACAGGCTGTAATACATTGTTAAAAGTTTTTCTGATGTTTTCAACAATAGTTTTTTGCATTGTATGTAGATATATTTTTACAAAACTTTCCCTCCTCCCTAAACTGATCCCCCTTCTTCAATAATAAAACATTTGAACTGTGTCCCTCAACAAGCGTCGCACCAAGCCGTACAAATCCTAGTCTTGCCTAAAGAATTATTTGCTGGATACTGACAACTTTATTACACTGTATTTTAGATCTTTTTTAATTCACAAAACATCTAAATACCCACAAATGTAGAAAATCAGGTGCTCTAAAAAAACTGTATGGTAAAAATCTTTTCGTTCCGATGAACAAAAAGTGAGAGACACGCTGAAAACCATTTTTACAATTTTCGACAACAATTTTTCATGTTGTCGATAATTTTTGAAAACGAAAAATTGAAAAGATATTTTAACTTACAAAATCAAATAAAACATGTTACTCTCCGAGAAAAATTGGATTTACCTTTTTCAAAACCTTTTTTCAAAATGGCGGATAACACAAAATTTCCCACCAGCCAGAGACTGCTCTCACGCGTATCGAAGAACCAGCCATAACCTAAAATTACGTATGTTTTGACGTTGCTTAGCTCTCGTACTATTAGGCTTTGAAATTGTGTGTGTCAATTTAATTGAAATCGTTCAAAGAACAACGAAGTTATAATGTGTTAACATTTTTGAAAGATCCTGTTGTGAAATATTTTTTCCGTTACAATTCTGTATCAGCTATCACCTGAAAAAATTTCATTGCAATCTCTCAAGAAAGAACGAAGTTGCAAAATATTGACATATTTTAGAAACATCCTATTTTGAAAATATTTTTTTCTGCTATAACTCTGTCTCAGCTATCACCTCTGTCAATTTCATTGGAATCGCTCAAGGAGCAACGAAGTCCCGAGGATTTAAAAACTTTTTTTCGGAACTTTGTACTTCGATACTCTTTCTTGCGTAACTTTGGCTTTTAGAAATTGTGTCCTGTCGTGAATTTACATTTTTCTTTATTCGGCTAAGAGAATGATAAACTCGGGAACGAACCATATTTTACAGATCCTTGCAGATTTGAATGAAAAAGAATTGTATAAGGAACCAAAAAATAAGATTCGTGATCGAATCAAAATCCTTTAGAATTGTTCACGAGAGAACGAATCATATTTTATCGTTCTACGAACCTTGGTTGTGTATCATCTTTGGTTAGACATTGTTAATTTTCTTATCTATAGTAATAAGTTGCTGAATAGGTATGGGCTGCACATCCATTAAAAAGTTTTATTCTCCCAGTGACAAAAAATCTAACCAAGCAGATATGTGTTTTTTTTCATTTTTATCAAGTATTGCCCCGGTTCGAAAAAATCGTAGATCCGGGGCTGAATACAGAAATTAGCATAAAAGCTGTGTACTCAAAAAGACTAAAATTAAGTCTCTCCTTCCGTCTTCCTAATCATTGTAGCGTATTCCAGGTGGAACTTATGGTGACCAAAGAAGACTTATCTTGGCTGAAAGAAAACGTGTTATCAACCACACATTTCCGCATCTTCTCGGATAGCTATCAAATCTCTGGAATCGGTCTCTACTTACTCTTTAACAGCCCTAAATTGCCGTTAATCTCTGCTGGAGATGGCGAAGTAGTTTTACATTCACCTAAGTATGGGATGGGCATAGAGACATTCCAGGCAATTGTAAGGCCGATGAACTCGCTAAATGTGAAACACATCTACCTCTTCTACCTAGTAAGGCAGATATAGGTATTACCATCGCTACATGAAAACTTTTGCCGAGAAGAATTAGAGAGGACTAACCTTTGATGGAACTTGCTTGGCAACAAAACAAATCTGGCCAGTAATGGGATTAAAGCGATCCAAGTGTTTGATATCTCTGAGTAGATTGCACATTAGCTCCATGATAGGTGTCATGACCGGACACTGTCTTAAAAGCAGGCTCTAACGATTTTTGCAGAAGCTGTATGGATGAGGAAGAGGCAGAATCGATTCCTCATCTTCTATGCACTTGTCCTGCCCTATCTCATAGGCGAAGACTCCATCCTGGAGATTTTTACTTCAATGATCCTAGTGATTTAATAAACGTAGACATAGGAAGTCTGTTACGCCTCATAAGAAGCTCCAAATGGTTCACCGAGTAGGAAAAACACTTCCCAAATTCATGTGGTATCACAATGGACCAACTAATGGTCTAAGTGTGTCAGTTTTCATGACTGACAGCCACCTATTGTTGTAACTTCCAAATTGCGGGTTGGTTTTGATTTTTTCCTAAAAAATGTTTTCGGTGTTGCTGAATCCGAATCTGAGGTTTGCGACTAAAAAAAATGCAGAAAATCGTTTAGTAGTTTTTCACTCATGACTTGAAAACTACTCGTATTAATTATTCCTAAATTACATCTAAAAACAATTGAAAGCATACAAAATTTCCAACAAAACTCAGTATAAGGTTTTTTCTACGACAACCTATTTGGAATCAACGCTAGTTGAAAATGAACGTGTTCTTACTGTTCCCAAAATCAACTTGAAGACACTAATTGATTAGACTGTGTGACAGAATTTGAATTTAAAAATGAGCCAAATATACTTTTCTGCTGTTAATTGATGCTCTTGACTCGAATTGCTCTAGTACTTCACGTGTTTGAGATATTCGAATTTGAAATTGTGAAAAAAAAATTCATTTTTTAAGAAAATTGTTGGATATATTGTCCCCATTCACTTCAAGACGCGTTTTGCCTGTTCATCAATAGCTGTGAATGCTTCAAGAATAGCTCACTTCGAGCGGCCGATGATGTTGATGTCGTCCGTATAGCCAAGCAGTTGAGAAAACCAATTTTATTTGTGTTTTTTAACGTCATTCGGCATAGCTGGATCAGTTTTTTCGGGATCCCGAGTTCCAACATGGCCAATAGAAGCTCTTATGCTATATCATATGTGGGTGGTGGGTCTCGACTTGAAATACGTTGGTCTTTTCCAAGATTTGCCTCAATGTGAATATTTGGTCTATGATTGTTCTGCTTGGCCTGAAGTCACACTGGAACGTGCCGATCATAGTGTTGCAGAAAGGTTTTAGACGTTCACATAGTACGTTGGATAGGATCTTGTAGGCAACATTAAGCAGGGATATGCCTTTAGTTTTTGCAGGACATAGGATCGCCTCTGTGCTTCGGTGACTAGGTTTCCTTCGCTATTTCAAAGAGCTTACGTGCCGGTCCTATAGCCAGATGTCAGTTGCTTTGTTGTTTTGTAGAACAGGCGGGTGTTGGTGGCAGGCTAGGATCCTGGAGATACCTGAGCTGAGAGGCTGCGGATGCTCTTTTCTTTCTGTGCAGGGTTTTTTCCTCTTTCCTTCTTCTTTCACGGTACCCCTCTCTTGCTGCTCTTGTTTTCCGTTGCAGCATTTGCATTTGTGCATTTTCCGTCTCCTGCTTAAATGCCGCTCATTCATCATCATACCACAGGTCCTTTTTCTGGGTAGTTGATAGACTATGGTGATCTTGGCTTTCTCCTTAATTGCGATACTGATTTCACTGGTTGATGACGCTTGTGACTGGTGGTGCGGTCGAGAGTTTCCTGGTCTATTGCCTACTGAAGTCTCTGGCTTTCTCAGATGTGCTCAGGTATGCAATGTTGAATTTCTTCCTTTGAGTGGTCCTCGTTTTCTTTTCGTTAGACAGTCGAGCTCTGAACTTTTCAACATCAAAAAAGTGGTCGGAGTCCATGTCTGCACCTCGGAAAGTTCACACGTCGAACATATTCGATGCGTGCCTTGCGCCAATTAGAACGTGGTCGATTTGGTTGGTGGTTCGACCATCTGGAGAGCACCTGATGGCTGGGTGTATCCTTTGACTGGGGAATCTAGAGCTACTTATCACCATATTACGATCTGCAGCAAAGTCGATTTGTTGGAAGCCGTTATCTGTTGTCAATTTCAATATTTTCCTTCCCGACTTTAGCATTGCAGTTTCCGATCTCAACTTTGACATCGTACTCTGGACAGGCACCGTCCAGGAGAATGTATAAAACTCCTCCTTGTTAAACTCCTCAGCTTCATCGGTAGGGGCGTGTACACATATGAGGCTTATGTTTTGGAAGGTAGGATGCGGATCACAGCCAGGTGATCGCTTATCGGCTTAAAATCGTTGACTTCCGATCTGAGTCGATTTCCTACAACGAATCCGCATCCTAGCATGTGCAGTCTTTGATGAAAGCTATAATGAATGTCGCAATTTTTTTCTTTGTGTGTATCCTGGTCCTATCCATCATATCTCCTGGATAGCGGTAATGTCTGCTTTGTACCTTGAGAGTACATATTCAAGTTTTTAAGTAGCACCTGTCGTAAAGGGTGTCCTAACATTCCAGGTGCATACTCGTTGCTCGTAGTCCATTTTCGTTCCTGGTCTGGTTGCCAGAGGGGGTCGTTATCCGAGGCTTTTCCCGTCTTTCTCATAACAATAGGTTTTGTTTTACTGTGGTCGGGTCGTTAGCCCAACGTACTAACCTTCAATCTGTGGGGTCATGGGTTTAATATTACAATTCTTTCCCTGATCAACATTCGCACTTACAAGTTTAGCAAGTCATGACAAAAAGCCAAGACCAGTATCCGGCGGCTATAGCAACTTGGAGGCAATGTAAGTACTTGATGTGAAGGAAAAGATTCCATCACTCGAGGCTCCCAATTCCTAAAACATCCAACCACACAAAAACAACAACGTATTGTTGCGAATAACTTTTTGTAGTGACATGAAGTAGAGTGCAACAGTTATTAAAGGCTTTTATCTACACTTTCCCTACATAGAATACTGACTTATGCTCACACAACTAAAAAAAAGGAACTCCTCCGAAACGGTTCGATCGATTTTAATGAAATTTTGTTTATTTATTTGGTAGGTATGAGAGTAGGACGTAATGTACTTTCATCCTAAGTTGTGTCCACTGTCGTGGTACTTGAGGTAACCGGCCCTGCATCCAAAATCAGGCCCGAATAATTCTTAGAACAGAACAGTGACACACAACAACAGCTCACTTTCAGTTTCAAATTTAACATTTCACTTTCGGTTTATACTTACATACGTTCAATTTATTTGATAATTTATATGGCAGAACAGCGTTTATCGGGTCAGCTAGTATATACAAATATAAAAACGAATCCCAATTTTCCTTTGTCACGCCATAACTCAAAGACGGCTCTACCGATTTGGATGATTCCTTTTAGATAATCTTTGATATTGTTCAGGGAGTGCTTTTGTGAAGTTTGGTTAAATTCAGTCTTGCGGCTTGCCAAAAGGGTGCACTTACACACACAGGGTACTAGTGGCTTATATAAAAAAAACTAACTGATTTTGAAAACAAATTAATCAATTATGAAATTGTATTCTCACAAAATGAAATAAAATAAAATAATACAGTCGAATCTCCATCATCCGGAATTCGATTAATAGTTAATTTGTTTTAGAAACTATTTTGTCTTCCCGAGTGGGTCAGCTAGTTTATAATTAAATTGCAAGTAGAAACATACATACATCCGTTTCTCACTAGCTATTAGCAACAGAATATTCTTCTATAAACCAGCAAGTAGTTCAGAAAGCAAAATAAGTAATAATAATAAAAAATCTGATTTATAACATTTCCACTTTGAAAATGCAACTTTGAAGATTTTTAATATTTTATCGCTATTTCTTTATTTTTTTTTAATTCAAAGTCATATTTTATGTTTATTATAGTTCCAGAGCTGGTTTATATGGAAAATACCCATATAGTATATAATCTTCCGTTCTTGATTTGAATTTAAAAAGAATAATTTGTCAACATTCCAATTCCTTTTTTTATAATTTAACCACTGTTTGATTATTTTGTTCCGATCTAAATTTTGTTTTAATCCTGAATAGATTTTGATAGTTTTGGTAAATCAAAAAAAAATGTTTTATTCATAAGCAATAAAATTAAAATAAGAAATATTAACTACTATAAATTAGAACTGGTATTTAATCAGTTGGAGAGGATGTAATTAAAGTTGAACGAATAAAATGATATAATCAAACTAGTTTGACAATGAATTAATATTTAAAAAGAATTTAAAATTCTATATGCACTTACTTCAAATGCAGTTCCGGTATTTGTTTTTGTATTTTATTAAATTTAAATTATTGAAAATAAAATGAACTATCCAAGCCATAGTAGATCTCTAAGGCACGTGTTCATACGCCTACCGTCATATATATTAAATATTCATATGCGTTGTATTGATTGCAGCAATCAGTTTTATCAGACTTGGAGTATACAAATTTGCACCTGAGTGTTTTCAGTAATATTTGCATTTTTATGTCCACACTTTAAATCTTGATTTAGAAGAGATAAGATCTTAAAACAAGCTGTAATCCTGAAATAAATCAGCCATAGCCAAAAAGAAGACTTGCACTAGTATTTGGACTTTGCTGATTTTATTTATGCTTCAAAATAACTTTTAACTTTAAATTAAAATCATTTTTGTCTCCGTGGACTAGGCTTAAAGCTGAAAATTGAAATGAATCAAAATTATATTCCACTCTTGAGCTTACCCTTTAAGACGCGTTTGCTGATACGAAACTTATGCACTTATGTTTTACTTAAAAGCTTATGTGCAACTTTTTGTCACATAAGCCTTTTATGCTCTACTTAAATATTTAAGTTTCATATCAGCAACTTAGCTTACATTTTTTAAATTAATTCTTTGTTTTTTTTTAATTATTCTTTCTTATCTTTTAAGGTGGTCATAGTACGTTCTTTGGTCTCCTAAATACATTTGTTCATATTGTGATGTATACATACTACTTATTTGCTGCCATGGGACCACAATACCAAAAATACTTGTGGTGGAAAAAGTATCTCACTACTCTTCAAATGGTAAGTATTTGAAAATATTTGTTTATGTTCTGATGGTAAACAAATTTGATGTTGAATTGTAAACATTTTTTTTTTTCTAGATTCAATTTGTTGCTATTATGGTTCATGCCTTCCAATTATTATTTATTGAGTGTAATTATCCAAAAGCATTTGTGTGGTGGATTGGAATGCATGCTGTTATGTTCTTCTTCTTATTCAATGAATTCTACAAATCCACCTACAAAGGAAATAATAGGGTATGTATACAAACTATTAAGAAAACAAAATAATGAGACTGATACATATTTTTCCACGATTTAAATCAAATTTATGAATATTTATATTTTTATTTAACCAATAAGGAGATTTAAAGCCGCGTCCAGATCAGTAAAAATTTACGTTGTGCGCCGTGTGCCTTGAATTTTGTACTCGCCACAAATTTGCATTAAAATGTTTTATATCGTTCACATCAAAACACTTTTCGTGTGTTGAAAATCCATCGGAATCGGATAGCGTGCGTTGAATGTGACACACAAATTTGCGTGCGTCCGGACGTCCACATTGAAGTATTTTTTTGCATTCTCACAAATATTTGCGCCGAACACGACGCACAACGCAAATTTGTATGAATCTGGACGCGGCTTAACATACACACACAAAGCAACTCATCATAAACGCGTACAATATTCGTCCTGCAGCTTCAATCAATTTTCAATTTTTTTTGTTGGCTGAGAACTCCTTTATGCTTCGCAATAACAATCATTTAATCATTAGTTGTTTAGTTGCACACAAGCTGCAAACAAGTCAAGTACGCGTCTATTATAAGACATAATAGCTCAAAAGAGCATTAGATATGCTTTGTTTCGGCTCTTGGTATTAACCAATTGCCAATAATATTTTCAATTCAACCTATTTCCATCATTTTCAATTACATAATTTTGGGAAAAGAGTTAGTTAGCCTTCAGTATTGCAAACATACATACAAAAAAAAACAAGTTTACGTCACAGTGACCCGCATTAACTCAATCAAAGAATATTTGGATTTTTTTAAGTAATGACTCGCTCGCAACCGTGCTTCCTTTATGGTTATCGTAAAAGGGAAGAGTTCGCCGGGAGAGAATTTGTATTGAAAGACTATTAGAATATTAGACCACCAATTTTCGACGCGATGGCGGATGGACTCATTCGGACCTTCTTCGATACTCTGCTCCACAGCAGCAATAGCGTCCTCGGTGAGCACTGTACGGCGCTGCGTCTCTGAGGATGCTAACCGAGCTGAGCATAAATCTAGTGACAGCTGTCAAAAAGAACAACTCCGAAAATGTATTGCCAGATTGAGGCCCACACGTCTAAGAAAACTCCCTTTATATAGTTTTTAATTGAGCTGCAATCGTCATCAATCGAATCAGTTTCTATTATTGTTTAAGACACAAGTGACTCAAGCTTTGTATTGTAGGAAAGACATTTATTTTCGGAGCATATTTACCGAGGAAGGAGATTCTTAGTACTCTTTCTCGTACTCGTGATGGATTTTATGAAGCAGATTAATGCCATGTGGGCGGAGAAAGTTTCACAACCAACGAAAAAATCATCTAGGGACAACAATAATCAATTGCTGAGGAGCCTCTGCTACTTACAAACGTATATTCACCATTTTTATCTTTATATCCTCTGCCATTTAGGATTTTTGCACCAATGTCCTCAAGAAATTCCAAAAATGTGTTGCAGTTGTTGTTGCAGGTGGAGTCCGTGGAGCATCTTTGTTTCTTCTGGACAGTGATAAATGAAAATTAAAGCACGTTTTTTTTTATGGCTAATTAATATAACTAGTACGTCCAGCCCTCGAAACTCGAGTGCTAATAACACTATCGTATAGTTGGCGAACTTCTAGAAAACCGTTCAAGAAACGATCACCAAAATGATTCAATCAATCGACCTTCTATCATTTTCATTTCACTGAATTTATTACCGATTCAAAAAAGGGTGATTTTAAGGCAATTGCAGACATTTTGATCTAAATATACTTTTTCTGTCAAAGAATAGCTTGTCTCCTATATTTCAAGCCATCAACTGTCAAATTCAATTGACGGATGGCTACGATGTCGATGATTTAAAAACTACAAAGAAATCTAAAATTTTTGATGAATATTTACTGGTGATTTTAGGGCGATTGGGTGACATTTGGATCGAAATACACCTTTACTGTAAAGATACAATTCATCCACTCTTTCAAGTCATAAACTGTCAAATTCCATTGACGGATAGCTGCGGTGTTCATATCAGCATTACGTGAAGTGACTCATTTTGACGTCTCTTATTTTATCTCACTCTTATCTCTTGGAAAGAGATGTGAGGCAGAAGATTTTATTTTTTTTTTAAATTTCCACCTCACTTCGCCATCTCTTTCTTTCAATGAATAGGAATGAGATAAAAAAGAGAGACGTCAAAATGAGTCGCCTAACGTGAAGCTGGTATAAACACCGTCAATGGATTAAAAATCTTTATAAGAAATCTGAAATTTTTGATGAATTTTTGGTGCTCCAGAAAAAAGTAATTTTAAGGAAATTGGGTGACATTTGTATCAAAATATACTTTTCTGTCAAAATATAGTTTACCCCCTACATTTCGTGCCATCAAATCAAATTCTTGATGAATTTTTTACTGCTACAGAAAAAGATGATTTTCAGGCAATTGGGTGACAATTTGAGCTGGTGTGTTGAGCTAAGTGCATAGATTTCTCGGCACATAACTTAAAAGCGGATACAAACTATGTTACCGGCGTGTAGTAGGCACTAAAAGTTTACTTGTCAACGCGTTGACAGTTCGCAGCAAAATTGACGTTTGCATAAAATTGGGGCTAATTTGAACCAAGAGAAGTGGCATTTGCATACGATTTATTGATTACAAATTCAATCACGGAGGTAGAGGATAACCACTTCGGGCTAAGGTAAACGAAGAGAATTATCAGCGCTTAACTTAAATGTGTTAACACAAAAAACGTTTAAGTTAAAGCGCGCTGACAACTTATAGCTTTTTTGCAAGCGTGGATGAAGTCGGTAGAAAAAAAACACACCGGGGATTACCGACGCCATCACATAAAAAACAGAGTTTCCATTCAAACTATCAATAGCATATATGAATTTCAATGCTGTAACACAGTTTTTCTCCGTGCTTAAGTTAAGCGCCGAAAATTCTGGGCTTAACTTAGCCCGAACACTTAGGCTGATGAGCACCGACATCATTTCTTTCATCCAATTCCCTTCGGGCTTGCAAAAAACCAGGGCTATTATCGATCACGAACGACAGTCACTTATAACAAAAATTGGCGTTTGCATAAAATTTTTTATAGCAAAATGAGCCAGGCTATTTGGATACGATTTTAAGTCGTACTCCAACATTGAGTGAAAAATCGCAAGAATAGTTCCATCGTGTAAAAGCAGTCTTGATCGTGTAAAAGAACTGAGGTACTTATCATTATTTTCTGCAGCACTGAACGCTGCCAACCGACATTTCCATAATCTTTCCAGCCGCGCTGGAAAATTTGTTGGTTGGTGGGTGTCAAAATCAAAACGTCACCGACCAAAGTAGAAGTACTTCTTCTTCTATGTCACTGGCAAATACAAATAAACTAAAAGTGAATATTGAATAAAAAAGATAAGAATTCCTAACAATAAATAGAACAAAAGAAAAATGATTGGAAATATATCATCATATTATAAAATGGCAAAGACGAATCGTGTATATATAAAACAATAGTGTCGTGAATTTTAAAGTAAAAATATCAAGAAATCAAAAAAAAATTAAGTGTTGTGAACAAATACTCGGTCTCGCTCTGGCTCTCGCTCGCACTTATTGTGCAATTTTCTTTTATTGTTTATTAGTTATTGTGGTGCAATTTAATAATAAATTTTTGCATTCTGCACTTCTGTGCAAAAAAACCTTTTCAACGATATATAATTTATATAGTGGTGCGGCTGCTATTGCGATCGCTGCTTTAAATCACTCTGCTATTTCACTGAGCAGAGAGCAGTTGCGATTGCTCATCAATGTAACTGCTCTCACTGCTCAGTGCTGAACGTCCAAACAAATAACAGATGAATAGATACACACATAAAAAAAAAACATTTCACACAAAAAATCAACACAAGAACCACGAGCATGCATCTTTTTTTCACATACTACAGTCGGTAAACGTTACCTTCATCCTATCCCTATGCCTATCTAACACCCCGACTCCACAGGAGATAATTTCTATCAGGATGCCTATCTTGACAGTAGATATCCAATGGAGTCACTCCGTTTCATCTCTTGTTGGGATGTCAGAGATATCTATCTGCGATTATATCTTGACAAAGATCGCTGACATGAATTTTGACAGATGAAGATTTTTTTGCTTGTTGTCTCATTTGCTCATTCTGAATATCTGTCCATATCCATTTACAGTTTTTTCTTCGACAAATAGAAATTTATTTTTTTATATTTTTGGAAACTAATATTCATTCGGTTTCGCTTTCGTGATTTGTTGGACAAATTTCGGAAAATTGCGTGTTCTTATAAATTAACAATCTCCTGAAGCAGTCAAATAAATCTATATTTAGTAGGTAATTACAGTGCTAACAAAAACAACTTTTTGCAAGAGATAAAACTATGTCTTATGTTTTAATCGTCTTATTAATAAATGCTCTAATTATTACCTCATTAAAAAGTAATAATAACAAAAAACGATTTATATTTTCAATATTCTACTTTTTACTAAAAGAAAAATATGGGTATTCGCTTTGCAACCAAAACGAACACAGTCAAATAGCTTGTTTCTTTTTATTTGTGCGCAAAAAACCAGCCATCAAACTCTCTTGCTGTCGTGATATGGAATGAAATATCATAACATGATTTGCCCAGCAAAGATAGAAGACAATGCAAGATATAAATATCTGATATTTAGTTGGAGAGAAATTATCTCCTGTGGAGTCGGGGTGTAAGAGAAACATTTCAAGAAAGTGAGCAAGAAACAGACATGATTGCATCAAAATATATCTTTCTTTTTTTCTATGCTATTGTTCTGCTTTCCAGAAACGAAAACGAAGCGAGAAGAACACTCAATTCCCAATTGAGCACTTAAGCGATTAGGTGAGCAGGAGCATTTTATCTGCTCACTGCTTTTTTTTAAAATAAAATGCTCATCGCATACAATGAAGCGATGAAGCAAAAGAGCATTTTGAACAGAGATAGCAGGTTGAATTGAAATATCTGTTAGCGATTAGATGAGCAGTGAGCATTTTATCTGCTCACTGCTTTTTTTTAAAATAAAATGCTCATCGCATACAATCAGAGTACAAAAATGCATTTTTGTTTGCATTAATTATTAAAAATAAAATTTTAATGCAATGTGAAAATATTTTGCATAAAAATAAATGTTAATGCGAATCAAAAAATTGTCTGCATTAAAAAAATGCAAACACCAATATTTGTTGCATTAAAAATTTGAAAGCTTCTGCATTAAAAAAAAAATGTTAGTGCGGATCAAAAATGTTCTGCATTAAAAAAAAATGTCAATAAAATTTGAACATTTTTTGCATTAAAAAAAATGTCAATAGATTTTGAAAATTTCTTGCATTAAAAAAAAATGTACCTAGAGAATTTTTTTGTAAAATCGTTACACTACGTCAATTATATTTAAGGGCATGATTCGTGGTAGTGATGGGTAGCACACGAATTTGAAATGAGTTTGTAAGAAGTACTCATTTTGTGATAGGACGTAGATGCACATTAACACGATTTTTGACAAATGTTAAAATGTCAACATCAAAATTTTGAAAAACTGAGTATGCCAATCGATTTAGAAGGGGGGTATTACCTAGTGTTTCCGCCAACGCTGTGGGATCACTAGAACACCTTTTTTTTGACAGGTGTTAAAATGTCAATATCAAAATTTTGAAAAACCAAGTATGCCAATCGATTTAGAAGGGGGGTATTACCTAGTGTTTCCGCCAACGCTGTGGGATCACTAGAACACCGTTTTTTTGACAGGTGTTAAAATGTCAATATCAAAATTTTGAAAAACCGAGTATGCCAATCGATTTAGAAGGGGGGTATTACCAAAGACCGTATAATACCAAGATACCGCATCTCAACCAACCACCAAAAATCAGCTCTAGATGCGGTCGGTCGGGGGAAGGGAAACATTCCCACGTATTGTATCACATCCTCATTCACATTCGAACTCACATAATACATACAGACATGCAAGCCTTTATTCGCCGCAGACCCACGACTCAGCGACCGCGCCACCGACGATTGTAAAACTTATACATAGACGGGGTTCTCACTCACACATCTATGGGGTCACCACTGGGGTCGTCACAGTACTAGCGCTTTGACTGCGAATTTTTACACTAGATGCAATATCTTGGTATTATACGGTCTTTGGTATTACCTAGTGTTTCCGCCAACGCTGTGGGATCACTAGAACACCTTTTTTTTGACAGGTGTTAAAATGTCAATATCAAAATTTTGAAAAACCGAGTATGCCAATCAATTTAGAAGGGGGGTAATACCTAGTGTTTCCGCCAACGCTGTGGGAACACTAGAACACCTTTTTTTGACAGGTGTTAAAATGTCAATATCAAAATTTTGAAAAACCGAGTATGACAATCGATTTAGAAGGGGGGTGTTACCTAGTGTTTCCGCCAACGCTGTGGGATCACTAGAACACCTTTTTTTTACAGGTGTTAAAATGTCAATATCAAAATTTTGAAAAACCGAGTATGCCAATCGATTTAGAAGGGGGTATTACCTAGTGTTTCCGCCAACGCTGTGGGACCACTAGAACACCTTTTTTTTGACAGGTGTTAAAATATCATCAAAATTGGTGTTAAAATATCATCAAAATTTTGATGATATTTTAACACCTGTCAAAAAAAAAGTGCGATTAGATGAGCAGTGAGCATTTTATCTGCTCTCTATTTTTTTTTAATAAAATGCTCATCGCATACAATGAAGCGATGAAGCAACAGAGTATTCTGAACAGAGAAAGCAGGTTGAAATCGCTAAATGAAATCGTATTATTTTATATATTTCAGTGCAGGGGATCATTGAAAAATAACATTTAGGTATCTTTTTGTGAGTCTTTTTATCTGAAAAAATAAAAGGCAAAACCGAATACATTAATATGTTGGGAAGTTTGCTTTTTAGAGTTTTTTTTTGTTTGAAAAGGATGCAAACATAAAATCATGTAAATGTGTTAAGAAGATGAAAGGGAAATGCTTATGTAGATTTGTGAAAATTGCTTTTGGCGAGCGTTAAGCGTTTTTTTTGGCAATGTTAAAAACATTAAAAGATTATGCATAATTCTTTTGGTTTTCTCAAAAATAAAAAACAACGTTAAGGTTATTTTGAATATTTTAAAATGATTTATTAAAGATCCATAATAAAGCCCAATTAGTTTAGAAAAACATTAAGAAAACCGTAACTGAAGACAATTTCACAAAATAAAACTTGGTCGCACCAAGTTTGCGAAACACGAAGTCAGGCCCGGCTTGAGGAGACCGTTATGAACAAAATGTTTATTTATATGTATCTCACTTAAATGGAAAAGGGAGTTAAAAGGAGTAGAATTAGAAATAGAAATACTTTGCATTTGCGGTTTGTTCTCATGATAATGGTGAATGTAGGTAGTTGCAAATGGAATTGACTTTGACCGTAATTGTTCTTTTTCTAGTTTAGATTCTATTTTATTTGAGTGTTGACCGTTTAAGAATTCGCCGTGGTACCTTTTATCATAATTTTCTTGAGTTTTTAATAAAGATTTAACTAAAATAATATAAATTAAATAATAAGAAGTGAAGTGAGATTTATCTTTATTCATCATTAAATTTCGATTTCATACTCCCGTTTCTACTGATTATACTGTAAGTGTCTAGAGCATTTTTACTTTCATAGTCCAGTCAAAATAGACTAAAATTTGTGAAAACTTCGGAAAAATTCCCAGGTGAATGAAAATTGGTAAAATAAGCAGATTAAAGTTTATGACAGTACCTATTTTCATAGGAGTGATGGCTTAGTTATTGTGATTTGCATATAAATCACGTTTCTTATCGAAAAGAAGGTATTTTCAAATAATGTATGTACATGTAGGTACATAAACAGAGAGAAATAATTTGTTTTCCAAAAGAATGTTTATTTAAGATACCTATTATTTTAAAAATTTCTTCAAAAGTCTAAAATACCTCTGTTTATTATTTTTATCATCATTGAAAATCATCATCAATAATTTATTGATTTTGAGACATTTATCTACTAAAATCAGCGGTTATTTTGATTCCAAAAGAAAGATCTTGGCTTATTTATTATACCTATCAAAAAAAAGTTTCTTTTGGCCCAGCGTTCCGCATAAATTGACTTTGAAAATTTCAATGATCGTTGATAATGTAGTTCAATTCTTGAAATAATTTTATGTGGAAGGTTGGGTCAAATATGATTTTTTTCTTGGCTAGAAATAATAATGAAGGCAACAGCTTCAAATTGGCATCAAAATAATCACTAATTTTTCAATGATGAGTTTCAATGATAGCTGTAATTTGCGACTTAAAAGGCAATGCGATCAAAAACAGCAACAGCGAATAAGAAAATATTGACAGTTGAAGAATGGTATAGTTAATATATTTTTAATTCATATCGTCAAAAAAAAAAATTGAATGAAAAAATTGTCAAAATGTCTAAAACATCGTTAGTCACATACGTTGTTGAATGCTTGTTTTTTTTAATTACAACACCAAATTCTTTAGTAAAATATCTAATCAAAAAAGTGAGGCTAGAAAAAATTTAATTGAGATAGAAACAATTTAAACCTATCTGTATTCTTTAACGTTTACTGCTTTCTAGAGAGCGATTAAATAGCTGCTATTTATAGCTGCTCATTTTGTATACTGCTCTCTGCGATCGCTGCTCATTTAAAATCGCTCTTTAGCACATCCCTAAATTTATATGCCTTCGGCTTTTGTAGACCGCGTAAATTGTACCACAAAATTCGTGTTTGCCGTTTTATAATATGATGACTTCACCCACCTCCACGCCCACTTTCAATTTTTCTTGGGGTTTTTCGAAAACAACTCTATTTTCTCTATTCTCGAAAATGACTCAAATAATTTTGATGATATTATTAGAGTTTATTCTTACGTAAAACAAAAATTGGAAAATATTTATTCCGCCCACTGCCACACCCACTTAATTCTTTCCTGGGGATTTGGATGAAAATTTTAGAGTTTTTTTTTATAAGAGCGAGAAAAAAAAACTTTAGAGGGAAATTTTGTAAAATTCACTCATTTTTCTTTGAATATTCATTCCTCGGAAACATCTCTAATTTGTTTGTATGAAATTTTCAAAAATTTGTCCAAATGAGTGAGAGAATCAAATTAAATAGAAAATTAAGTAAAATCCACCAATCTCCATTTTTGTTGCAAATGGCTCAAACGATTGGGAGCCTTAGTTAAATTCACCTTTGAATATTATTGCTTATTACTCATATTTGTAACTTTCCCTGATTTCTCGGAAATGGCTCCAATAATATAAATAAAATTTTAGTAGGAGGTACCTTTTATGTTCTTATGTGTGAAGAAAGAAAGCTTAAAGTTGTTTCAGTGAAATCCTTCTTCACTTTTCTTATTACTTACAAATGACTCCTACAGTATGGATGAGATTTGATATGAAAATAATATTTAATATTCTAAAAGTTTATGTAGGTAGCTAGGTGATATCTAGGGTCAACGCCCAGTGGATGTCAGAAATTACTATGGTTCCATAAATATTTTCAAATCTAAATCGATGTAGATTGTCAGTTTAGTTTTTTTTTAAATAACGATTGATATCAACTGATGTCTTTCATTTAATATAAATTCATAAAAAACCACCCTTGTCTCTTGAGACAGTACGAACAAAAATGTTCTCATATTCGCTCAAAGTATAAAATCATTTTACTTATCGTTCCAAACAATCATTGAACATAAATAATTAATAAGGACAAATCATAACATTTGTTTTTATATAAATTACTGTAATTACAGACAATTTTATATCACCTTAAGTAATCACCAAGTTCCATAATTCAACAGACTAACATTTTGTGTATAAGTAGGTTATAGTCTGGGACAAATAAAAATGTCTGACTATTATTCTGATTATATAGATATAGATATAAACCTAAGGCGTTACAAAAAGATCGAGTGTATAAATAATGTTAAGACAGTAAAAAATCATATAGGAGGGGGGGTTTATTACCCCCCGTTGAGGATTTTAAACAGAAAACAAATATTAAAAACAACGGTAACACCTACAACGATATGTCTCACTTTGCTGGTTGCTTTTTCACAATGGACGAATGGACCAACTTATATGGTCTAAGTGGGGATATAACCACTTTAATTCATTCATTTAAAAATTGAATATGATTATTTGCCATTTGAATGATGAACAGAGAATGAACAGAACTCAAAATAAATATTTTATATGCAAACCTTACCATTATATTTTGAGATTTCATAAAAACACACAAAATTAACCAAACTAAATCTAAAAAAAAAGACTTATGGCAGATTTCACGAAAGGCTTTTAATTATTTAAAAAGCCTTTTAATCTTTAAATGATGTTTTTTGGTTTCACCAAATGCTTTTATGTTTAAGAAGATTTTAAATGCCCTTGTAAACTAAAAGCTCGTTTCTGTCTCATTAAATTTTAAAATTCTTTTTTGTTAAGTCATTCCAGTCAACAACAGCTGATATCTTGCTGTCAGAATAATTGTCCCTCATCCATAATGCTTTTTCGCATAGACTTCGCATGTGCGAGGGAAACAACCTCTTTTTTTTGAATCAGAGATATGAGAAAACTCAGTCAAATTAAAATATCCCTAAAATATCCCTTTTCTACATTGGTAAAACTGAAAAATTTTAAATGTCTGATAATATTTAGAAGCAGTTTAGATAAAAGTATTTTCCTGCTCAGAGGGTCTTTCTTCAGACGTACTACACGAATGTTTAGTTCCTTATCTTTCCCATTTCAATATTCAGATATTTAAAGCAAATGCACAAATGATATCTCATACTCAATCAATGATAAAATAACATTTTTGAAGGGCAGTCATTTCCCCTTACGTGAGCGTGTTTATTAAAAAAAAATATAATTTACTAGAAGTTATATGCCTCAGGTCCATTTCACTGGGCACCTTACTTTTTTTCAATATAAATCCAGGCGAGTGAGCATTGGCGTATACATTCTACATAGAACCTTTCAAACATAGAACTCATGTTTGGATTTATACTGCGATTAGACTAGGACCGCATTTGCAATTTCAATCGCGTGACTGTTGTGTCGCCAGAAATATAACACATGAACTTGAATAAGAATGAACGCACATGCTACCGAGAAATTGTGACGATTAAAAGTCAAAAATTTGTTCCATTTTTCTGGCGGTGAGATTGTCGAAAGTTTAAATGAAATAAACGGACTAAGTTGCTTGTGCTCACACTTGCGACCTTAAATAGCGGACTAGAAAAGGGTAATCGCAACTAGAAAAAGTTATGTACGCACTTGTGATTTTCAATCGTTCGATTTTTTAGCCGCAAGAAATAAGACCCACGTTTTGAATTGTGAGTGCACTGCACACATATGCGATTTTAAAATCGCAACGATTATAAAAATGGAACCAAATCTATTTTTTGAGTGATTTTTTTCAGTCGTAAAATTAAATAGGTAGATCAAATGAAATTAAATGGATCTGCACGCACTTTTGACTTGTTTGCGATAATATATAATCACCCGACAGATAATCGCAAGTGAGTGCATGGAAATAGTTATTTTTTAATCGCACTGACTGAAAATCGCAAGTGTGGTCCTAGCCATACTCTCACTGATTGGCTCTTTCTTTTTTTTTAATAAAAACTGAACATTATATAAAATATAACGTTACCTGCTAAACTATACAACATGTATAGGTAATAACGGTTAGTAAACTCTACGAATAAAAAATTATAATCAAATCAAAGGCACAACCGGAACCACAAACATGCATGCGTCCTGGACGCACGCGAGGATACAGATACTCCCGTGGTCATGTTAGTTTTTCAATACAAAAAAAATGTTCATGGCTATAGCTAAACAACGAATTGTTGGTATTTTATTTTGTATTGCACAAACCAGAGCCATATTATTGTACAAAACATCAAATACCTACATATGTTGTGTATACCATACGAGTATAAGGCTCTTAGGCAATATATCTAGGTAATCTACTTAATACCATTAACTGGGTCAACCCATCAAATAACAAATTTGCACGAAGATTTTAATTTGATTTTTAAATCCACTTAGTCACTATACCTATAACAGTGAAGTTACCTACTTCAAGTTTACAACACTTTTTCAGACTAAAAGTCTAGTATCAATTTCATTTTCATTGGCTTTAGAACAGTGGGACATAATGGATTAAAAATAGGATTAAAGAAGTGAGTCAAAATAGAAAGACGAAAGTAAAACTCAATAGGGCATATGTAGCTATAGACTTTGTCTAATCTGTATCCAGGCAAACTTAGAGATTATCTTATTGAAACCTAATCAGATAAACTCTAGTTTTGCCTAGCAACAACTTTAGTAATATCTGTCAATATGCCCCGATATGTCTGCTTCTTAAATTATTTTTAGAGCAGAGAAACAGGTTTCTAACATGCCTACCATCACCAGCGCCACGCCCACTTTCTTATATATGTACATTAGACTGATTCAAAAAAATGAAAATGTCTTCGATTTTCAATGCCACTAGCTTTTTAGTTAGAGTTTAATGAAAAAATAATCCTGGCAAAATTTCAGCCCTTAAGGTCAATATTTAGAGGTCGCTCATCGCTACTTTCTATTTTCCATACAAATCGTATGGGAACTTTTTTTGATTCCTTCTTTATTTTATAACTTTAAAAACGGTTATCGTACAAAAATGATCAAGGTAGATTCTGAAAGAAGATTTGATGATCTTTAAAAAAGGTCCTTATTTCTTATCTAATTAATGTACTCCTTCCAAAGTTATTCAAGGTCAGAGTGGTATTCGAGGTGAATTTCAAAGTTTTTTGGATTCCGTGTTGAAAAAATCAGCTATAATACAAGGTGTTTTTCAAAAGTTGTAACAAAAGGCAAGTGCGTGTAAGTTGCACTCAGACAAGAAAAAAATTATTTTAGAGTGGGGGTCTATTTCCCCCCATTTAGGCGGGAGGGGCAATTTCCTAAAAAAATTGGTTTAAAAAAGGAAAAAATATTAAAAATCAACGGCAATACTTATAGTGTCATGCTATTACTTTCTTAAAGCCAACAATCCATTATTTAATTAACTTTTTAAAAAAAGTTGTTTTTGTAAATATTTTTTGAAAAAATTAATTTCAAACTTAGATTTAAAAAATTAAAAAGTGATTTTATTTTTTAAATATCTTTTTGAAAAATGTTTCGTTATCAAGTACAATTTTTGTTTATAGATTTCAATACCTTCCTTAATTTTTAATCAGATGCTGAAAACCGCAGACTAAAATGTTTTGTAGTTTCTGAGAAAATTGAAATTAACAAATACCAAGTTTCTTGTTATTTGACGCCCTGGAATTTAAATTATTCCTTCCTACAAACACCCAATCTCCAGTAGTAGTAGTAGGTATTTTAATTTTCAATTTTCTCAGAAACTACAAAACATTTTAGTCTGCGGTTTTCAGCATCTGATTAAAAATTAAAGAAGGTATTGAAATCCATAAACAAATATTGTACTTGATAACGAAAAATTTTTCAAAAAGATATTTAAAAAATAAAATCACTTTTTAATTTTTTAAATCTAAGTTTGAAATTAATTTTTTCAAAAAATATTTACGAAAACAACTTTTTTTAAAAATTTAATTAAATAATGGATTGTTGGCTTTAAGAAAGTAATAGCATGACACTATAAGTATTGCCGTTGATTTTTAATATTTTTTTTCTTTTTTAAACCAATTTTTTTAGGAAATTGCCCCTCCCGCCTAAATGGGGGGAAATAGACCCCCACTCTAAAATGATTTTTTTCTTGTCTGAGTGCAACTTACACGCACTTGCCTTTTGTTACAACTTTTGAAAAAAACCTTGTATTATAGCTGATTTTTTCAACACGGAATCCAAAAAACTTTGAAATTCACCTCGAATACCACTCTGACCTTGAATAACTTTGGAAGGAGTACATTAATTAGATAAGAAATAAGGACCTTTTTTAAAGAACATCAAATCTTCTTTCAGATTCTTCCTTGATCATTTCTGTATGATAACCGTTTTTAAAGTTATAAAATAAAGAAGGAATCAAAAAAAAGTTCCCATACGATTTGTATGGAAAATAGAAAGTATCGATGAGCGACCTCTAAATATTGACCTAAAGGGCTGAAATTTTGCCAGGATTATTATTTCATTAAACTTTAACTAAAAAGTTAGTGGCATTGAAAATCGAAGACATTTTCATTTTTTTGAATCAGTCTAATGTACATATATTTTTTAAATACAGGTCTTCAAACGAAAGCTTTCATGTTAAATTTCCCACCATTAAGCTTTCAATGCGATCTCTTTTGATTAATTAAAATTAAAGACGGTTATTATAAATGGATTGTTATACATCTCGAACAACGTTTTGAAATGTTGAAACTTCATAGCAAAAACAGTGAAAATATCGTAGAAACTTCTTTTGGTCGCCATCACCATCACCATCACCAGCTCGCCCAGCTACGTTTATCGTGTCCCTTGTTTATCTGTACAAAAAAAAAACAAGTAATTTTTTTTTTTTTGAGAACTCTTCAATTCCTACATTTTCATACAGGGTGTCCCCTTATTCGTCAATAATATTTTAAGGCATGATTCTTGGGTATATTCTAAGAAAAAAATTGTATGGGGGGAAATTTTTCCATTTTTTTGTTTGGCATTTAAGGTCAATGTTTCAGAAACTGCCCCCTCCCTGCCTTAGGGTGGGAAATGCAACTTTTCCCAATACAATTTTTACTTAGAATTTGCCCAAGAATCATGCCTTCAAATATTATTGACGAATTAGGGGAGACCCTGTATATTAAGATTGCATGTGCTACAAAAATTGCTTAAGACAGGGTGACAAAGTTGTAAATATCCAGCAAATAATTTTTTGATTCATTCGGTGCCAGAAAATAATAAAGGATTCTTATAAAGGGACCCAATACAATAAGTGTAGGGCCAATTTCCCAAAAAGAATACTTAAAATGGTGCCATATAACCCCAGTTCATCCAATTTTGGATTTGTAATTTTTGTATAAAAAAATAATTTTCTAAAAAATCGTCCATATGGTTCAACTGTATTTCTTACTCCTTATAAAACTGCAGTCTTCTTCAAAACAATCGAAAAGGATTTTTCAAAAATGACATAACAATTTCGTATTTTAATCTAAATGCACCCTGAAATTCCAACAATTCCACATGTGCTTCTAGAAAATCCATAAATCCAGAAAACTTGAAATTTTTTGCAGACAAATCTCGAAACAAAATAGGTGCATAGAGCTGTAAAATTCTTTTTGTTTCAACTCAATACGACCACTCATTACAAAGATAAAGCTCTTCAAGAAACACCAACAAAAATTGAAAAAAAACCTTGTTCCTTTAATTTTTTTGACGGGTGTATTTCTTGTCTGAATTGACAATTGCTAATTGGATGGACTTGAGATCAGTTAATATTTGTTTGTTTGTTCATTTTTATTTTTCATTTATCAATAATACGGTAGTACCCAGCCAAGTTCGCGGCACTATACCCTTTCTACAGAAATAAACTCAGGCAATTCAGAAGTCAGAAACTTCAAATTCGCAGAATTAGCTGAGCTGATCAAACCCAGGAGGCTCATCAAATTTCAACTCCTTAGCCCTAGTAGTTCCCAAGATATAGGACTTCAAAAATCGCAAAAACCGTAACTGACTGACTCACTGACTCACTGATTCACTGACTCACTGACAGATCATCAAAATTATGGAGCACTTCCCGATATCGTAGAAACTTGAAATTTCGCACAACGGTGGGCCTTGTGGTACATACAAAGGAAAAAATCGAAAATCTGCAATTTTCTATTCAGGGGGCGTGGCATCCACCCACATTCTTAAATATTCTATAAATTATATGGAGCCTTTCCGATTGCTGTAGAACAATGTAAATTGGTAAGTCGGTAGGGTTTGAGGTACTTAAAAAGAAAAAAATGAAAAATTGGAATTTTCCATACAGGGGGCGTGGCATCCACCCACATTCTTAAAAATTCTTATAAATTATATGGAGCACTTCCGATTGTTGTAGAACGATGAAAATTGGTAGGTCGGTAGGGCTTAAGGTACCTAATAAGAAAGAAAAAAATTGAAAAATTGCAATTTTGCATTCAGGGGGCGTGGTATCCACCCACATTCTTAAAAAATCTTATAAATTATATGGAGCACTTCCGATTGTTGTAGAATGATGAAAATTGGTAGGTCGGTATATGCCTTGAAGTACTTAGAAGAAAAAATCGAAAAATTGGAAGTTTCAGTTCAGGGGGCGTGGCATCGACCCACATTCTTAAAAATTCTTATAAACTACATGAAGCACTTCTGATTGTTGTAGAACGATGAAAATTGGTAGGTCGGTAGGGCTTAGAAAGAAAAAAATTGAGAAATTGGAATTTTGCATTCAGGGGGTGTGGCATCCACCCACATTCCTAAAAATTCTTATAAATTATATGGAGCACTTCCGATTGTTGTGGAACGATGAAAATTGGTAGGTCGGTAGGACTTGAAGTACTTAGAAAGGAAAAAATCGAAAATTTGGAATTGTCCATTCAGAGGGGGTGCCATCCACCCACTTTATCAGAATTGCTATTATTTGTATGCAGCACTTTCGGTGTCGTAGAATTATGAAACTTCGTAGAGCGGTAGGGCTTGACTTTCACCTGGCAAAATAAATCTTTGCAAAAAGGAGTGAAATCACAACAAAAACATGAATGTTAAAAAAGGAGCCAAGTTCTTATGTGTTCAAGAAACCTGTGCGTAAAAAGTCAGCCAAAAAAAGTAATGAGATCTAGAATATATGCCAAGTTTTAAGTTCATGAAGTTTAATATCAAATATCTTAAGTAGAGTAATATCGAAACAATTCCAAATCATGACAGAAATTTGGTAATTAATGATTACTGATTGAAATATGGTGGATTTACTTGGCAAGTTTTCTCTTAAATACTTACTAAATCACATGTTTAAAATGTATGAAAACTTGACCAGTGAACCCACAAAATTTTAAACAGTAATCATTAATTACCAAATTTCTGTCATGATTTGGAATTGTTTCGATATTAAGATATTTGATATTAAACTTCATAAACTTAAAACTTGGCATATATTCTAGATCTCATTACTTTTTTTGGCTGACTTTTTACGCACAGGTTTCTTGAACACATAAGAACTTGGCTCCTTTTTTAACATTCATGTTTTTGTTGTGATACAAATTAATTCATGCTTTACGCAGTAAAACACCCCACTGTGCACCGGTAATGGCACTATAATCGATAATACTATGGTTAGAAAACGCCAAATTAGCACCCAAAAAGTATTTTTGTAATTCCTTCGATATTATTATTGAATACGGCCGGCGTCATACCTTAGGTACTATTTATTTAAACGATTGCTGTCTATTTACAGACAAAAAAATTAAACAAAAAAATAATGATCACATAATATAAATACCTACTTGGACATCTGCGGCACAGAAATACATAGTTCATTACCAATTGGTTTCGTCATAATTTGCTTAGCCTATAGTCACCAACACTATAACGTGTAATAATTTTTATTTAGCTGTTTTTTTTTTTTTTTTTTTGATTCACTGACAATGTTCAAAGGAATTATGGTAAAACAAAATAACAGGTGAAAGTTATTACATCATGTTGCTGCCATGCGGCATGCCACCTTGGTTAAGCATTATCGATTTTTTTTTTGAGCTGAAGACTTTTTTTTAATTTCTTACTTGATTTGAATCAACATGGAGATGAAGATACTTGCAGCACATAAGCAAGCAGTTACAGAGTTCTACTCGAATAATAAACTGTTAAACCAGTTGATTGATGAATAATAATGGAATGTGCGGTATTATTATTTTAGTACTTAAGACAGTAAAGTTATAAGAACATTTATAGACTAATGAAAAATGCCTTACATAACGCAGTTTTTAAAAAGTTTTTCTTTTATTTAAATTATTCAAACCTAATATTAAACTCATTATAAAAATTCATCATTTGAGAGCCTCTCAGGCCTGAGTGACTTGTAACAGTAATCGCAATAAAATTGATGTTAGTAACTGATCAAAGAGCACGCAGTAGAATTACCTAAAATTTTGTAATCAAAATATTGTAACCAAGGAATTTTGTGGGCGTTATCCTAATCTAAATATTATCTAAATATTTCCAAAAATTCGTTCGATAAGGAGTCAATTTCATGTTAAAAATAATTGGTAAACTTTGACGAAAATATCAAAAAATTAAATTTTTGTCTCATTCAAATTCAAATAAAATTAAAATGCCACCATCAAGAATTGAATATAATGTAATTCATAATTTAATGTGACTCCGGTGACATACATATGTATGTGACGATATAGTGACAGTTTAATTTGAACCCATGCGAGTCTGAGGATCTGTGATAGGTACCTACCCCACTTTTTTTTTTTTGTGTAAAAAAAAACTTTATTAAGGAATTTCGATTATTTGTTTTTTTTTTTAAGTTGAGTTTTTCTTATGTATGTACAAAGCTTATAGTCCGGTCAGGAAACCGAATCCTGTACGTTTTATGGCGGGAACCATTTTGTATGACAGGAATTCATTCCTCACACATTAAAGCCTAGTACATACTTTCTTGTGAAGTGAACATTCACCATTGGAGAAATAATTTTTTTGACATTGATCACTGGTAGACTTGCGAATGTGTTGTGAACGTTTGGCGTTTAAAACCACAATGACCCCAATAAGGCATTTTTCTTTGTAGTCGAACTGTCAACTGTTTACCAAGAGTTCCCATACATTTTGCACGGGAATTGTTCGTGAACAAAAACTCTTCACATCATAGCTTCATGAGCACGTTCACTTGTGAACAAAATTGAAAATTATGTATGGATTCACGACATGCTTCACAAGTATGACAATAGGCTCAAGGACAAAATTAAGCTTGGGAGTCATTTTTGTGAGCCTATCGCTTGGATGCCATTTTGAAAAATGGCGCCCTCTCTGTACTGCTACCAGGAAACCGAAATTCCTTTACTTTTTGTGGAGGGGTTTATATTTGGAACTTATTTTTGACATGCTAAGGATTTAATTTAGCTTTGGATTTATTTTCGTAATCCCGTTACTTGGACGCCATTTTTAAAAATTCGTAAATTACTTGGAAAATTTCCATTATCAAAATAACGATTAATGTCTTAAAAGAAAAGTTTTGAGTACACGCATTGATTTTTTGATCATTTTTAATATTTTAAACATGAAAAAAGTTGTGGAAACGCCTCTAGATGCCAAACGCGTAGGTACTGAGAAATAAAAATTGCAATTTTGGAAATTTGGTGTGGAGTAGCCCCCATTTTGGCTAAAATTTCAATAATGCCTCTCTTCAGGAACATAATTTTGTATGTCAAAAAAGTATGTTCGCTAAATTGGCAAAGTTGAAATATTAACCGAAGGTGCTTCGCTCCTCAACACTCCTATCATTTACGAGGTCAACCTTAATTTTTTTCAATAGCCGTTTGGCATCTGGGGGCGTTCTCGCGACTTTTTTCATGTTCAAAATATTAAAAATTACCAAAAAAGTGGAGGTCCCACCCTTTGCTATAAAAAAGATATATTTCTGAAAAGTGGCAAAAGGTGCGGACTGCGGATACTAAACACTTAACTTTTAAGACATCAACTGTTATTTTTGCAAGACACGTTTGACGCCCAGAGGAGTTGCCACCACTTTTTTCACATTAAAAACTACCAAAAAAGGGAAAGTCCCACATTTGGACATACAAAAAAAAGTATGTTCCTGTAGTACCTCGTGGCTTGATGGTTAGTGCGTAGGACTGTCATGCCGAAGGTTTGGGTTCGATTCCCAGCCGTGCCACCTAAAAACAGAAATGTTTTATTCGAGGTACTGCCTCTTGCGAGGAACTGACAAGTCCTCCAAGAGTATACTTGTCATGAAAAAGTGCTTCTCATTTAGCCGTTCGGACTCGGCAAAAAACTGTAGGTCCCCTCCATTCCTGCCAACAAACACGCACACAGGAATGGTTGTGAGTTGTAAGTCACTAGGCCCTGGTTCTCCATGAGCTGTTGTGCCACCCAATTTATTTATTTATTTATATGTTCCTGATAAGTGGCAACATTGAAATTTTAACCGAAAGTGGTCTATTCAACACTGTTTTTTTTTTTTCAAATATCAATTTTTATTTCCCAATACGCGTTTGGCATCTAGAGGCGTTTCCGCAACTTTTTTCATGTTTAAAATATTAAAAATTATCAAAATAGTGCAGGTTACACCCGTTGACATAAAAAAGTTTGTTTCCGGAAAGTGGCAACACTATTTTACCCGAAGATGCGTCTACTCAAAACCTTTCTTTTAAGACATAAATCGTTATTTTGATGATAGAAAGTTTCCAATAATTGAAGGATTTTTTTTTGATTTACCATTATCCATATATTGGGCGCCACTTTTAAAAATTTTTGTCCAAACGACAGGGTTAAAAAAATGACCCCAAGCTAAATTTCACCCCTAATGTGTAAGGAATGAATTCCAATCATAAAAAAGGGGCCCACCATAAAACGTAGGGGATTCGGTTTCCCAGCCGGACCCAAAATCCCCATTAGGGTGGTCCTTAAAAACCTCACTGTTTAATTTTAACGATACGCTCCCCTTTACTTTTTCCAAATAAATGAATAAAAATTACTGTAAAATTTTAGCTCTTTGTTTTTTCGCTAAACCAGGGCCCAGATCGCGTAACACAATTCGATTGAACGATCGTCGTTTTGACTGTATAGCTGTCTCTATTCACATCTATAGGGACAAATAGGGAGAGTAATAGTAGAAACGATGTTCGTTCAATCGAATCGTGTTAGTGATCTGAACCCAGTTTTAAATGGCGCAGGGAAATAACCACTTGAGTGGGTCATAATGTTAAAATTGAATTTAGGGCTTAAGTGCCACCCAAGTGAGACTCAAGCCCATTGTAAAAATGTTGGGGGTAATGTCCCACTAAAGAATCACCAAATGGAAAGAAGACCCATTCAATAAACTGGATAGTTCTATAGGATAAATTCAAGTTTCCCATTTTTAGCAAAAATATTTGGGGCTTGGGTCTCACTTGGGTGGGACTTAAGCAGCCCCAAAATCAATTTCGGCTTTATGACCCACTCAAATGGGACATAAACCTCAGAAATAAAAATTGGGCGTTATGTCCCTGGGCCTTATGTCCCTGCGCCGTTTTAAATGTAAAATGCTTAATGATAAAATAATTTTAATGTTAGTACAAATTTACGTAGACAATTTTATGTCAAATAACAAACAAATAACATTTCACCATTATTATAAGGTACCTATTCGCCAAAAGTGTGCGTATGAGCATGTCTGCGTGTGTGATTCTCTCTTCAAATCCGGAATCGTTTTTTTTTTTTTGCTATTCAAAAGAAGAACTGCCATCTAGTTCCAATCCCAAGCGAACGCTTTCAGAAGCATTTGGAATTTTTCCGGATGAACAAACGAATACGCTTTACATAATTGGAAACAAATTCTTTCATTGCCTTACCCTCAACACGTTTCGTAAGACGGCTCACCAGAAATAATTCAAATGTAATAGCTGAAACCTTTAAACATTTCGTTGGGGACAGTGTTTGCAGAAACACTAATGGCCTTTTCAATTGGGGATAAACTGACAGTTCTTGTTCTGAAAAGAAAAGAATCGAAATCAGAAGCTTTAATGCGATGTTTTACCCTGTGAGTGTGACATCTAACATTTTATGCTGTAAGATCCCCAATATTTGTGTGAACAAATGAGCATAGGCAGTCTTGAACTCACCATCTTTATCGTGAACTCAAGTTTTATCGTGGAAAAACTACAACTATACATTATTTTTATATCTCAAATATTGTTCTCTCAATTAAATCAAACAACTAATCATTTTTCGTATTAATCATTTTTTTCATGTGACGCCTTGCAGAAGTACAAGAATCTTCTTATGTTCGTCTTGCAGAGACGTGACAAAAGCTACGTCGAAACGAATGGTCACTGCAATGGTGATGCCACCACAGCATTATCAGAAAAGGCCACATCCAATGGTCATTGCAATGGTGCAACAAAATCAACGTACGATAAGACGCAATCGAATGGCGTCAAATCAGCGATGAATGGCAGCCTAAATGGCAGCCTTTCCAATGGAGTACACAAAAATGGTTCTGCGATCACTGCGAATGGTGGTCATCACCTGCACAACAACGACTCACCCACGGCACTGGTACAGCGGAAAATTCAGAAATAATATTAATTTATTTTATTTTTAATTTCTTTTATTGTAAAATTATATTATTATAATTTTTTTTGTTTTATAAAAATTATTATTATTATTTTTTCTTTTTTTTTTGTTTGTTTTTAGTTATTTTATCTAGACTTAAATAACTAAAATAGTGATTGTAAAAATAAATAAATAAAAAAAAAACAAAACAGAACAAAAAATCTGCAACAAAAGTCGTTACAAAAATTAAAATCAAAACCACACACATTAAAATTTAAATCAAAATCAGTCTGTAAAAATTAAAGTTATATAAAAATATTGAAATCAAAAACCAAACAAAAATTCATTCATAATAAATTATGTTAAGAGAAAAATTGTAATAATGTTGGTGTAAATTATACTTTATAATAAAAGTTTTTATTATATTCAACTGTACATTACTCGGAAAATATTTTCAAATAAAAGCAGAATAAGTAACTTTTTTTTTATAAAAAATAAAAACTTATGCAAAAGTTTAACAACTAAAAATACAAAAAAAAAACACACACACAATTTTTACGGTGTAAGGTTAAAAATTATATTTTCTTTTGTATTCAATAGCAGCAAGGGTATTCCATGAAAATACAAATATTATTTAAACAATTTTAATTTTGTCTTAAACTTAAATAAAATTAAAGTGTGATTTAGTTTGTCCATAAGTTTATACAAAAAAAAAAGCAAACAATATACAATATTAAATTTTAAATAAAATAATTTACACACCCATGTTCAAAGTTCAAAAAAAAAAAAAAAAATAAAAACAAAATTTAACTAAAATTGTGCAAAATTTAAGAAACCACACATTATATAAAAAAAAATAATCGAAACCAAAAAATCTAGTTTCTTTTTCATACATATACAAGCTGAAATGTAAATCATACTTCTTAAGTTAACTGCATATGAATATGTATTAGGGAAAAAAATGATAATCTTTAATAAACGATATTAAGAAGTGATTTTCTTAATTTGTTGTTAATTATTATTTATTTATTTGTATCACTTTTTTATACGCAAGGGCTTATGTTTTTTTTTTTATAAATTTTCTATTCTTTTAATGCGTGTTTAATGGGCCATTTGTTCAATCATTATTATATGAGAGAGCCAGCTAAACAAATTAGATTATATATAAAAAATTGTAATATAGAAATTGCAGATAAAAATAAAACAAAAAAATGGAAAGACATAAGAAAAAAAAAAATACAAAAAGTTTGCGAACCAAAAAAAAAAAAACTAAACTAAAAAATTTTGTTTACTATAAAAATTTGCAATAATGTTGAGGAGAAGAAAAAAAAGACGAAATATATTAATGAAAAAAATAAAAAGTTTTTGTTGGTATTTTCAAAATAAATTCAAATTTGTTTTATTCCAATACCCAAGCTACCCAGGACAGATGAAGGATAATCTTTAAATATGAGCCTTGTTACCTTAAGGCTTTCGAAGTCAATGGTGGAAGAAGTGCACACACACAAAACTAAATTATGAACTCAAAATATGTGTGAAAAGGCAATATGAAAACTTAAATTTCTGTGTGATTGGCGTCTTTGTTCGATCTCTCGTTTCCAATTTAGCTCTAAGAAATATGGTGCAAAGGAAGTAAATGCAAAACAAAACTTAAGGAAGTTAGTGGAATAAGGCATAACAAAAATCAAATTCAAAAGATTTTGGTTTCCATAAAAGAGTTAAATACATTTTTACTCCCACAATTCCGTTGGAGGAAATAAAATGATTTTTGGCATAAAGGAGTTAAGAACACATTTACTCACTTAATGCAACTATTTTCATAATTAAAAATATTAAGGGTATTCATGAAACACCGTAAAGTCGTCGTAAACGTGGTAAAGTCTTAAACTTCGTAAATTTGTCAAATTGTCCATACAAATTGCGACAGAATTACGAAGTTTTAAACTTTACAACGATTATGACGACTTTACGCTGTTGCCTGAATAGATCCATATTAAGTTTCGAGAAAGAAGGAGTTAAATGTGTACCTTTTCGTGTGTAACTTTTATACTCTCCGATTTTATTTATTCTTACATGCTCTAATTTAAAATTAGCTATAGTAGGGGAGCCCACTAAGGGATTTTGGGATTTACTCGAGCGCGTCAGATTAGTATAAAGGGGGGGTACCTTGCACCCTGCTGAGTACCTCCACCCTATGTATATCAGTCCTCTATGTAGGGCCAGGCGCCAAGGGTAGGTTGTCAGATTAGTAAAAAAAAATCGATAGCTCGAAATACTCGAGCGCGTCAGATTAAGATAGGGTAGGTTAATTATATGCTGAAAAAAGTGTATTTCAATAATCTGACGATTTGAGTGTGACCTAAGATAGTGGGAGGGTTACAAACTTGCAAACAAAAATTTTCACCTGGACATTCTCGGGCACGATTGAATTTTTTTTTTACTGTGAAGCAAATAATTCGGAAATAACGGGAAAAGTAAAATCTGCTGTTTTGCTCGTCCCGTTTAGGAGGAGGAGGTGATTTTCGAAAAAAAACGACTTAAATGGAAAAATAAATATTAAAAATCAACGACAATACTTAAAATGCAAAACAATAACGGTTTTAAAAGCCAGAAATCTGTTCTTTAATCCTACATTTAAATTGAGTTATTTGTATTAATAGTTTTCAAAACATTTGCATTTATATTCAAAAATTTTATAGAAAAACGCAAACAAAAATGTTTGGATCAATTTTTCTCAAAATTGTGGAATAAAAAACTAAATCTTCTTTTTGTGTTCAATGTTCGTATTAATTTGAATCGAACACAAATAACCGAAAGCTTTTATGTCTTCTAGTTTTTAAGAAAATTGTAAATTACTGATACTACTTTTTTATGAGATTATAATACTATATCATTATGTAGCTGTTCCCATTAGTAGCTATTGACATTGAAAACAGAGAATACATTCAAAGTTATTAAATGCAAACAAAATTTGGCAAATTAAAAATATCTCAGAAAAGTAATATCAGTAATGCAATTTTCTCAAAAACTAGAGTCACAGAAGCTTTCGGTTTTTTGTGTTCGATTTTAAATTAAAATTAAAATCTGTTTCTTTACTTTGAATTTCTGTGATTTTCTGTGCATTTTAGTCCAAAGTTGCGTCAAAGTTCATATAAAAAAAAATTGACACAAGTTTGGACAAAAAATCACAGAAACCCAAAGAAAAGGATCGGACCTAATATGAGCATTGACCACAAAAAGAAAATTTAGTTTTCACTTCACAATTTTTAGAAAAATTGATCCCAACATTTTGTTTGCGTTTTTTATCAAAATTTTGACTTTGTATGCGAATATTTTGAAAACTATTGACATAAATAATTTAATTTAAAGGTGCAGGGAATTAACTTCACGGGAACTACCCTCACATGGGAATTAACTTCACCACTAATGGGAATTAATTTCACTTTTTTTAAGTGAAATTACTTCCCACTGAAAGTGAGTAATAATTTCACTTTTTTGTGGGAATTAATTTCACTTTAATTAAGTGCAGATTCATTAAATGCAAAAGAAACTTTGCATACACCCAGCTTCGCACCCACCCCAAATCCTATAATGGGCCCAAGCAGGGGGGTTGCATTGGTGCAGCATGCCCCCCCATACATATCCCACTGTTTATTCGCCGTAATACTTGCTGCTAGCACTGTATTTATGCTAGCAGCAAGCATTACGGCGAATAAACAGTGAGGTATGTTTGGGGGGGCATGCTGCCCCCCCTGCAACCTCCCTGCTTGGGCCCATTATAGGATTTGGGGTAGGTGCGGGGCTGGGTGTATGCAAATTTCTTTTGCATTTAATGAATCGGGATTTAAGGAAACACAATTTTACATTTTTGTAATTTCTATCATATCATAGGTGGGAAATAACTTCACACAATTTTCGGATGAAATTATTTCCCACCTTTAGGGGGAAATTACTTCACCAAAAAAAGGTGAAATTAATTCCCACTACTGGTGAAGTAAATTCCCATGTGAAGATAGTTCCCGTGAAGTTAATTCCCTGCACCAATTTAAATGTAAGATAAAAGAACAGATTTCTGGCTTTTAAAACCGGTATTGCTTTGAATTTTAAGTATTGTCGCTGATTTTTAATATTTTCTTTTTTATTTAAGTAGTTTTTCTCGAAAATTACCTCTACCTCCTAAACGGTGCGACATACATCCCCCCTCCCATAAAAACAAACCGTTTTCAATTTTTGGTGCCCAAGTTATTATACTCTCCTCAGTGATTGAAAAAATCCTGAATAAAAATGTTTCTTCTTTTCAAATCGTCAGATTAAGATAACCCCTCCAGATAATCGTCAGATTAAAGTTCAGCACATGTAGGACATCGAGTTGAACCATCATATACAGGGGTGTTCCGCACCTGAGTGGAAGTATCTAAGGGTGTGTTTCCTGGGGTTATTCTAAGAAAAAAATTGTATGAGGGAAAGTTGTATCTCCCCTCCCTGAGGCAGGGGGGGCAGTTTCTGAAAAATTGACTTAACCTACCGAAAAAAAAACATTAAAAATCAACGAAAACACATCTAATAATGTGTTATAGTATAGTATAGAAAGCTTGTACTCCATTCTTGCATTTGGTTTTTAAATCAAGTTGTTTAAGCGAATAGTTTTTGAGAAATTAAATTTCAAAGTCAAATTTGTTTAAAAAAATTGTGATTTTTTTTTCTCAAGTCGATATTTTTCAAAATTTTACGTAATTAAGTGCTATTTTTGTATTCAATATTCATTGCCCTTATTTTTTTGTAGTCCATTACCGAAAACTAAATGTAAAAATCTTTCTTAGTTTTTGAGAAATCAAGAAAAACAAAAAGGTACTTTTCCCAAAAAAGCCCGAAAAAATTAATTTATTCATGAATTATCCATGATTTAACCCTTTTTCGGGCTTTTTTGGTAAAAGTACCTTTCGTTTGACATGTTAAGTCAATTTTTCAGAAACTGCCCCCCTGCCTCAGGGAGGGGAGATACAACTTTCCCCCATACAATTTTTGTCTATGAATTACCCCAGGAACCACACCCTAAGATACTTCCACTCAGGTGCGGGACACCCTGTATATCAAAATCTGACGCGCTCGAGTATTTCAAAATGGCGATTTTTTTTTGCATTTTCAAGAAGCTGCCGTAAGCTTGCGTCACATCCGAATCGTCAGTCTTTTGAATGTGAGCATCCTTGGGGGTCACTTAACACCCCCTATTAAAATCTGACGCGCTCGAGTAAATCCATTTATTTTCCAATTTCTACACTCTCATACAGCCACCCCCACCACGCAAACTGGCAGATTAACATACCACCGTTATTAGAAAGACCCAGGCGCCAGGCCATATACACTATCAATATCTGACGCACTCGAATATGTCCACGTGACTGTTTTTTTTAAACATTTTTGAACACCTGTAGATGATCCCCCACCCCCACCGATGAAACGATATACTTTACTAACATTTTTACAAATATTTTAGTGGAAGAAGTTAACTGCCCTTTTTTTGCTTAATTGTCTAAGAAAATTAGGCTTCAACCTATTTCTTTGAAATAAAGTAATTAAATTTTAAAAGACTGAATTTTATTTAATTTTTCTTCCTCGTCGGAAAGTTTCAGTTGTTAACACAAAAAAAGTTCTAATCAACAAACTTTGAGCTCTTATATTAGAATAATAAATAATATCACTTAGCCCCTTCTCCATCTCAACGCTTCAATTGTGCTGCTTCTACTAAATTTCTTTGTATGATGTTCCTTGTATGAAATTTGTAAGCCATGTTCCTTGCATCTTGCACCTCCATATATCACCACGGTTATAAATTTAGGAGCGTTATATTTCCCTTCTTCATTACTTTTGTTACATGAACTTTTCTTTTTTTATTTATGAGTATATGTATTATAAAATCTGCCAGAAATCCGCCTTCTATTCGATTACCGTCGGAATGTTATGACCGCTAACATAATATTGCCGGCTTCGCTAGCTGCTAAAGCCGGCTGCCAGCCAAAAGCGGGTATCCGGTTCTCAAATTTAAAGTGGATACCGAAAACAATCAAGTTGCAGTTTCACGCATGCTTGGTAGTTCTAAATCGGTGGTGTGTATAGTAAAGTTATATAATAATAATATAATAAAACATGGATGCCTTGTTTTGTGAGAAATATGTGGAGATATTTTGTTTTGTTTCTTTGGCATTGATATTTCTCAGAATTGTTTTTGGACTTTAAAATTAACTGCCGGATGCTGGGTATGTGTGAAAATATACTCATTTTTTGAGAAAAAATGATTACCTACCGGTTCCGTGTCGGGGTTAACCAGGGGCCGAATACAACTATAAACTTCTAGAAAGTGGAGAATATCAACACCACGTTCGGTAGCGGCTTTTTAATTGATATAATAATTTGCCAGAGCACAGAGTCGAAGATCGCAGTACATGCACCCCAGGAAATCGAACAAATCTGTCCATCCCATATATTTTTAACGCCGGAAGATGTTTATCAAATAAAACAATAAACTATTTTGTTTAATATCATTTTGTATTTATATTTTGTTCACTGAAATACACATTCAGTTATTATAGCAAATGAATAACTATTATCTCACTCGTAAATTTCAAAATCTTAAATCCGTCTACCTTATATGAGTATGACCAAAATCAAATTTAAAAAAATAATACACAGAGTAATCAAAAGTCTTTGAAACTCTTAGATGTAAATTAAATTAATAAAAAAAAAAATAAAAAATGTCGCTGACAAATCATGATAAAACTTAAAATTACAAATCAAATCACATTCATTGACAAAATTTAAAACTAAAAATCAGTTACAATAGAAGTCTTTTCAATATCAGTCAAGCAGCAACTGATACGCACAAATCCTACAGAAGGTGGTAGTTATCTTACAATGAAACCACCTACTCACTATACCTAGGTCGCTTAAGAAAGAATTCAATCACATTGTCCAAATCAGTTAGACAAGATTTCGATTTACCAACATTCGAGTCCCATACTCGTAGATTGGACGAGAAATCCTGTAACTTGTCCAAACTAGCTGCAAGTTCTTGGGCAAGAGATTTAGCCGTCTGTGAAAGGCCACCACCAAACGATTTAGACGACTTTGCACTGCCACTATCGTAAGGTTGCCCAATTCGATTGAATTCATGAAGTTCACCATAATCCAGAACATCCCAATCGCCAAGTTCCATGTTCCATGTGAATAAAATGCGGCACTCGAATTGTTTTCGATGGAAAACACAGTCAATATTTCTTGAGCAGTTCAGGCAGTTATTACATGTGGTGGGAAGTTGATCTCGCGCTGTGAAATGGGCCATCAGGACGCATGAAATAAGATTGCTTCGTGGACAGACCTAGAATATAGAAAGTTTAAAATTCATCATTGCATAGATTTGGTTATTTTATTTCTCACATTGATGAGCTCACAAGCCCAATCGTAGAAAACATCGTAGATTTTGTTGTTTTTCTGGCACAAGTTGCTAATGACGTAATAAGTGAATGTCTCCAAGTCGAAGGAGTGCTGCGTTATAACCACCGATACACATCTAAGCTTCTCATAGGACATCTGTGAGATCATTTGCATGTCCGAATAGCATGATCCATGCACCTCCATTGGCAATGAAGTATGGTAGCCTGGTGAGATGCAGTCATCTAGAAAACAGAGGACAAATTTATTTCAAATAAAAATAGAATTTAATGTTGACGTTCGCCTTGAAATCAATCAACAAAAGGAAAACAGTAACTTTTTTCGAAAAGCGAAATCGATGTTAACAAGCTCGACGCCGAACGCATTATACCAGAAATCATTGAAAAGGAAACAGTTCCCAGCTGAGATAACAATTCAAAGTAACTTGCATTCATGAAAAAATATTCAGAAATAGAGAAGATGGCGAAAACTTGGCTGAAGAGCGCTTCTTGCAAGATTTGACGAAAAGAAACAAGATGTTCGACCGAAAACAAAGTACACAGTTATACCTGGAACAAAAAAGAGGACATTTTTGTAAACAGCAAGGGCACGTCTTCAAGAAGGTATAAAGTTGACACCAATCTATTGTGTCGGTTTGCAATGAAGCTTATACAACAAAGAATGGATTGGAGGATAGATATTGGATCAACAGCATATTTCCAACTGTCCAGAGAGGTTCGTTGATTTTTAGGAGTTTGAAAGTCTTTGCAGAATAAAAGCGGTTGAAAAAGAAACCCTTATCGCTATTGCAGGAGGAATAATAAGGGCAGATTCAACTCAACACAATAAGTGACATTGAACAACGCGACGTTTGGTATGCTACAACAATATGAAAAAAACTTAATTGCGGTTTTTGGCTGCCGCGGACAGAAACCATAGTATATGTAAGTCCTCAGCTCCAAATTCCGATATGGGTTTTCCATAGAACGTAAATCAGTTGTTAAGAACATTGATAGGTAGGTAGAAATGGTGGCACAGTCGTCACACTCGCTCGGTGCTCAATTAGCGCTGAATTGCGCCGTTTTGATACCATAACTCCTTCGACTTGTGGAGGAAAGTTGATTAAATTGAGTATTTGTGGACGTTATCTGAGGATCATCTTCAATGTCTAGAAGTTGACAACAGAGTGACTCGGGAAGCTGGCTTCTTCAAATCGACAAATATCATTCCTCAGGGGGTCTTCCAGGTACATGATTGGATGCGAGATTTCTTCCTGGGCTTCCGTAGGAACGGATTTGGGGTATGGTTGTATATTGTGAACGAGCACAAACGACAGGAGGCTGGACATAAGACACTCATTCGATTGGATCGCATCTCGCCCGAAAACAGCTATGATATGCCAAGCTCGGCAGATAGCAGCATGGCAATGGCACCGAAGCGCGAACGATCTAACCGTATGATCCGATTGCTTTTTTATATGCGGGCCAGATCTTTCTCGATATTTTGAATTTGGTTAAGTTGTTCCACCTACGATTTGATTCACTAGGGAAGATTGACAGTAAATTGCCCTTCACAACTCCAACGAGAATGTTGACTCTTTCTTCAAGTGAGCTGTGAAGGGCTGATCCTTGCCTTGCCAGTTCATCTGGCTGTTCATTCGATTCAATGCCCATGTGGCCAGGGACCCTGATAAGGGTGACCTTGAGGTTACGTCAAGAACAGTCTAAAATAAATTACTACACATACGAAGATGTCGAATCATTCAAACAAGATATTGAATCGATCAGTAAAATACAACTAGAATAACCAGTTCATGCAGTGAGTAGCATAATGGAAGATAGCAGTTTTGAAAATAAATAAAATTACCTAAATAGCTAGAAAACATTCGCCTAAGAGACCCATATCATATTAATAATAATTTTCTTTTATTTACTCACCTTCTTCGCTAGTTATGACCGAAGCTGCATCATCTTCTTCGACAAAACGTCTCTTAAACTTCTTCGTACATGTGGGTTTCTCTTGACCAAAACCACCTTGCAGAGGAACCTCCAAAACTTTTGGCTCATCCCGCCTAGGCGAGAGAAATGGCACTGTTGTTGGTGACATATTTCCAATTTCGAAATGATTCCTCTTGGCCATTGACACTTGCAACGGTGAGATCGTAGTGAGGGGCTTAAAATTCAACAATTGTTGGGATGTACTCGAAGGTGGAGACTTCTGTTGCTGGAATAGGTGCCCCGGAGATCGTATCATTGTATTGCCAACTGGCGAACCACACGGGGATCGAAAACCATGGTAATGATGATGAACCGGAGGTGTGATATTCTCGTTGGACTGCGACACCGACGTCGATGGAGGTGAAACACATGGCGAGTGAAAGTGACTAGTTGCTCGATGAAGACGACTCGCAGCCGTGTTTCCGGAAAGCATTTGTTGGGTTGTCATGCGTATTTTTGTAAATGGAATAATATTTTCTGAATTATCTTCCGAGAATTCGTACTTCTTGTCAGCCAGACGCCGTTTCCGAAATGTTCCAATCTTTTCACACTTTTCGTTGTCCTCGGAAAACTCGTAGGCATTCGATTTGTCACTAGAACTGGTGCTGGCACCCTGCAAGTCCACCGTGGTTATACCATTGCGATAGGACTTTGTGACGATTCGATGATTACGCTTGCCTTGATGATTCAACAAGCTGACTTTCGCTTGACTACTGCCACTAGGGCTGCTTGTTGTCTGGCTTTTGGAATTCGAGGATCCAGCCCCTGAGCTCAGACCGCATGTAAAAATCAATTCATCAAAGTTCTTAGCTTTTACTGTATCGCCTATTCTATGTGAGGTCTTGTCTCCATTGCCGCTGCTCGTCTGAGCCTCATTTTCGATGTCAGAGAAGTCGGCTATTATTCGCGCGACAATATTATTTGTGTTATCACAACCAATAGTTTCTTTAGCTACCGGGGTTTGTCTTGGGAAGGCAATCGGTGGTTGTTTTCTCTCCACAATTGGTTGATGCACCTCATGTGGTGGAGTGCAACGCACCATTGCAGCCATAGCCATCGGCTGTGGATGGTTATTGGGTGTGACTTCTAGGTCCACATGCAACATGTGTATAAATCCATTCGCAATAATGATAACCCTATCGGGACATATCAAATTGATATGTGGATTGAATTTTGGATCGGATTCTGTCGTTGAGTATTTTGTGTGTATTGTTAGATTGCATTTTATACATAGAGCGTCACAACGAGAAACTACAATAAAAATTTAAAAATTATTCACAATTAAATTAAATTATTAAATTCATTCTTACATCCATCTTCGTCAAATTCACGCAGTTTCTTACAATCCAAACAACCGAGTTTAGGAACTTTAACGTACGTTAGGTAGGACTCTTCATTTTCATTCTCAGCCGCACCATGGACAATAAGTACTCTAGGATTAGTCACCCATTGTGCCATGGTAACAGTTTTGAGATTATCAGCGCCATGATCGTCGAAGAGACAACTTTTAAAGAATCTACGTAGGGGTTGGTGGGGTCGATAAATCCAGAAATATAATCTAAAATAAATTTTATTGCAATCGTTAATATAAAGTAGGATGTATTTAAATTCAACATAAATATTTAAACATAATATAGAACGTATATACTCACGTGTACTTATATCCAATGTTAAAATATGAGGCATTCGCATTAGAGCTTTCGTTGCAACACACCTTATAGCTAAGAAGATATTGTCCGCAAGCGGTGAGGCCCATAAACATATGACTGAAAGTATTGGTATGAAAAGTAGGTATTTTATCAATGAGTTGTCTAAATTGAGTCCACATTTTAATTTTTAATTTATAGCATAATACAAACAACAAAACTTAAAACTAAACATAGTATTTCTTGAAGAGAGATTTATTTGGACAGGTTAGGGCTATCTAAAACCCCATTTAAAATTTGGTGAACGAAAAGCAGCACAGCGTTAATTAAGGGTTTAAAGGTTAAAAAGCTTAAATTGGTCTTCGAATAAGGATATAAGGATATCCCAGCTTATGCCCCGCAAAGCGAAGCGTAAAAATCTGTGCTGCTTACGAAAAAATTTTATAGGAATTTGCTGACAAATAGATAGTTTACAATAAGAACAGGTTGACCATCAATAGAGTATTGCCTCTGTGAAAGCGGAGAAAGCATTTGGGACAGTGAGTTGAAAGATTTGACGCTGGCCAAGAATTAGTTTCAAATTAAAATTGCTTTTTTTTTTAGTAAATGGGAATCTACACAAATGCAGTAAATGCTGCGAAGAATACATCCATGTATCGTGCGTCGGTTCAAATGTAATCGCAGTAACATTAGACGAGTTCAGGAAAATGAGATCTAAGAGCCCTCAGCAATCTCAGTCTTGTGAACAGGATTCCTCAGAAATTTTGCTGTCAAATTACTGAGGAAACAAAATATTGGATTCGCTTGCTCAGTTTTTGACACTGAATTTTCTGAGATCTCATTTTCCTGAACACGCCTCTTATTACACTTTTGAAAGAAATTAGATTGAAAAAAAAAATAAAAGCTGAAAAATCACGTTCCAAAAATGTTTAAATGAAGTTCCCGGGCATACCTCTTTCAATGCCTTTATAAAAATCGTGCAAAGTGAGACTTTTTGGATTAAAAAAATGATATTCATTCTCATTTCCTCGAACAATTTTTTCTACAGTTAGTGAGTTTTACGTTTGGACCGACGCGTCGACATTATATTGAATAATTTTGAATGAACTAAAACACTGTTAAGTTAAATAGGAAAGCAGGTGAAACTTTACGAGGATACTCGAGAGACCTGAAGATGTTCTCAAAACACGAAACGCGTTGGCCTTAAACAAAATCTTTATATACACTGAGGAAAAATTAAGTGTTTATTTTATTATTTTACTATTTTTAATTTAACAACATGTCAACGAAATGTTTCCGTTAATTTTGTAATCCCAATAATTTTTAAAGCTTCTTTTTCTGTATTCTACCTAAAAGGTTTAAATGGGTTGAAGGGACACCTGTCGAGATTATATAATTGAACTCAAGCAATAGAGTTTTAGACAGATGTTCGCCTTATAGATCACAGCCAGAACGAAGGATGAAACATTTTCTGCATCATCGAGAAAAAAAAATGGCAGGTGGTCTGTAATGCTCCAGCCTGATTCACAATGCGATGAGAAAACGAATGGAAGTTATCCTTCATCTATCCCCCTTACATGAAGCCGTAGCAAGTACTGCAAAGGGAGCTATCATGAGGTTTGCCAAAGAGGGAGCCGGTACTGGAAAATGTATAAGTCTCAGGGTTAGGGACCGCATTCCAAAGTCAACGGTAACAAACCTTATTGACATTCCAAGAGATGGTATGAGTATAAAATACAACTTCGAGAAAAACTTTCAAACGGAGTTAAGTAGCAAAAAGGCGTGGGTAGGCAAAAAGTAAACTACACTCTGAAACCAAATGTTATCAAGTGGTACACTGATGGATCGAGAACAACTGAAGGACTGGGTCTGGAATCTTTGGGCCTAGAACCAAACTTGCCATACCGATGGGACAGTCTACTAGGAAGTTACGTCATAGAAACTATCGAAACCAAAAAATTGCCAGACAGTCAAGCCGGACAGACTTTTTTTGGCTGTTGCGACGAGTCAGATCATTTTTTTTTAAATGATCCTTTTTTAACACTGCGTTTTACATCAGGGAAAACTGAGTAAAATCATATCAAATGGTTAGGAGGGTAGCCTTAACCACTTTTTTTTTCATTTTCATCCAAGGATGAACAAAATCCTTAATTTTAGAAAAGTGGTCGGACTCGTGGCAAAAAAAGTCTGTCCGACTAATAGTATCGTGTTAGAGGACAGTCTTAGCTTTCATTTGATACCCCTTTTATATAAGTTGCTTGAAAATTGCATTTTCTAACCATTGCGACCAGATAAAGCTTGTCCAACAAGCAGTTTTGTAAATGTTTGGACTAAAGCTATCGGTTGGCATCCAATTTTTGCGTGGCCGCGGTGAGATAGGTAATCTTACGGTGGCCTCCCAGACTATTGTGGCATAGGAGAAAATATGATAAAAAACAAAATTAAAGAACAAGAAGGGGCTAAAAGATTCAAAAACTGGAAAGAACTCCCAAAGCTGAGGAAGGAAAAACTAATACTTGGTATTTACAACCGAGCCAGTTTTACAGACTGCATCAATCAAAGAAGGAACAACCTAAGAAAAATAACTGGTCTCCTCACTGGTCACTACAAACAACTAAAAATACACCTTAACAACATTCTTGGTCTAGTAAGCAGTCCAACATGCGGATTTTGCTACACACAAGAGCAAACACCAGACCACATATTTGGGGAAATACGATGCAATTATGCATCAAAGGAAGAAACACCTTTACTCTCTTAAAGTCCTTCAATACTCAAATTTCTGAGAGAAATAAAATTGGAGGAATAACTGTAAGATGAGCAATCTCATCCAGTTTTAGGGGGGCACAATGATGACAGTGCAACAACCCCAATATTTCATTAATTCATTCAATGCTCTGAACCAATAAACGTGGTTGATTAAATTTTTAACATTTTTCAAATGCATTAATTATTGATTCCTGTAAGTCTCGTGGTAATGCAATGCCACAGTCATGTCATAATTGTGACACAAAGTTCTATTACAATAAAGTATCATATCTTTTTCATTTCTTCGACATTTTTCGATTAAATCAATGCAAAAAAAAGTTATAAACATGAAATCGCCGGTCCGAAGGTAAATAACTCACAAATTTTGAAGAAAATGAGAATGAAATAGACTCAAAGTGACATTTAGTGGGGCAAATTCCAATAAATGGTTTTTGGCTCTTATATTGTCTTCGTGTGAAAAAAAAGTTTACTGAAATCGGAAGTCACTTTTTTCAGAATGGCAGCGGTTACTCTAAAAATCAAAAAAAAAATCTGTAACTTTTGTAATTTTTGCCGTACAAAAACGATTTTTGTATCTAATCTTGGGTTTTTAGGATTGAGAGACTTATTTCAAGCAATACATTTAATCCATGGGATCAAAAAAGGGTATATATATTTTTTTTTAATCCTATTCGTGTAGAGTTGGTATTAAAAAAGGTGTTCTAGGCAGAAAAAAACTGAAAAAAAAGCAGTAAACCAAATATTATAAGAAATGTGTAGCTTTTATTTTATATCAAGCATTAATGGTAACAAAATACAAACATATTCAGTAAAACTTGCTTAATTGCCCACCACTTAATTTATTTTCTCGGTTGATTGGTATTGAAAAATTGAAAGTTAAGTAGTAACCTTTCATTTTACTAATTGAAAAGAAACCCTTTTTTAACAAAATGCAGTACAATTTTAAAAAAGTACTTATCGAAAAAAGTTCATCATCATCATCGTGTCCTGTAACCCCGGCTGGGGCATAGGGCGTCAACAAAACGTTTCCATCCTTCACGGTCTGCTGCAAGGTACTTTAGCTGTGGCCACGTCTTTCTCTGGGATTCTGCTTCCGCTAAGACAGTTGATTTCCATGTTGTTCTTGGTCTTCCAACCCGCCGTGCACCCTGAGGATTCCATTCAAAGGACTGCTTTGCAATTTCATCGTTTGGTTTCCTCAGTGTGACCAATCCAACGCCATTTACGCTTTCTTATGTCGACGTCCAGCCGCTCTTGACTTGTCCTGCGCCACAATTCCTCATTTGATATTATTTGTGGCCAGCGAATCTTTAGGATGTGGCGAAGACAGCGATTCACAAAAGCCTGCAATTTCTTTGAAATGATAGACGTGACTTTCCAGGTTTCACAAGCATATAACAGCACGGATTTCACATTGGATTCGAAGAATCTCAACTTAGTGCGTAAGGAGATTTGACTTGATTTCCAGATTGGGGACAGAGTACCAAAGGCAGCACGAGCTTTATTTATTCTACTTTTAACGTCGAGATCCGTACCACCGTTTGCAGACAATACTGCCAAGGTAGTTGAACTGTTCAACTACTTCAACTGGCGTCTCCTGTAGAATAATACGCTGCTGTGTGGAGCGGCCTGTGAGCATTATTTTTGTCTTTTTGCTGTTTATTCTTAGACCACTCGTCTCTCCCTTCACTTGCAGTGTTTGACACATCCCGTTCAGCCCACTGATGTTATTTGCCAGTAGACATATGTCATCGACATAGTCTAAATGACTGAGCCTTTCGAACGGTCTCCATTGAATGCCCTGTCGCTCAGCTGTACCAACACTGGCCGTCAATACGTCGTCCATCGCCAGCAGGAAGAGAATTGGCGATAGAACATCCCCTTGTCTCACACCCTGTTGCACTATGAAGGAGTCGGAAAGCTGCCCATTGTGCAAAACAAAACACCTTGCGTTGTTGTAGGACTCTTTTATAATGGCAACTATTTTTGGTGGAGTTCCTCTACCAAGCAACGATCTCCATATACATTCTCGATTAACTCGATCAAAGGCTTTCTCAAAATCCACGAACATGAGGTAAAGCGGTGATTGAAATTCCATCGACTGCTAGAGGCCGATACGCAGTGTGTTGATATGGTCGACACACGATCGACCACTGCGGAAGCCAGCTTGATGCCTTTTGAGTGTAGACTCGATTCTATCCTTTATTCGCTCGAGAATGATGGTTGCCATTAGTTTTGGGAAAACGGACAAAACGGTGATACCACGCCAATTGTTGCAATTCTTTAAGTCACCTTTCTTTGGCAACTTAACAATCACACTATCCTTCCAATCCCTGGGATAGCTTTCGTTTTCCCAAATGCTTTGTATCAACGGATTTAAAATACTAGCCGCTGTTACGGGATCGGCTTTCAGGAATTCAGCTGGTATTCCGTCCAGTCCAGCTGCCTTGTTGTTTTTGAGGAGATTTATTGATGTAAGGATTTCCGATTCTGACGGGGGTTCGATGTCAATACCCCTATAGGACCTGCGCATCTCGTTTAGTTGGGGCACTTCAGCACTCTGCTCAACTGAATCCTCATTTAGCAGGGCACAAAAATGGTCCTTCCATCTACGAAGCTGATCCTCAATTGATACCAAAAGTGTGCCATCCACATCCATTACAGGATGATTGGTGTTGCTTTTTTTCCCGATCACATCTTTGGCTATTTGGTACAATTCCCGGATATCTCCTCTTCTGGCAGCGATTTCCGCATTATCTGCGAGTCCATCTAACCTCACCCTCTTGTCGCGTCTCACACAACGATAGACCATCTTATGTGCAATGCGGTACTCTCTTCGCAAGTCAGCCTTTCGTTGAATATCTGCTTCAGCATTTATTTGAATTTTCAACGATTTGCGAAGTTCGATCTTATCCCAGGTGTCTTGGGATATCCAAGAGTCTCTACGTCTCGTTCGCTTGGGTACAGTTTCGGATCCAGCCTCCATAAAAACACTTTTAATTTCACCCCACATCTCATCAATTGTTGAATGCTGGATTCCGTTTAATAACGAGGCTCTGTCGTTAAGGGTGGTGACATAGTTTCGACATATGTTGGGGTCATTTAAAGCATTAGTAATGAATTTTGAGCTCCTTGCTGCATCTTGCGCTGGTTTTTGTACGGCAGCGGTTCGTAGTTTGAGACTCGTCAGAACCAAATGGTGGTCGCTTCCCACATCGGCATTTCTTATACTCCGGACATCACACATAGACTTCCTCCATCGCTGCTGAATCATGATATGATCAATTTGGTTTTCGGTTTGACCATCCGGATGCACCCAGGTAATTTTGTTGCACGTCTTATGCTTAAATACAGTCCCACCTATCACAAGACGATTCGCGTTACAAAAGTCGACAAGCAAGTCACCATTTTCATTCCGTGACCCCAAGCCATTTCTTCCCATCACGCGTCCCAGTCCGTAATTGTCTGAACCGACTTGGGCATTAAGGTCTCCCATAACGACTATGATGTCGGCTCTCGGAACACTACTGTAAACCGAGTCAAGATGAGTGTAGAACGCGGTTTTGTCTCCCTCGGTCGCTTCATTTGTGAGGGTGTAGCACTGAATAATTGTGACGTTACGAATTTTTGAACGGAACCTTGCAGTCATTAATCTCATAGAAATGGGCGCCCAGGAGATCAAACTACGCCTCGCTTCTTCGTTCAACATAATTCCGACACCATGCAGTCTTTGGCCGCCCTCTCTTTCATCTTCCCCGGAATACAGCATTCTCGTCTGTCCAGTGTCTGATCTGTATTCAGCTCTACCTCTCCACTTAGTTTCGCTTATGCCCAGGATACTGATCTTCAGGCGAAGCATTTCACGCTCAACTTGCTCGTATCTACCATCGCTGTACAAGGATCGAACGTTCCATGCTCCGATTTTCGTACGTATGCGGTAGCCAAAAGTAACATTTGCGCTTCTTGAAAGATTTCTTCTATTTGTCAACGATTCATTTATTATTATGGCGTCTTGATTGACGCTCGTACATGAAAGATGCCGCACCCCCAAATCCGATGTGCGGTTTACTGCAACCGAAGCTGCAGAAGGATTTTCCATAAAAAGATTGCCTCTTGGGGACTCATTTCCATTTGTTGTCATAGTTCATGTATTTGCAAATATCCTTCCACCATGGTGTTTTCCGAGATATGATTAATAACATACATAAGCTCAGATTTGACAGGCACACCCGCCTTTTGTATGGTCAAATACATAACTGCTCGAGGCCGCCCACTATGGGAACACAGACGCCTTTTGTAGCCGCCCAATATGGGTTACAGACGCTACCTGCTGCTGCCGTTGGCCTTTTACCAAAAAAAGCTCCTCCGCCACCAGACTATCATGCCATTGACCGCTGCCTGCAGTTCATCCGTCTTAAGGGGGCTTTTAAATATCCCAAGGACAAGTTTGTGCCCTGACCAGCAAAGCTGGGTTGTATGCTTATCCCGGCATCCATTGGTCCCCCTGCACGTTAGCGTTACCCGCCCTCTACCACGCGGAGGTGTGCATAGGGATTTTCCTATCATTCAGCCTAGGGCCATATGGCGTCCTAGCACTCTCAAGTACTTTTAGAGGGTAAAAAAGTTACAAGGAACATTTTGTAGGAAATTAAATGTTCTACAAAAAGTGAGTTACTTGCGAATATATAAAAAACGTTAAAACAAAATGGTGGCTAAATTACCCAACGGGCAGTTGTGAAGAATGATGTTTTCGGCTCGAGTACTAATTTACTTTCGAACCTCGAGGTTTCTATTTACCAGCAGAAGTCAAGTAGTTAAAAATATATGATTCTATACAGTTCTCAACTTCTAATATGCGCTACAGGGCGAGAACCGTAAGCCGAATAACAAAACTGTTAAGGCAAAAAATATAGATAATTGAAGGGACTATAACTTTTATTTCGATTTTCTTTTTTTTTTAGAACAAAAAAATAAGATATGATAAATATACCAAAATCAACCCCTACTTTTTTTAAAAAAATGCAGTATAACTTTTTAAAAAAAGCACTTATTGAAAAAAGTTACTTAACATACTTTGTAGACAATTAAATTTTCTATAAGTTTGTCTCACAATTTTTTTTTCGTAGCATCAAAAATGCCTGAGTTACGTCTGATAACAAAAAAAGCGGTTAAAAACAAAATGGCGGCCAAATGGCTCTAGGTGCAATTGTGAAAAATGTGGTTTTCGGCTCTTGTACTAATACCCTTTCGAATATCTGAGTCAAACTGCATGTTTGAATTATTTCCCAGCAAAAGTCTAACTACCCCGTACTATAACACCGTATTTGGTTTTCTCCACACTTTTGTACATTCATCTCAAGGTCGTGGATGTTATTTAGAGCCGATTTAAACCCATCCAAATATAAAGACTCAAAAAAACCCACATAACAACCACCCTAATGTAGATATGTACATTTTTTCTTCTTAGCACGGCAGTATTAGAATAGAAATCTAGTTTTTGAAATTTTGAATGAGTCTGCCCCCCCTGATCCATATCCTGCGTACGCTGTTGCTTAATTTGCCGAAAAGTTCTTGTTCTGAAAAGAAGAGAAAATTGTTCTGGATTTGATTTCAGAATCGAAATGAGAAGCGTTCACACGTATCGAATCGGTGTTCCGGATTGCCAATCATAATGCCATCAGTTTGCAGTTAGAAACATTAAAAAAGTGTTTGTTTTAGATATTACATTTCAAATTGACAATACATAATTATATTTTAACTTTTTTCTTTCTAATACATATAAAATTACCTATGAGTACCATGCAACTTGCAGGTTTACAATCTATGCCCCGAAAAAAAGCACTTCATCTTCACAAAGAAAAAAAAGAGACATACCTACCTACATATTTTAATTGTAATCATGTATGTTATCATTATTAACTTTATATTTGGAGGTGTTCAAAAACGACTTAAATGTATGTGTATGGATTTTAACACAAACGTCTCACAACTTTTAATAACCAGGACAAGGCCATTTATTTTCATTTATAATAAACTTGATGGATGTCTTGTTGGACAAATAAATACACAAAAATATTAAAATGATGAACCAAACAAAATAACTACTCACCCTTGTAAATAACAATACGGAACAATATCCTTAAGACAAAATCCTAATCTAGTTGGCACTTTAGTAAATGCACGCTTAATTTGTTTGCTTCTTCGATTACCGGAAAAGTGTCCATAATTCTATAAATAAACCCCCCCGACATTAATTTTTATCTCAAAAAGTGCAAACAGAATAGGTATTAAATGTATTTAATTAATGAATTACATTACCTCTCTTTTCATTAACATGGTATGCAAACTCACTTCCTCACTGGCGGAAACTTCGGGTTCGTGAGTTTTTGATACTGGCAAATCTCCACAATCATCTGAATCCTCATCCGAACTATCTGAGATGAAATAGGATGATGCTTCTGAGAAGATGCCACTTTCAAAGCGATTCTCCATTTTCACAGGTAGTATGTTAAGTTATTCGCGAAACTAAAGTAATTCCAAGGAAAATATTAAACCAATGAAAAACTTGGAAAACAGGAATGCAGAAAACAGGATCTGCTACATAATTGTAAGTTTATGTGAAGAAATTAAAAGGAAAAAAGGTTCAGATACCAAAGGTAAAAAAAAAGGAAAAAAAAAACATGGAGCATTTTTCTCCGACTGGACTTACGATGCAGATCAATCGATTTTAAGTTTAAATATCATCTGGTAGTCGCTAAGTATAGGAATTATCCATCATTGTTAAGATTATTTATTGAAAATCTACTATATGGCCGATTATTAAACAATTTGATATTTTTTTATATTTTCCAATTTATTTTATTTTGCGATATACATAAACGTTCAGTTGGGAGTGAATGAAATGACAAATGATAAATGAAACAAAAAAAAAAACAAATATTTTTTGACATTTGTTTGACAGTTTTATCCGGCATTATGCAAAAACTACTCAGAGCCATCTGTGGTTTGAGAACATTAAATTTCTTGTAAGATATTTTTGTTCGAAATGTACTTTACCATCGGTGTACACTGAGGTTGAAATTTAAAATTAAGGTAGGCCCACAAGTACTCTTGCCTGAAGTTGAAAGACTAGTTTTTGGGCTCAAGGTTAATGCTATGTCCCCACCAAAACAAAATCCGGGATTTCAGCTAAAAAATTCAGAGATTTCAAATTGGTGGAGCAGAATTTCATTGAGATTTCGTTGAAATTTCTATGAAACCTTTGTTCAGCGACTCAAAATATCAAAAGATTCAACCGAAATCTCGGATTTCATTATGGTGGGAACATAGCATAAAGGTAAGACCACACTCCACGGAACTGCACTTGAGCGGAAATGAACTTCAAAGTATTTTTTGTATGAAATTATATGAGCTATATATATCACACTAATGACACAGTAAAGGTATTCATGCAACAGCGTATAAAGTCGTCGTAAACGTGGTAAAGTTGTAAGCTTCGTAAATCTGTAAAATTTTCCATACAAATTGTGACAGAGGGTGTGTTTTTTTTCTTGACCGATGGGCTTGGACGATAAAAACAACGTCAGGGCTAAGCAATTTAAGGCCTAACTACATTCATTTCACTTTTGTACAAAAGTGCAAAAGTGAAAAATACAAATATATACTAGCGACACCTTCCTGCGAATAAGCGTATGAAATTTGAGTTGAGCTGAATGCATTCAAACACGGAAAAGGCTAGTTGAGAAATTATTATCGATGTGAGTGACATCTATGAATCAGTTTTTTAACTGTTTATTAAGATGTAGTTGTGTCATTGTATATCCAATCTATAGTATTCTCATGAAACACGATTTTGTAGGTAGACATTTGGTCGATAGGTTCGCTGTGATCGCCTTACCGAGATTCCTTAACAAAAACTAGTATTACATTTGGACGCATAGATGGCCACGAGCTTTTTTTCTTCATGAGAATACTATAGAATTTATATACTGTAATATTTTCTCAGGTTCGTTAATAAAACTTATTTACTTTATTCAAAACGTCCACTTATTTATTTCGCAAAATAAAACACTTTACTTTTCTTACTACAAACAAAACGATTTATTATTCACTACTGAATTAGTTCACAAACTTTACTTTTCACTTTTATTACAACCAACTTTATTCATTCACGATTAAAAACAAACTGTATCGCTGCCGTTCAAACATGTGCCTTTTATACTTGTTTTCCAAACTCTGGAAATAAGGAGAACGTTCTAGTCTCTGCTTCCAGAGCTTTCCATAGGGGAAATTTCCCAATAATTTCCCTTCCAAAAGCTTTTATTTGACAGCTGGTAAATCTGCTATAATCCGGCAGATGGCGCTTCCTTCGTTTGAGAGTTGCTATAATTATTGGTAATAAGGGTATGTTTGCACTGCGACCGTAAGCTTTATTGTGTCCGTTTGCTTGCATTTCGGAGTCGTTATAGTTCAAATATGGAAAGTTATTAGACTGCCCCCTCTTAGGATTGATCGTCCCGAGCAAATCCATCACTTCCATCACCATTATAATGATGCAAACGGTCGCTGTGAACTACTTTTAGTTTGCCTCTTAATCCTCTCTGAATGCGGTAGACGACATCGTTTATTCGTGTTACAACAGCATAAGGGCCTTCCCAATTTTGTTGAAGCTTCGGTGAGAGTCCCTTCCGACGGTGGGGATTATAAAACCACACAAGGTCTCCCACTTGGAATCCTGTCGTTGTGGCTTTTGCGTCGTATCTTGTTTTCATCCGATCACTCGACAGCTTTATATTTGCCCTCGTCCTTTCGTGAATGTCAACTCTTGTGGCTCTCTTGTATAACATCCAAATTTGATTTCGCTTGGTAGTCGTATTAGCTCTCGAGCAGGATTTCTGATGGTGTATGTCCTGTTGAGCTATGTACCGCACCTCGATAGGCCATCAAGAATAATGGAATATGCCGATCCCAGTCTCGTTGGTTGTCGCTTACAACTTTGGAAAGGTGTTCTTTAAGGGTTCGGTTGAATCGTTCAACCATCCCATCAGATTGTGGGTGAAGCGGTGTTGTCCTCGTCTTCTTAATGCCAAGGAGTGTACAAACCTCCTGACAGATCTTGGACTCGAAGTTCCTCCCTTGATCTGAATGGAGTTCCATAGGTACACCAAACCTGCTTACCCAGTTGAAAACAATCTGATCCGCAACTGTTTTGGTTTCCTGGTTTGGGATGGCAAATGCCTCAGGCCACTTGCTGAAGTAGTCTATTACTACCAGGATGTATCGGTTTCCGTTTTCGGTTTCTGGAAAAGGGCCTGCAACGTCTATTGCAATCCTCTCAAAAGGCGTTCCCACATTATACTGCTGCATTCTACTCTGGACTTTTCTGCCTGGTCCCCTACTTGCAGCACAAGTATCACATTTTCGGCACCATTTTTCGACGTCTTCCCTTGCATGTAGCCAGTAAAATCGCTGCCTTACCTTTTCCAGTGTCTTATTCACCCCCAAATGTCCTCCGGAAGCTCCTTCATGCATCTCTTGAAGAACATCATTAACCTTGGAACAAGGTACGACTAGCTGCATCACATAAGATTTGCCGTCTGTGGATTCCCACTTTCGTCTTAGTACTCCTTCTTGTACATGAAGTGAGTCCCATTGTGCCCAATACGCTTTAAGAGTTGGACTTCTATCGGAGATGTCACCCCATTCTGGTTTCTCTTGGTGTTCCTTCCACGCAAGAATAGGCTCGATATCCGAGTCTTCTTGTTGGGCAGTCCTCAGTTCTTCGTTACTCCAACCGTAAATGGGATCAGCTCTTAATCGCTGGATAGCAGCAGCTTCCTTCTCTTCCTGACGTGTGCAGTGCTTGCAGTCCGGTTTGCATGGTCTCCGAGATAAGGCATCTGCATTTGAGTGCAACCTTCCTCTTCGATGTTGGATCTGGTAGTCGTATGTCTGCAATCTCTCGATCCACCTCGCTACTTGACCTTCTGGATTTTTGAAGTTCAAAAGCCAATTAAGTGCGCCGTGGTCTGTTCGAAGAAGGAACTTCTGTCCATAGATGTACTTATGGAAGTGTTTTGTAGCCGATATTAGAGCTAGAAGTTCTCTTCTGGTCACACAGTAGTTTCTTTCTGGCTTTGAGAGTACCTTGCTGTAGTAGGCGACAACCTTCTCTTCTCCTTCGTGAACTTGTGAGAGTACGGCTCCAATTCCCACGTTACTCGCGTCAGCGTCAATGATGAAAGGTTTCCCTGGTGTCGGATAGGCCAAAACTGGCGTATTGCATAGGCGCTGCTTAAGTTCCCGGAAGCTTTTCTCGCACTCGCTTGACCATTTGAATGGTTTGCCTTTCTCTGTTAGCTGGTGCAAACTTTTCGCGATTCCAGCAAAATCCTTCACAAATCGTCGATAGTACGTGGCTAGACCAAGAAAGCTTCGGAGTTGATGTTTATCCTGTGGTGTTGGCCAATTCTTTACAGTGTCAACTTTTTCAGGATCAGTCTTCACTCCTTGGGAAGAGATGATATGTCCCAAGTATTTTACCTCAGACTTAAAAAATTCGCACTTGTCTGGATTCAATTTCAAGTTTGCTTCTCGAAGCCTCTGGAAGACGGCCTTAAGGTTTCCACAATGCTCATCAAATGTCTTACCATAAACGATGACATCGTCCAAATAGACTAGGCAAGATTTCCAAGTAAGTCCTTGTAAAACGCACTCCATCAAACGCTCAAATGTTGCCGGAGCGTTAGTCCGAAAGGCATCACTTTAAATTGCCACAGACCATTTCCTGTGGAGAAAGCCGTCTTTTCTCGATCTTCTGGATGGATTTCTACCTGCCAGTAGCCACTCTTTAAGTCCAATGTTGAGAACCATTCAGCTCCTTCCATCGCATCCAGAGTATCGCTAATTCTTGGCAGAGGGTAGCTGTCTTTCTTTGTCACATCGTTCAGCCTCCGATAGTCCACACAAAATCGAGTACTTCCGTCCTTCTTTTTGACAAGAACAACTGGGGATGCCCAAGGACTTTTAGAGTTTTCGATTAGCCCATCTCTCTTCATTGTCGATATCATCTCTGCAACTTCGGTTTGTTTGGCTAATGGGAGACGTCTTGCTGGTTGTCGAATAGGTCTCGCGTCTCCTGTGTCGATTCGATGCTGCACCAGTTTTGTTCGACCATACTGCCCACTGGGTGATGATAGTATATCAGCGTACTCGTGAAGGAGGCTTCCAGCAACACTAAGCTGACGTTCATTTAATTTGGATGACTTCAGAATTTTTGCCTTCATAGAGTTCACTTTCCCAGGGTCCACAGATTTGTGTGTGTCAGCTTCTATGATTTTAGTTATTGCGGATACGGATTCACACCTTCCAACAACTTCTCCTTTTCTAAGCTTGCCCAAGGGGCACACTATGTTTGTGATAAGTTGTGGTGACTTCTCAGTAACAAAGTGACGGTCGCATTTGATAAAAAAGAACTGGTCACAGGAACACCTCTGTAACCAAAAAAGCGCAGGGGCGGTTCTATTGTGCAACTATATTCAAGTTACAATGTAGTTACGCGTAACACTTGTGTAATCAATGTAAATTGTTTAAAATAAGTTTCTTTAAGCTGGATTGCAACAAGTTTGAGAGGTGGCAGTAAAGTTCTTGTTGACTTAATAGTAACAGATCAATTAGTCTTAGGGGAGTTGACCAAGACTGAACTGAAACCTACCGAATAGTTATTGAAAAGTTTTTCGTAACTGTATTTTAAGTTGATTGACAAATACTTTTTTAGTTTCCGAAATGTATTTCTTATTAAAATATGAAACTAAAAATACAGTCAAACATTTGTGATTTGACAACTGCTTTTTTCCCTCTTTTATCAATTAATTGAAACAGATTATATTAAATAACTAATTTCCAAGGTTCTAAGTATTAATTTTTCATTGCGCTCGCAGTTGAATCAATTAATATTCATTGCTACCCCCTTCAAAACCTGCGCGCTCGTAAAATGGATTGAATTTAAAGTGTTTTGTAAAAAAACTTAGTACCCTTATATTTTTTAAAAGATGTTTTTTAGAAACTATTATCAAATATTGAAATTTTGTTATATTTTATAAATTTTGAGGGTGCAATATGAAGATTTTAATATATTTAATTAAAAAAAAAGTATAGCACATTTTATTTATACTTTTTTTTTGAAGACAAAAAATAAATTTCAGAAAAAAAATATGGCTGAGAGAAAGTTTCCTTTCAATAACCCAATAGCAACTGATCTTTTAGTCTAGTTCAGGGTCGGATTTAGTGGAATGGTTCACATGAGTGAAATTATATGAGTACTGATGTCAATGACAACAGTAGATAATACCATAATTTATTTATTTTTGACACAATATAATTATTTGTGTCAGGACTCATGATTCCGAATAGTGTAATTTAAAGCCTAATTAGCCAAGATTTTAGTGCATTTTTATATCCGCTTTAGAAAAGCAAAGAAAAAAATGGACTAAAAGGAAAGGCTTTTATCTGCTGGGGCGCCCAAAAGAAGCCTGATACAAAAAAAAAATATTGTGATGCGTCATTTTGCCGAGCTATAGGAAAGTGTAAATAGAAATTTAAATCGTTAAATTAAACTTAAAACTTTATTAAAGCAAATAAAAAAGTGAAATTAAATTAAATTATGATTACGTAGATACTTGCAATACTTTATTTAAAAAAAAAATATATTAAACAACATGCGTTACTGCATTAAATCCTGTAAACAGGCCTATAATACAGTGTACAAATTTTTCATTTCACAGGTAAATTTTGTCTCATATTTTACATAAAGTTATGCTAGGTGATGTTTTTTAGGTAAGTACATTATCGTAGAATACTTTTCAACTATTAATCACTTCTTGGCGAAGATACAAAACAAGATAGAAAGGAGCAACAGCAGAAAGAAAATTAAAAATATTTTTTTTTAAACGTTGAAAAATAACTCGGCACTACGGTTGCTTAATGGATTTGAGCGCCCTGCCATCACCAACAAAAACTAGTTCGCCCATGGACGGGACATGACAGATGAATCTCATCTATATCACTCGATTAAAATATATTTTTATTTACAACAAATTTGCTATTTTTACATCAAAATATCATAAAATATCTATTTAAAAGTATTCTACGGTAATTTATTTAGCTAAAAAACATCACTTCACATTAATTTATGTTGAAAATATTAGGTTTAATTAACTGTTGAAATTTAATATTTGTACACTCGTCATTGTAGGCGTTTTTACAGGATTCAACGTTGCACCACATTATATTTTATGTATCGCTTAATAAAGCATTGCAATCATGCAGCATAATAATTTTTATTTCACTTGTTTTTTTAGTTTAATAAGCCTTTTTTACTTGTTTAATGACTTGAAAACTCAATAAACTTCTCTTTAAGCAACGCAAAATGACAGATAAGAATTTCTATATATTTTTTTTTTAATATAGCTGCCTCACTCATTTCTTCTTTATGGCTACAATAACCCTTATGAAACTGTGAAGAAACTGTTTTAGGTAAGTACTCAAGGAGTTTCAGAAGCTTCTTTGAAACATTTACGAAAAAAACTTTCGGAGCGTTCTTTTTCTTAACAAATCTGAAGTATTTTTATTTTGTCAAACAAAGAACTTTTTCTTCACTGACGATATTTTTCTTTGTTATTTAGCGTTGTGTATCTGCCATATTTTGTATAGTTGAGAATTTCTCACTATGATTTCGCGTTGTTTTGGAAGAGCTTTTAAAATGTACAAAATATTCAAACAATTAGTTCTTAAATACAATTATCAAATAAAATTTCCCTTATCTAAATTTTTGTAAGAAATTGAATCATTAAGCAAAATATCTCTCTTTTTCATTTAATATGGGACAAAATTTCCATTATAAAAAAATTTATCTTAGTCGAGCTCTATTTATGGATAAAAGTATAAATTTTAATCAAAGAATATCATAAATCAATTTCAAAAAAGAAAATCTACAGCAGTAAATACTAAAATGAAAATAATAACACAAATAAATGTTCCAAATAAATTCCAAATTCAAACAATAAGATTTTGGAATAAATGAACGCCGAAAGTTAATAAAAGTTGGCTTTAATGAAGAAAAAGAACGCACTGCCTTTGAAACAACATGCTTTCCCTCAGTGACTGCTCAGTAACAACAAAAGTGACAGAAGCAGCTGTCATACTAGAGTTGCTTTCAAACCCTTCAATAACTCCAGAAATCAGAAACAATTCTGTAACCGTCTGCATGTAGTTCTTGTTGCAATTAGGTTTGTTTTTCTCATTTCGATTTCAATATGCTTGCAGATTTTTTTTTTTCAGATATTTTTTAAGTGTTTGTGTTTTTGAACTTATTTAAGTTTCATTTGGTTCAAAAAGTCTTATTTTTTCTACTTCAATAATATGAATTCCGAAAGCATATGAATGTACCTATATTAAAAATAAAAAAGCAGCTAATCTTATTATGTGCAAGCAAAACAAAAGGATTTTATATTAGGGTGTCTATAATCTTTACAAAATAATTTTTTTAAGGTTAAATAAAATTTAGTGACCAAAAAATCAAATTATTTCATCATTGAATTAAAAGTCGTAATATTTTGTATAAAACTCTTTTGAAAAGGGTGCTTTTAAAGGATTGAAGAACAAATATCATCAAAAAAAACTAAGAATAGCTGCAGTAATTATAAAAAAAATAAAACGCGGGTAAATGCCGTATCGAACAAAATTTTGTTAGTAAAATATATTTTTAAGGACATTCATATTTTACTGAGGGGCTATCTGCCATTAAAAAACATTTTGGGAAATAGACACCCTAATATATGGTAGTTATTGTTAAGGAATCTGACAGCAAGTAACAATGTAGTTTCATTCAGGATTTTGTTTAATATTCTTGTCACTTTTTCACTTTGTTACAAAAGTGTTATATATTAGTTTTACTGAATCATAATCAACTAGACACTTTAGAGTCACTTTGAAGTCGCAAAAGATCAAAGTCACAAGACAGTTTTACTTCTGTTTTTAAGAACGGCTAATTAATATAAGGTTACATTGAAACACATCGATTACAACTCAGTTACTATTAAGCCACGCCTACGTAATTTTTAGTCTCACTAAATAAGAACAGTGACCTGAATATATCAGAGTTGGAACTCAAATAATTTAAAATACAATGAGAGCATTCAATAACTTCACAAAAACTTCAAGAAAACAAAGATGTTTTAAGAAAACTTTGGAGTTATTCATGTGAAACCAGATTTTTGAATTTCTTGTTGCAAAATTCAAATCCGTGCCCCTTGGGTGACTTCGTACGGTTTGATGTTGAGTATGCGTACAGGCACCATGTTGTTCTTTGGTTCCACAAGTGTCTTCCCAAGGATGATGTTTTGGGAAGACTGCTCAAAGTCTGGTTCCACCATAAGATATCGATGGCTACCCAAATCACCCTGCATTTTCGTCCAAACGAACACTTCTGAAGAAGGTGGCAGGCATATATCTTCCTTAATGACGGTCCTTAGTGTTGATGAGTTTTCGTTGCCATAAACCATAGGAATTTCCACATTTTGGTACTTAAGAACTTGCTTCCCGATATCAAGAATTACTCCATGCTCTTTCATGAAGTCGATTCCAACGATGCACTCGTCACATATATCTGCTACCAGAAACAGATGTGAAAACTCTAGTTCTGCCAAACGGATCGTTAGACGAACCTCTCCGTACACTCTGGCTGCCTCTCCTGTTGCTGTTTTCAGACGGTAGGCGTTGGTGTTATGCAGCCACGTCATCTTCACCAAGTCCTTTCGAACAATGGAGGCAGTGGCACCGGTGTCGATCGTAGCCACTTGCTTCTTGCCGTTTAGTGTTGCCTCCACAGTCAGACTTTTGTTGTTTCGTTTCGTCTGTGAGACCTGGATGGTGGTTCTGGGGCCATCGATACCAGAAACCAGCTTCTGCCCCTCGAAGTTGGTTCTTACTCGTTTCCCGGTTGAGAAACGGGGCGAGTAGGAGTATTGACATTGTTGTTGTTAAAGTTTCTGCTTCCACAATGTTGACATGCAGGTCTTCTAGGTGGCAATCTGCACTGGCGTTGAAGATGTCCGGTCTTGTTACAATTCCAGCATCGAGCAGGTCAATCTCGCTGGTTCCTTTGGAATGCAGTTCTCTGGCAAGAACACTCCTCAATTTCTAGTTCTCTTACCCGATGAACTCCTTGAGAAGCCTGTTCTGCTGCTTCCATAGTCAGGGCGAACGCCAATGCTTCAGGGAGTGTGCGTTTTCCAGCCGTTCGAATTGCTCGCTGAAGGTTGATGTCAGATACAGCACGAACAAAGGCTTCTGTTGCGAATTGGTTGATGATTTCATCTCCTGCAGCTGGATATGCCAGATGTGCCAATCGTTCGATGTCTGCTTGAAGCTGTTGCAGAGTTTCTCCCCTCTTTTGGATTCTAGTATTGAGTTGAACACGGAAGACTTCTTGCATATGGCCATCTCCAAAGCGTTTGTCAATGGCCTGAACAAGAGCACTGAAGTTGCCACTCTTATCTGCTGGTATGGTTTGCAGCAGTTCAGCAGCAGTTCCTCTGAGGGCAAGCGTCAGAGCTATGTATTTGTCCTCCTCATCCCAGCCATTTGTTGCTGCGGCTGCTTCAAACTGCTTCTTGTAGATTGACCAAGAAGTTTGTCCATCGAAGGTTGGGGGATGCATCTCCTTTCTCCTAGGACAGTCACCAGAACTTTCTCGAACCTTCATTTTTCTTACTTTGTCCAATTCCTTAGTAATGGATTCGATTTTATCTTCCACTTTTTCGAACTTTGATTCTACTGTCGACAATTGCTTATCGACATTAGACGATTGTTGATCGACAGTTAACAATTGTTTATCGATAGAAGAAAATTGTTTATCGACACGCTCGTCAAGGGCAATAATTCTATTGTCAAAGGCATCTAACTTACATTCTAGCATATTTGTCTGTTTTTCCAGTAGACACTTTTGTTCTTGGCTTTGTTGCTCGAATCGTTCGAGAAGATTCTTTTGTTCACTACGTTGTTCTTGGCCTTGTTGTTCAAATCGTTCGAGAAGATTCTTTTGCTCATTCCGTTGTTCTTGGCTTTGCTGTTCTAGAAGATTCTTTTGTTCTTCAAATTTTGCGAGCAGCTGAGACAGCATATTGGTCATGCCCGATGTACTTACTTGTTCTTTCTGTTCTTCCATTTCAATATCGAATATAAACGTGTCCGGGTTTTTTCCACATCTTCTTAAATCTTCTTGCAGACGAATTATAAGATCATTCTTTGTTCCAGCAGTAGGAAGATCTCGCTTATTCAGTTCTGCCTTGAGTTCTACTACATTTAAATCATTCAAAGATTTACCCATTGTCTTTTTTTTTTTTTTTTTTTTACTTTTCACACAATAAATTTACTGAGTGCACAGATAAATTAAGTTTTATTCCACTTCTAACACCAATGTAATATTTTCTCAGGTTCGTTAATAAAACTTATTTACTTTATTCAAAACGTCCACTTATTTATTTCGCAAAATAAAACACTTTACTTTTCTTACTACAAACAAAACGATTTATTATTCACCACTGAATTAGTTCACAAACTTTACTTTTCACTTTTATTACAACCAACTTTATTCATTCACGATTAAAAACAAACTGTATCGCTGCCGTTCAAACATGTGCCTTTTATACTTGTTTTCCAAACTCTGGAAATAAGGAGAACGTTCTAGTCTCTGCTTCCAGAGCTTTCCATAGGGGAAATTTCCCAATAATTTCCCTTCCAAAAGCTTTTATTTGACAGCTGGTAAATCTGCTATAATCCGGCAGATGGCGCTTCCTTCGTTTGAGAGTTGCTATAATTATTGGTAATAAGGGTATGTTTGCACTGCGACCGTAAGCTTTATTGTGTCCGTTTGCTTGCATTTCGGAGTCGTTATAGTTCAAATATGGAAAGTTATTACAATACAATGGTTGTGTTTCACTTTTCGGCAAAAGTAAAAGTTAGGAACGCTCTAACTTTTACTTTTGTAAAACTTGAGATAAAAGATAGGATTGAGTAGTTTATTGAAAAAAGACAAAACATTTTTTCACTTTTGTACAAAAGTGAATTGAATGTAGTTAGGCCTTTAGGAGCGCTCTAACTTTTACTTTTGTAAAACTTGAGATAAAAGATAGGATTGAGTAGTTTACTGAAAAAAGACAAAATTTTGTTTTACTTTTGTACAAAAGTGAATTGAATGTAGTTAGGCCTTAATGCTTGAAAATTAAAAATTAAATCAATGTGTTTAGATATAGCTGTTTATTTAGATGCAGTTGTGTTTCACTTTTCTGCAAAAGTTAAGTTATGCTATGTTCCCACCAAAACGAAATCCGAGATTTCAGCTAAAAAATTTCGAGATTTCAAATGGGTGGAGCAGAATTTCATGGAGATTTCGTTGAAATCCAGAGTTTTTATTGAGATTTCGTTTAAATTTCTATGAAATTTTTTCCCAGCAGTTCAAAATATGAAAAGTTTTCAACCGTATAATACTATGTTCCCACCAAAACGAAATCCGAGATTTCAGTTGAAAACTTTTCATGTTTTGAACTGCTGGGAAAAAATTTCATAGAAATTTAAACGAAATCTCAATAAAAACTCTGGATTTCAACGAAATCTCCATGAAATTCTGATCCACCCATTTGAAATCTCGAAATTTTTTAGCTGAAATCTCGGATTTCGTTTTGGTGGGAACATCCCAAATAACATTTCAGCTTCAGTTCGGCCTAACTGAATAGGCTTTCTGATTTCCTTAAGACATTTGTAAAATTTCGTTAAGAATAAAAAGGAGAATATTATAGAACTTCGAAAATGATTTCGGAAAATCTTCTTGGAGGCCCCGTACGCAGATCTTTTAAAAGCTTCAAATTCTATACGATCTATAAGAAGTTTTAACGAGCACTATTCGAAATCTTAGTGAAATTATGGCTTTGACAGATAGCTTCAGAAATGTTTCTATAAAAGTAAACACGCAAGTGCAATAGAAAGTCTTATAATACCTATTAGAAGCCGACAATACAGCTCTTACAGAGGTTGTAAGGAAAATGGGGGAAAAAAATATAATTCATTTTACTTTCAATTTCTTTTGAGTGAATTTTACCGCATTAAATGTTTGTTAAACCTGAAACTATTATTTGTTTTCAATAATTTGTTAATTAATGAATTGGAATAATTATAAAACACAAAGATTTTTCTTACCCGTCTAGGAATCGAACACGGAACTCCTGCGTAAGAGTCCATCACTCTACCCACTCAGCCATCTTAGATATAAAATGGAAGATGCCAAAACTTAATCAGTATTTTCCAGTCTTACATGCTGGCTCCACTAGACATGAACGATGTCCAACATCTAAACCACTGCTTTCCCATGTAAAATGTATCTACTCGCGCATGAGAGCATGTGCAGTTCCCAACTAACATTTCAGCTTCGGTTCGGCCTAACTAAATAGGCTTTCTGATTTCCTTAAGACATTTGAAAAATTTCGTTAAGCATAAAAAGGAGAATATTATAGAACTTCGAAAATGATTTCGGAAAATCTTCTTGGAGGCCCCGTACGCAGATCTTTTAAAAGCTTCAAATTCTATACGATCTATAAGAAGTTTTAACGAGCACTATTCGAAATCTTAGTGAAATTATGGTTTTGACAGATAGCTTCAGAAATGTTTCTATAAAAGTAAACGCGCAAGTGTAATAGAAAGTCTTATAATACCTATTAGAAGGCGACAATGCAGCTCTTACAGAGGTTGTAGGAAAATGGGGGAAAAAATATAATTCTTTTTACTTTCAATTTCTTTTGAGTGATTTTTACCGCATTTAATGTTTGTTAAACCTGAAACTATTATTTATTTTCAATTATTTGTTAATTAATGAATTGGAAATAATTATAAAACACAAAGATTTTTCTTACCCGTCTAGGAATCGAACACGGAACTCCTGCGTATGAGTCCATCACTCTACCCACTCAGCCATCTTAGATATAAAATGGAAGATGCAAAAACTTAATCAGTATTTTCCAGTTTTACATGCTGGCTTCACTAGACATGAACGATGTCCAACATCCAAACCACAATCCAATCAGCAAACTGATTTGTATGGATATGTCACTGCACGGACATGGATTTTTGAGACTCCATTGTTTTTTTTTTAAACATGTTCATAATCCGACCATGGCTCATGCCCAGTGGAGCCACCATGTTAATAACAAATTTGTAACACGAAGAAACAAGATATACAAGATCAAATCGCTTGTTTATTATTGAAATTAAGATCTGAAGAGCTCAGTAGTTGATTTTAAATTCAATCGCCCATTGCCTGAGGTTAAGTCTAAGCTTTTGATTTTTCAAAATTTGATCTTCGTCATCGCTTTCTTGAAAACATTAATCATTGAACTTGTGTGTGTTATCCCTCATAAAAGTTTCGCCTCTCATTCTGGTGGTGGGGTTCATATCTAAGTAGAGTATGAATATTTATATTTAAAATTATAAACAGACAAACAATGAAACACACTTAAATCTTCTGGCTGTGGAGATATTTGATTTATCGATGAAAGATTTATTAAATCTGAACTTTCCTGCCGTCACGTCGTTGTCTTTCATTTGCATTCTTTTGAAGATCTAAGTTACGAGCTCTCTGGAGTACTAAGGAACGTCTCACCGCAAGGGATCTATAACAATTTCCCGACTTTTTAATTTTTTCCACGAAGTAGACATATTCACGCAAACAAAATTTCACAAACAATTTATTCAATGAACGAAAATTTATCAATGACTTCATTAAAATGACTTTGACAGATTTGAGTTTCTTTAGCATAGATTGAAATTTTCTATTATGGTTCGTTAATAAAGTCTGAGAAGTCTCTGCGAAGTATTCGATAAGGCTTCCAGCAAATTGTAACCGAAACCTTTTAAAGACAAAGTGACTGGAGCTTCAATTAAATTACTCTATACAATCTTTATACAGTGACAGCTTCATGTTTCTTCGTTAATGTTATTAACAGAGGTCTATCCGAAACAAAGACGCTAGTCTCGTTTAATTTTCTATATCAAGCTTTCAAACGACTTTAAAGAAGCAGTTATTGAAATCATGACTTCTATTAGAAATTTATTTTTGATGAAAGCTTTATAGAAGCTTTATACATATTCAGACTTGCAGCATATCGATATTTCTAAGCTAATAGAAACTGAAATGTTAGTTGGGTTGGTAGTACTATAGTTTATCCAACAAAAATGTGCAGTACAGGCAAGATAGGGCGTTTGCCTCGCATTCTGCCCATAGTAGATTGCATAAATCTGTCCTTCATTAAAGCTCTCTCAGGGTTGTCGTAGCGTTTTTTTTACATGAACCCAAATATAAAAGAATAGTATGTAGGGTTACCGCACTTTTTTTATATAGAAATTTTCATTTAATGTTTTATTTATAAAAATTTGGTTTGTCACGTCAACAATTTCTTTTTTCTTTTCGGAGCTTAAGTCTTTTGAAGTCTTCGAAGCCATTTCGAACAACTTACATAAAGCACCAAATACACGACTTAAAAATAAAAATTGCACAAAACTCTAAAAAAACACTGCACTTTAACGTATTTTTCACACATTAAAATAAATGCAAACGATGAAAAACACTCCACGATAACACTCATCATTAAAAACTTTTTTTAAAGCTCTAAAATCAAAAGCACCTCGACAGAAACTCAAGGAAAAAAAGCTGAAGGAGTTACTAAATAGACACGGGTAACTCTGAATACACATCAATACTTTGATGGGGGTTGAACAGTGGTGCCAGATCGAGGGATTTATCCCTTTTTGTGGGACTTTCTCACATAAAATAAGCTAAAAGGGTTAAAGGGATTTTTCAAACTTCATAGTGCAAAAAAATGGGATTTTACTATTTGTTCACTTTTTGTTCTAAATTTTGTAGTTTCTTAAGAATAAAAAATTTGTCAACCTACGATCAAACAAAATTTGTTCATGTTTAGAAAAAAAATCATTCTAAATTATCTGAATGCGTTCACTTTCTTTTTTTATTACCCTAAACTGTTTCATAAACTGACAAATCGGTGGTGAAAATCTTAACTCACCATACTGATGAGATGAAATTTCGAATACGATAGCATTTAATGTTGCAAGAAGTAGAAAATTTTCTATTTCAGACATTTTAAAGAAAGTTGACCGCAAAACGTCAAACGAAGCAAGCGAAGAATTTAAGAACGTTGCTATACTTCTCAGCGAAGATAAAAAGACGTCGCTCCAAAAATTACATCTTGATGAAATGTGGTTCGAGATTTGTCAGATGAGAAATTTTGATGACATAATTATTATTTCCTAGTTTAGGTAAATTAGTTAAAATAGCAGTGATTTTTCCCCACACATTATAACCGATGTTAAATCGAAAAAAAGGAAACGGTTGGGAAAAGAAATGATAAATTCAATTTGTTTGTTGAGGTCCTCTTTTCATTCAAAAGGTATTACTTGCTTCAATTTAGTTATGAAGCAAGAGCATTTCTCCCTGTTCACAGTTGCAGTTCTCCCATTTCATAATTCGAAAAATTTATATAATAAATTAAATGAATTCACGAGTATTTGGAATATTTTAAAAATAAAAAAAAATATATATTTTGAAAACATTGGAAGGCATGCAAAAAGCTTTACTTCAGTCTTCAGTCTTAAATTTCTTTGCTGTGTCATTTTTGTGTGATATATCGAGAATAATGAGACTTGAGACCGAGATAAAATTTTTTGCAGTAATTTTCAAAAAATTGTATGTTGAATATTATTTTCATTTAAATGCCAAATGCAATTTTATGTTCCTTTTTTTAACCTTTTAAAAATGTATAAGATGTACATACAAACATTTCTTTTTTTGTATTATATGCAAACCTATCGTAATATTAATTTCTATTTATTTGTATATCTAGTTGAATAATCAATTTAATTTGTATTTGTTCGTAATAAAAAGAATGAATTTAATGAAATACATGGTTTTTTAATTTTTATTTCGTGGGATAAATGTGGGTTTTTTAAATTTTGGCAGGGGATAAAAGGGATTTGTTGGGTATTACCATGGGATAACCTGCCTCTAAAGTCTGGCATCACTGGGTTGAATAGCAGCAGCTATAGGCCACAGCAATTCAGTGCACTCTCAGATGTGCGCTCAATAGGACGTTGGGCCTGCGTCAGCTGCAATCAAAAACTTACGGGCGGGCAAACACTTTTTTATGGAGGAATTCTTTCAATTTGGTATGGTGCAAAAATATGCACGTTACTGATTTTGAAAAAGCTTTCCCATAAGACGTGTACTGCACATTTTTGTTGGATAAACTATAGATTAGGGTTTTCATCTACTCGTAAGTACTTCGCCACCTCCAAAGGAAAACGGTTAATAACAAATTTGTAACCCGTTCACACGAAGAAACAAGATGTACAAGATTTTTTTTTCAAATCGCTTATTTATTATTGAAATTAAAATATGAAGAGCTGAGTGGTTGATTTTAAATTCAATTGCCCATTGCCTGAGGTTAAGTCTAAGCTTTTGATTTTAAAAGTTTCGCCTCTCATGCTGGTAGTAGGGTTCATATCTAAGTAGATAATGAATATTTATATTTAAAAGAAAATTATAAACAGACAAAAAATGAAACACACTTAAATCTTCTGGCTCTGGAGATATTTGATTTATCGATGAAAAATTTATTAAATCTGAACTTTCTTGCCGTCACGTCGTTGTCTTTCATTTGCATTCATTTGAAGATCTAAGTTACGCGCTCTCTGGAGTATTAAGGAACGTCTCACCGCAAGGGATCTATAATAATTTCCCGACTTTTTAATTTTTTCCACGAAGTAGACATATTCACGCAAAAAAAATTTCACAAACTATTTATTCAATGAACGAAAATTGATCAATAGCTGCGTTTTATTATCTCTTGGTCTGGGTCGAGGTTATCTTTTAACTAGGTTTCTATCGAGGTTAATTTCAATAACCCAGATAGAGGTTTTCACTCTGGCTGGCAGAGGGCTATTTACCATTGTGAATGGATGTCAGCGATTTGTCAGCAGTATAAGGAATAGAGAGGAAAAGAGACAAGTGCTTACATGAAAAACAAATAAACATAAGAAAAAAAGAGAGACTCTTGGATATCCCAAGACACCTGGGATAAGATCGAACTTCGCAAATCGTTGAAAATCCAAATAAATGCCGAAGCTGATGTTCAACGAAAGGCTGACTTGCGAAGAGAGTACCGCATTGCACATAAGATGGTCTACCGCTGTGTGAGACGTGACAAGAGGGTGAAGTTGGATGGACTCGCAGATAATGCGGAAAGCGCTGCCAGAAGAGGAGATATCCGGGAACTGTACCAAATAGCCAAAGATGTGATCGAGAAAAAAAGCAACACCAATCATCCTGTAATGGATGTGGATGGCACACTTTTGGTATTAATTGAGGATCAGCTTCGTAGATGGAAGGACCATTTTTGTGCCCTGCTAAATGAGGATTCAGTTGAGCAGAGTGCTGAAGTGCCCCAACTAAACGAGATGCGCAGGTCCTATAGGGGTATTGACATTGAACCCCCGTCAGAATCGGAAATTCGTACATCAATAAATCTCCTCAAAAACAACAAGGCAGCTGGACTGGACGGAATACCAGCAGAATTCCTGAAAGCCGATCCCGTAGCAGCGGCTAGTATTTTACATCCGCTGATACAAAACATTTGGGAAAACGAAAGCTATCCCAGGGACTGGAAGGATGGTGTGATTGTTAGGTTGCCAAAGAAAGGTGACTTAAAGAATTGCAACAATTGGCGTGGTATCACCGTTTTGTCCGATTTCCCAAAACTAATGGCAACAATCATACTCGAGCGAATAAAGGATAGAATCGAGTCTACACTCAAGAGGCATCAAGCTGGCTTCCGCAGTGGTCGATCGTGTGTCGACCATATCAACACCCTGCGTATCGTCCTCGAGCAGTCGATGGAATATCAATCACCGCTTTACCTCATGTTCGTGGATTTTGAAAAGGCCTTTGATCGAGTTAACCGAGAATGTATATGGAGATCGTTGCTTGGTAGAGGAATTCCACCAAAAATAGTTGCCATTATTAAAGAGTCCTACAACAACGCAAGGTGTTTTGTTTTGCACAATGGGCAGCTATCCGACTCCTTCGTAGTGCAACAGGGTGTGAGACAAGGGGATGTTCTATCGCCAATTCTCTTCCTGTTGGCGATGGACGACGTATTGACGGCCAGTGTTGGTACAGCTGAGCGACAGGGCATTCAATGGAGACCGTTCGAAAGGCTCAGTCATTTAGACTATGCCGATGACATATGTCTACTGGCAAATAACATCAGTGGGCTGAACGGGATGTGCCAAACACTGCAAGTGAAGGGAGAGTCGAGTGGTCTAAGAATAAACAGCAAAAAGACAAAAATAATGCTCACAGGCCGCTCCACACAGCAGCGTATTATTTTACAGGAGACGCCAGTTGAAGTAGTGGAACAATTTAACTACCTTGGCAGTATTATTTCTGCAAACGGTGGTACGGATCTGGACGTTAAAAGTAGAATAAATAAAGCTCGTGCTGCCTTCGGTACTCTGTCCCCAATTTGGAAATCCAGTCAAATCTCCTTACGCACTAAGTTGAGATTCTTCGAATCCAATGTCAAATCCGTGCTGTTATATGCTTGTGAAACCTGGAAAGTCACGTCTACCATTTCGAAGAAATTGCAGGCTTTTGTGAATTGCTGTCTTCGCCACATCCTAAAGATTCGCTGGCCACAAATAATATCAAATGAGGAATTGTGGCGCAGGACAAGTCAAGAGCGGCTGGACGTCGACATAAGAAAGCGTAAATGGCGTTGGATTGGTCACACACTGAGGAAACCAAACGATGAAATTGCAAAGCAGTTCTTTGAATGGAATCCTCAGGGTGCACGGCGGGTTGGAAGACCAAGAACAACATGGAAATCAACTGTCTTAGCGGAAGCAGAATCCCAGAGAAAGACGTGACCACAGCTAAAGTACCTTGCAGCAGACCGTGAAGGATGGAGACGTTTTGTTGACGCCCTATGCCCCAGACGGGGTTACAGGACACGATGATGATGATTGACAGATTATAGTCTCTTTAGCATAGACTGACATTTTCTATTATGGTTCGTTAATAAAGTCTGAGAAGTCTCTGCGAAGTATTCGATAAGGCTTCCAGCAAATTGTAACCGAAACCTTTTAAAGACAAAGTGACAGGAGCTTCAATTAAATTACTCTATACAATCTTTATACAGTGACAGCTTCATGTTTCTTCGTTAATGTTATTAACAGAGGTCTATCCGAAACAAAGACGCTAGTCTCGTTTAATTTTCTATATCAAGCTTTCAAACGACTTTAAAGAAGCAGTTATTGAAATCATGACTTCTATTAGAAATTTATTTTTGATGAAAGCTATATAGAAGCTTTAAACATATCCAGACTTGCAGCATATCGATATTTCTAAGCTAATAGAAACTGAAATGTTAGTTGGGATAGCATTAGGAACGCTCTTACTTTTACTTTTGTAAAACTTGGGATTAAAGATAGGATTATGAGTAGGGGGAAGGCGGGAGACTTGAGCCACTTTTTGTAAAATTGTTGATAAAAACTTGTCTATTTATCTCAGCCGCATGAAAGATACATCTCTATAAAGCTACACTTATCTATTTTGAAACTAGTTAAATTGGCTTCAAATATATGCAATCGGTTTCAACCCACAGCAAATTGTTTGAAGAAAGATTTTCGGCTCAAGTCTCCCGCCCCCTACGGGAGACTTGAACACCCCCTGGGGGAGACTTGAACATGCCCAAATTGAACGAGTTAACAATACAAAAAATGAGATCACCGTCTATGATTTTCATAAAACTCAACTATTACTATATTTAACGTATTATTTGCTAAGAAAAATGTTTTAAAAATGTATACACGAAAATATTGATACAAAATTAAAAACAACCTTAAAAACCTCAACAAACGAAAATAAATATAAAACTTAAATAAACCCCTCCTTGAAAAATACAGTTAGAAGATTGTAAGATTTCTCAAACATAATTTGAGCATTGTTATCCTTGTATTTCCCCTTCTGCGGCAGTTTTTTGACTTTTTTTTTCGGTTTTGCTCCTCATTTTCGTATGATCAAGTCTCCCTACAATAAGTGGTTCAAGTCTCCCGTTCACGCTTTTTGAGACAAAAGAGATTATAAATTCTGTTACGTAAGCTGTTGCAATATTTTGCACGGGTATTTACAAAAACAATTATTCAAGGAATAAGATCATACTAAACTATTTAATTAACTACGAGACAAACATTAGTTATGCAATGAAAAGAAAAAAAAAATTGTTTAACTTTTCATAGCGAAAAATGCATTTACTCGTCCAGGAACCAAAATCAAATGTTGATCCAGAAACCTTTTTATGAGCAAATAGAAGGTCATGTTCTGCTTCGGATATACAAACACGTCTAGAATTTAAGGGTAGTCTGAGTGAAATATTGCGAGTGGCTCATGTCTCCCGTATGGTCAAGTCTCCCGTTTTCCCCCTAGTTTATTGAAAAAAAAACAAAACATTTTTCCACTTTTGTACAAAAGTGAATTGAATTTAGTTAGGCCTTTACATGTTAAATGCAACAACAACTCGGACCGTTCAGGATTAGCTAAGCCCAGAGAATTTTCGGGGATTAACTCTTAGACCAGATAAAATCCGTGTTACCGGCATATATTTCATACTTCTTGTTATCGAAAGTCGTTTTTTTCGTCCAAGCCTATTCGGGCAAAGGAAAAGAACACACCTAGAAATAAAAAAAAACGTTTACAACGACTTAACGCTGTTGCATGAATACCCATAATAATTATTTGATCTACAAAAATACTCGATCCACAATTCGTGACTATGTTTACCTTTCATCCAATTAACTCTTTTTTATTCTTCTATATTTTATCAAGTTAACGACTATTTTTTGGTTTCTGCTACTTTGCTTTTTCGTAGTACCTCGTGGCTTGATGGTTAGTGCGTAGGACTGTCATGCCGAAGGTGTGGGTTCGATTCCCAGCCGTGCCACCTAAAAACAGAAATGTTTTATTCGAGGTACTGCCTCTTGCGAGGAACTGACAAATCCTCCAAGAGTATACTTGTCATGAAAAAGTGCTTCTCATTTAGCCGTTCGGACTCGGCAAAAAACTGTAGGTCCCCTCCATTCCTGCCAACAAACACGCACACAGGAATGGTTGTGAGTTGTAAGTCACTAGGCCCTGGTTCTCCACGAGCTGTTGCGCCACCCAATTTATTTATTTACTTTGCTTTTTCGATTCCTACTTCTGACGTCCAGTGAACACTCCGAATTCTGAAAATAAAATATCCCCGAGCTATTAACTCACCCGGAGGCCACACGTGCGAGTACTCGCTAGCGAGATGGGTACATACATTAATTGTCAAATCACTCGCCACTCTACTCGCTTCTCAACTGGCTTCGAAAAAGGCAAGCCTGTTGGCTAGCGAGTAGGAAAAGTTTCGATGTATTAGTAACTCGCTAGCGATTACTTGCTCGTGTGGCCTCCGGGTCAGGAAGAGTTTTCAGTTGAGGATTACCTTTATGAGCCTGATTACACGATTCGTTTTTTGGTTGTTTCGTGTTTCGTCTTTTTGACAAATTGGGTTAGGGGTGTAGAAGTTTGTCCCCTTTCACACGAAGAAACAAGTTACAGGAGATTTTTTGACGTTTTCTTTCAATCTCCTTAAAAATATCTTTTACCTTTCACACGAGGAAACAAATCTCCAGGCAATTTTTGAAATTTCCTTTGAAAGTCTATTGGTTGAACACACCTTAGCCTAGATGCGAAAGGAAATGTCAAAAAGATCTCTTCAAATCCTCGACCGTGGAGATTTTGTTCACCCTTCTTTCATCCTGCCCTTCTCACCCTGGAACTAAAAGTTGCTAGCAACTCAGTTTTCTCGTGTGAAAGGGGACTTTAGGGAGAATATGAGGTAGCCGGTTGAACTCGGTTGTGTCGTTGGGCTTACTAAAAAGCAGGGATAGGATGATGCTAACTTTAGCCGCTTTTTATTATCCACGTGGTCTGATCCGGATCAGATCATGATAAATAAAACAAACAAGATCATAGTGACAAGAGTGTTATACCCATCTCTTTTTGCCTTACCTTTGTTTATTCTTCAGGCATATTTTGCCTCTGCGATAATTCACAAAAGCAATTTTTTGGATCATTGAAGAAGATTCAAATAAAAACAGGAGCCCATGTTGTTTTTGCAATTACGTCATTGTATATCCAATCTATAGTATTCTCATGAAACACGATTTTGTAGGTAGACATTTGGTCGATAGGTTCGCTGTGATCAAAAATTAGTATTACATTTGGACGCATAGATGGCCACGAGCTTTTTTTCTTCATGAGAATACTATAGAATTTATATACAATGATTACGTGTTAAAAACTGATCCGGATCAGATCCATGTCGATAATTAAATGTGGCTTTTGCCTTTTTTATTCGTTATAGTATGAAAGTATCGAGTATACTTTTTCCATTTTTCGCCTTTTTTTAAGTTCGTTGATTGATACAAAATATAAAAATAAAAAAGGAGTTTTGTATCTGTGAGCGTACATTAGTTCCTTTCTTATTACATTTGCTTTGTTCCAAACATTAACAAAAACGGCCAATGTAACTAATTTGTCACTTACTAATTGTTGCCCAATTAATGTTCCTCACTTTAAAAAATAGGGTTGTTTTGGGCAGAAGAGGAGTGTGTTTCAATATAATGTAGATTCAAATATTTCCCCTTCCTGACAAATTCTGTTCAAGAAATTTCCTTGGGCAGAAATTCTCGGGTCTGTCAAATGCCAGGTTGTTGTAGGTCAGATGTCAGTGACATAGAATAAACAAAATCAAAAATTCATCCAAATTTGCCATACCTACAATTTTTGCCAAAATTCTCTGGAGCAAAACTATTATTTTCATCATGGAATATTGGGCAGGTGTTTTGAAGAATCTCAAAGAAAAATTTGTTAAAGTCAAGGGCCGATTGCAAACGAAGTTTTGAAGAAGTTCACTGCTGTTTTAAATGAAAATAATACGGCAGTTGAAGAGGACCTTTAGCTTCTTCAAGACATTTTTAAGAGACAATCGTAGAAGCTGTGACCAATGAACTTTAAAAAGCTGTTCCTAGGTTAATATGATTCTATAATTGATAATTGGTTCAGTTATGTTAATTTTCCCTTTACTTAATAAATGCCTTTTTTTGCCAGCTTTACTAAACTACTGGCACTTTCAATTTTGACAACCTGTGCAATATATTACGTTAGATTTGTGTACCGTGGCGAGTACTTGCTTTTTATTACAACTGATACTGATTTGAAAAATGGCACCCAATCTGTAGAAGGAAACCGAAATCCCTGGGGGGCTTATTTTTATATTCTTGAAACTTATTTTTGACATGATATAATGATTAAATTTAGCTTTAGAGTCATTGCTGTAATCCTGTTGCTTGGACACCATTTACAAAAATAGCACCCAATTCGTGGAAATTTGTAAATTAAAAAAAACTCCTAAATTACTTGGAAAACTTCCCTGATTAAAATAACGATTTATGTATGTCTTAAATGAAAGGTTTTGAGTAGACGCCCCTTGGGTAAAATTTCACTTTTCGGGAACATACTTTTTTCATGTCAATGGGTGGAACCTCCACCATGATCTCCCGATCGATAATTTCTCCATTTTGTTTACTTTCGACGTGTCATACAATTTCTTACAAAAAAATATTTTGAGGTTCAGTTCCGTTGAATAGTCCTGTCAAAATATGCATTTGACCAACCCAAAATTCCGATAAGACTGAAAATTGGTATTGACTTTCCTTTTGGCATAAGAAATCAACTGCGAAAAGTCCTTGTCAATCCCACTCGAGCATAAAAAGTTATACAAGGTCAAGTGTCGAAAAACTTGCATTTTGGCCTTTAACTTTCGAACGGTTATTGCAATCGAAAAAAATATAACTAAGTTTTGTAGATCATGCAATTTCCTACAAAAAATATTTCGTAAGACCTTTGGTTTAGGAAATATAGATACTTCAAAAAAGGCAATTTGACGAAAATATCGTTTTTTGGAAATAACTCCTTATACTATGTTCCCACCGAAATGAAATCCGAGATTTCGGTCAAAAACTTTTGGTATTTTGGGCCGCTGGAACAAGATTTCATAGAATTTTCAACGAAATCTCAATAAAAACTTGTGATTTCAATGAAATCTCAATGAAATTCTACTCCACCAATATAAAATCCAAATTTTTTTTAGCTGAAATCTCGGATTTCGTTTTGGTGGGAATATAGCATTAACGGTAAATGTTATGGAAAATTTTATGTTTTAAGTAATGTAAGTAGATAGATATTTTGATCTTTTACACTAAAATTTACCGTTAAGAAGATTTGTAAAATTTGCGTCCAATTTACATCAAGCTGGAACCTCTAACGGGTGAACCGATTTTCTTCAAATTTGAAACATTATTTTTCAATTATCATTTCCATAAATATTTCAAGTTTGAAGAAAATCGGTAAACACACGTTTAGCTTCTAACTCGATGTGAAGTGGACGTAAAGAGGCAAATTTTAAATTAATAAGAGCATTGAATTTTTAAAACAAAAACTACACTTAATTAAGGTAGACGGGGGAGGCTTTGCCAGGATTTCGGGAATTTGACCTTACGCGAAACTTTTTGCTTGTTTTCAATTTTCTTTTTTTGCATGTGTCTTTTTGATAGTTTTTCTACATGTCCTATGAATCTCTATCTACATCCTACCAACTAAAGCAGCCGTAACTGTAACGTGCAACCACTTTGTGTTTTACCGTGTTTTTCTCAAAATCTGTTTTGGGTACAACTTTATGAACTAAAATTTAAATCTTTTGAAAAAAAAACGTTTTTTTTTTGCATAACTGCAGTTAAGATAATTATAAAAACTGTATTTTGTCCCTTTTACCGTACAAATAAAAGGCAATCATTGAACCGCCATATCTTTAAGACTAAAGCTAAGATTAGACGGTTAATGTCAATGTTAATGGTCAAAGCATTGACTTCTCAACGTCCCTAGAAACATCGTCAATATACTGTCAACGTAGACCACGTCAACACATGCAACAATGACAATCACACGAATGACGCCAATCGGTGAATGTTGTCCCAAAATGCGTTGACGTGTTATATGTGTTAACGCGATTGGTGCTCTTTGGTGTCAACGGATTGACACGTGAAACGTTGACGATTACACTACTTGACCACATCCAAACATATGAACGTTGACGCGGAGTGGACATGAACAAAATTCTATCACGAACGAATGACATTGGCTGTACTCGTAGTGTTATCGAACAATACAATGTGAATGGATGAAAAAACCCCTAAAGCTGGCCATACACGACCGAGCCATCCGATCCATTTGGCTCGGTTGGATTTCAGATTGGCTGAAAATCCAAATGGATCGGTGGCCGATCCACCCCACGCACGACCGATTTAGGATCGGCGCGGGGCCATTTTGGCTCTTTGGCTCTGTCGTGTATGGCCAGCTTAAGAAATCAGAAATAGTTTTTAGTTTTCTTACAGCTTCGGAAAAAAGTGATTTTAGGGTAATTACGTGACATTTGGAACGAAAGACGGTGTTCACATTGGACTGACTCCTCCGACTTTTTCTGACGTCTCTGTACTTTATCTCACTCCCACTTCATTGTGAGAAAGAGATGGGAAGGAAAGGCAGAATATTTTAAATTTTTTGAAAATCTATGGATTTTTTTTGACGTTTTCTTTTGTGACAACTGCTTTCTCTCTCTGTACTTTTTCTTTGGCAAACAAATACTACACAAAACAATACAAATACTTCACAAAACATTTTAAATAAATGAAATTAAAGTTTTGGAATGAAAAAAAAAATTAATTAATCCCTCAACGAGCTCAGATTTGTGTTTTCTTTAAACGATTTCTCAACTTCAAAGTGAGTCTGTTGGTGTTCACATTAGTTTGTGTCTGAACAAAAGAAGTTGGATGAATGTCAAAATAAGTCGGAGTAGTCAGTCCAATGTGAACACCGTCAAATATACCTTTTCCGTCAAAATATAGTCTGTCTTCCATCTGTCAAGCCATCAAATGTCAAATTCCATCAAAGGATGGCTACAATGTCGATGGATTAAAAAACCTCTAAAAATCGAAAATTTGTAAGTTTCTTTACTGCTCCGGAAAAAAGGAATTCTAGGGCAATTGCGTGATATTCGGATCAAAATATACCTTTTCCGTCAAAAAATAGTTCGTCTTCCATTCGTTAAGCCATCAGCTGTCAAACTCAACGGAAGGATGGCTACGATGTCGATGGATTAAAAGCCCCTTAAAATCATAAATGTTTGTAGTTTCTTTACTGCTTCGGAAAAAAGTGATCTAAGGGCAATCGGATGATTTGGATCGAAATATACTTTTGATATCAAAATATAGTTTATCCCCCATCTGTCAAACTATCAAAATATAGTTTGCCCCCCAATCTGTCAAACTATTTTAACTGTCGATGTATTAAAATTCCTCAAAAACATGCAAAACACGCAAGCTACGTTGTTATGACTGAAAATTCTGCTGTGTCAACGTTAGAAAACAGTCAACGCGTTGGTGAACGTGTCATTACTTTGTTGACAGAGAGATTACACGGCCAACAAACCTATGACCCTTAAATTTGTGTCAACGAAAGTGTAAACGCAGCCGTCAACGCTTCGAAAGTATTCTGGGTTGTCGATCACATGACAAGACAACTTTGGGATAGAATTTGACGTCACTTTGACGTCAGAGAGTCAACGCGTTGACCATTTGCGTTGACCGTCTAATCGTAGTTTAACTTATATAAAATTCTTTGATTGCTATACTTTTAAAATAAGTTGATGTAAGTTTATTTTGCAAGAAACAAAAACGGTAGTGCCATTTGCCATTAACAAGGGGGCCCCTAAAATATGTTTGATACGGGGCCCCTGAAGTACTCGCTACGCCACTGCCACAGAATCCAACGAATGAGTTGCGGAGCGAATCAGACCTAATTTTGACATTTGGCTCATAGCAAAAATGTCAAAATTGAGTCTGACTCCCTCCGCAGCTCATTCATCGGATTCTGTAATCGGGGTGATTATCTTCATTTTAAAGAATATTTCATCTTGATACTTTAATGATTTATATTTTTAATTTTGAATAAAAAAAAAAATGTGATATGGCAAAGCCTCCCTGGTAGGGATGGTTTTCCATGGGGATGGGGTACGTTTGCCAGGTACCTAAATATCAAAGTCAGTAAATACAAAAAAAGACTAAACATTTAAATAACGTAACAAAACATATTCATTAGGCGTGTTAATTGGGAAAGCTATCGGCAGCACAGTGAAATTTTATATGAATTACAAAAACAGCATTGGCAGCAAAATTGCTGCCGATAAAAGTTAAAGTAGAATATTGCTGCCGATAAACTTTTGACGTTTGTTCGAGTATCGAACTCGATTGAATAGGATTTTAGTGTGTCGCCATTGGTACGATTGGTATTTTTATGTATCTCGAATTCTCGATGGCTATGTTCGTAGAGCAGAATTATGTTGAATGAATGGCCCTGCTTAGACTGTAACTTTTCACTTCGTCATGACCCTGTTTTTGTAGAAAAAATCAGTGAAGAGAAAATTTCACCCATAAATACATGGTCATGGTGATGTAGTGAGCAATTACAGTCTAAACAGGGTCTTTCGTAAGTGCATGGTTGTTTTGTTTTAGCTTTTCGACAAAATGAAAAAAATGATCCTATCCTATGCTATGCTAAAAAAAACACTGCCATAAATTAGTTTAAAGTGGAAAATTTACTATTTTTATATTTTATAAGTGACAAACAAGATATTCTGCGGACTGTCAAACGATAATTCGCAAACCACAACATCAAGACGCATTCCACAAGGCATTTTTCTTCACATTTTCTTCTACAGGCAACCAAACAAATTACTCAAGCGAATAAAAGGTCAAAATTCACGATCATTCACATTTTAAAATTCACTATTCGCAGCTCATATGAAAAGCTCTTTTTGTAAACCTTTGGTCTATAAGGACCAGTTTGTACAGACATATGGCTCAAATTTTGATCCGATGCTCAGCAGTTTTAGGTCACTGCTTTTGGTGGAAAGGCTACTTGTACAAACGTGGTTCAAGTTTTGATGCGTGGTTTAACTATTTTAGCTCACTGATTTCGGCAGTTTAGCTGAGGTTCAACAATGGTCAAGCTTGAAATTGTTATTACAACATACTTCAACCTTGAATCATCGTTGCACTTCAGTAGATCCGATGAAATCGATGAGTCACAAATGCTGATACATGGATCAAATTTTGAACCAGTTAGTACAGCTGAAACTAACTGAAGTTCAAAGAGGGTTCAAGCATTTTTGTCTACTAACGTACTTGAACTATCGTTGAACCTCATTTAATCCGATAAAATTTGCGAGTCAAAAAATTTCCAATGAAAAACTGGGTAAATGCATAAAAATAAGCCAAACAATCATGTCCTTATTGTAATTATTATTAAATGATCGCTAATAAAAGGCGTTTTCCTTTGGAGGTGGCGAAGAACTTGCAAGTACTTCACTAGCTTTTTTCAATGGAACACATCAAACTGCTTTCTCATGTAAAATGAGAGCATGTGCATTTGGTAGTCCTAGATTAGGGTTTTCATCTACTCAAAAGTACTTTGCCACCTTTAAAGGAAAATGGCTAAAGTCATCTACCCAATGTGTAATGAGTCTGCTATTATACGATGACTTTTGATTACTGACTTTTTTCAAAATTAAATGAGTGCAAATGAGAAAAAAAATTTGATTTCACTTTTACAATATTTCATTTCTAAAAAAATCAACTAAAAAGTCTTCGTGTAATAGCAGACTAAATTATGATTTTTTTACTTCGACCATAGTTCACCAACACACCCCTACCCCTTTTCTTTTCTTTTATAGTTGCAAAATCAATTTTCGTATCTGGAAATGGCAAATAAAGAAAGAAGGGACACAAAACATTTGATTGAAAACATTAATTATATAGATATATAGTTATATTTCCCATTTTAATTGCAAATAAGTTAGTTTTTGTGAATAATTTTGGTTTATTTCTACTTTTAACTTTCACAAAATTCACTTTTGTGTCGTGACAGCTGTTCAGGCGTACCATATTGCAAATACAAAAATATAGGCCGCTGTGGATGCGTTTTTTTGGAAATTTCTCACTGTACTATATATGAAATCCCAAAAAAAACACGGCTATTAATTCAATTATATTAAAAGTAACTTAAATGTTTATAATTCAGACTTTTTATTGTATTTTCATTGGGGTGCCTTTGCCCAGTGGCAGAGCCACGTCATGGGGTGCCTTTACCAGGAAAACCTACCCACTAATAACTGGCAAAGGCTCCCCACTAGCTGTTTTTTTGAAAATTCACTTATAACTTCTTTTCCTTGTAAGCAATTAATGTAAATCAAAACTATTTACCACAAAAAAATGTACTAACAAAAGATATTTGAAGCGAAAAGATATCGAATGAGAAAAAAAATAGAAATTAACGAAGATTGCTTACCTTGTAATTTAGACTCTTGAAACGCACTTGAGCACTTGAAAAAACAACACACACCTCCAACTCGGTTGGTGTCTAGCGGAGAACTGCTAAACTTTGTTAGAAGTTTGTATATAGGGATATGCAATTAAAATCGATTTTTCGATATTTTACATTTTGTTCGTTCGTCATAAAAGTTCGATTGGCAACTACATACAATAAAAAAAAAAAAATAGTTTGAAATTTTATTTTTTTTCGAAAATTTCTAGTTTGAAAATTTGTTTTTCAAAAACTATTAACTTAAACAACTTAATTTAAAACGAAAGTTTAAGAAGACAATTCTGGCTTTCTAAAAAGGTATAGTGTCATTGTAAGTTTTGCCTTTATTTTAAATAATTTTTTTCCCGAATAAACGGGTGAAATAGACCCCTCCTCCCGTACGATTTTTTCTTGTCTTAACCCAACCTCCTCGCTCTAGCTTTTTGGTGCACCTTATACCGATCACCTTGTATATGCGTTGGGCTCAGATAAGAAAAAACGCATTGGAGGGGGTCTTTTTCCACCCGCTTGGGTGATAGGGGCAATTTTTTTAAAAGTTGACTCAAAATATATCTGTACCTTGGTTCTAAAAGGGCCAAAGTCGATTTTTTACAATAGCCGCGTTTTATTATCGCTCATATGGTTTCATGGTTCACCTCGTGAAAATAAAACGAAGTGGGTTAGTGCAAAAGCAGTGCTGTATATCAGTCTCTTTTTTTCTTATTTTTATTTGTTTTTCATGTAAGCACTTGTCTCTTTTCCTCTCTATTCCTTATACTGCTGACAAATCGCTGACATCCATTCACAATGGTAAATAGCCCTCTGCCGGCCAGAGTGAAAACCTCTATCTGGGTTATTGAAATTAACCTCGATAGAAACCTAGATCCCATGTTGTTTTTGTAATACATGTTAAAAGATAACCTCGACCCAGACCCAGAGATAATAAAACGCAGCTAATATTGACTTAAGTTCACTTTTTGACTCAGCGGAAGATCTTCTAAGACTGGAATAAGGGCAAATGTGCTCCAATTGTTTCTTAACATGATACCGATGGTTATAGAAAGTTTAATTTTTAAAAGTAATAACCATTTTTAGAAATAATAAAACTAGATTTTCGATTTCCCAAAAATTGTCAAATTGGACACTGTCCCTTTTAGAACCAAGGTACAGATATATGTATGCATACAAAGGCAAACATGGACAATGTCAGGGTACCTTTAGCTTATTTGAAGCAAAAATCTATTCTCTAATAGGCTTGTTAAATAGAATTATTATTGAAAATACATTTTGAAAAACTTATTAAAAGTTAGAAAAATAAACTTTTTTCAAACTAATTTTTCAAAATCTTACGTTATTAAGTACAATTTAAGTTTTTAGTATTCAATTCCTTTATTAATTTGTAATCAATCATTAAAAACCGTATGTTGAAATGTGTTGCAGTAGAAGAAAAACGTTAATATTTGCAGAAACTCTTTATTTTTAGGCAAAGCGCGTAGTAGCAAGTGAATTTTTACTTGTGATATATGTATATAGGTTGTTGCGAAATTATTAAACGCGAAAAATTATTACTTTTCTGTTTTACTATAGGAATTTCTGCGAATCTCCTATCCACCCTTTTCTTCTATCACCTTGAATAATTCGGCCTCCCGCTAATTCCTTCTACGTCTCGAATCACTAGATTTTCCTTTCAACTTTTCTCGAAACTTTTTCTTCAATTTCTCCCAAAAACATTTTTTTTGTCAATATTAAATTTCTTCCAAACCTTTTTTGAATAGCCGCTTCTTGCTTATTAAGTTCTCCAAAAGTGAACTTTCCATGCAAAACCTATTGTCTACCTCGGCCATTCCAGTCTCTCACACATTCATACAACCAGCCTATCGTTTTCGAGATCTTAAGACACGGGATCACGGCTTCCTGGAAAGCTACGTGCTATCCTCGAAAACCTCCGTTCCACCGTTGTCGTATCTCATCGAAACTTTACACACACACATTCAATTATTTAGCAAGTTGTTGGATGTCTTTCCAAAACTTGCCCAATCCAAATGACCGAGTTCAAGCCCTTTCAACTAACTTTTTCGAGAAAATTCAAAAGAACAAAAACTGAGAAAAAGTTTCTTTTAAGTATTCTCCTATATAGCCTATTGAATAGACCGGAAAATGAGGGGTATAAAGGAACAATTACGTGCAAGGGTTTTTGTTATTGAATATGTTTGTTTGGTCCATAAGCATGCTTAAAACCGAAAATGCTACTAAATTCACCCATGCGTTTCTGAGAGAATGGTCACACTGGCCACTTTTCAGTAGTTTTGGTATAACTCGAAAACTAAGCCGAATTTGACAATTTTACATTTAATATTTTTTGTTCAAAATTAGATTTTCTATCGAAATGGATAGTTCAAAAAATTTAACGAATAAATTTAAACAGGAAAAGCTAACAAAAACCAACATACAAAAAATCAAAAAATCAAGGATATCTAAATTTTTTAATAAATTGTGCATAACTTTTTTTGAAGCAAAGATAGGGTCAAGACATGCAGGGACAAAATAAAGAAGAGACTAAAGGCCTAATATGGCATGTTCAAAAATTAATATTTGTTCAAAATTGACAGAGATATTCCCATTCAAACCTTATCATTTCTTATAATTTTTCGCAGCTTTGGCCCAGAAGTCCCTTTTTCGGTACAATATGGCAAATTTCACTTTCGTAAAAATGTTCGAAATCAAATTTTTGTTATAATATGACATTAGAACTATAAAAAAAATTTATAAAAAGGATGTAAGTTCGCAATTTCGTTTTTCGGCTGTTTTTAAATGCTTTCAGACCTAAAGACCGAACGGCTGATCCGATTGACATAAGTTTTGGTACTAGGTGCTAGGAACATCAAATTTGTAATAAAGTACCAAAAAATAGGCTTTCGGGCAAAAACTGCGAAAAATGATAGGAAATGGTAAAGTTTGAATGACTATATCTCTGTCAATTTTCTAATAATATGGCTTTTTAACATGTCGTATTAAAGCTGTAAGACTCTAGTTTAATTTGTTCATGCATGTCTTGAGCGTATCTTTGCTCCGAAAAAAAATATGCGCAATTTAGAAAAAAAATTTAAAATCTTTTATGTTGGTTTTTGTTTACTTTTCCTGCTTAAATTTTTTCGTTAAATTTTTTGAACTATCCATTTCGATAGAAAATCTAATTTTGAACAAAAAATATTAAATGTAAAATTGTCAAATTCGGCTTAGTTTTCGAGTTATACCAAAAATACTGAAAAGTGGCCAGTGTGACCATTCTCTCAGAAACGCATGGGTGAATTTAGTAGCATTTTCGGTTTTAAGCATGCTTATGGACCAAACAAACATATTCAATAATAAAAACCCTTGCACGTAATTGTTCCTTTTTAAAAGGTCTATTCAATAGGCTAATAGTTACTGTAAGCCAATCACGAGTGATTCGAGGAGCGAAGCAATCTTTAGAAAAATTAATACTTCGAGGTGAGAGAGGAATTCATACTATCAAAGTCTGACTTTTACTTAGCTCGTTTTTTTGTATCAATTCCGATAGATCTACTTTTAAAAATATCAAGTTTCAAGAATTTTAAAACACGTTAATAACTTAATTTACTTACAAAATATTGAATTTACGTTAAGTTAAATTAAGTTAAGTTTATGATGCTTAGATGATTGATTTGTTTGGATTTAAGTAAGAGTTCACCTGACTTGCTTACTTCTTCAGCTCATCCGCTGACACATCGATAAGAGACCCGGTGACCGCCCTTCTTCTTGATAGTTATAGTTCGTGGATTTGGGAACCAATTGTTCCACTAAATTGATAAATCGTTCGAAACCTGTTTTTGTTACTTTGGCTGATGGACAGCGGTATCCACTACCTCTAGAAGCATTTTGGAGCAGCAACGGTAAATTTTACCGCAACAAGGTACTATCTATTTATGGCAAGTTTATGCATTCATAAAAAAATCGAACTTGAGATTTTGATCAAACTTGTTCTTACGATGATAGAGAAGATGAAAAAAGTTGGTCTCGCAATTCTGTCTGTCTGTCCGTTGAACTACTGCTTAAACGGCTGGATCGATTTTCTTCAAACTTGGTAACGTTTTTTGGTCACTCCCCCACATATTTTTACATTTTACTTAGCACCAAAAATAACAGTCGGTACCTCCAATAAAATTTTTTTTGAAATTTTACATAATCGTAATTTTCTCTAAAACAGCTCCACAACTTTTCTTAAAAAAATATTCAAAAATCAAAGGGCACGGTAGTGCCCAGCCAAGTTCGCGGCACTACACCCTTTTTACAGGAACAAACTCAGGCGATTTTCAACCCCCCTCTAACTTCAGTACCAATAAAGTCAGAAACTTCAAATTCGCAGTATTTGCTGAGCTGATCAAACACAGGTGGCTCACCAAATTTCAACTCCTTAGCATTAGTAGTTCCCAAGATATAGGACTTCAAAAATCCCAAAAACCGTAACTGACTGACTCACTGACTCACTGACTCACTGATTCACTGACTCACTGACTCACTGACTGACTGACTCACTGACAGATCATCAAAATTATGGAGCACTTCCCGACATCGTAGAAACTTGAAATTTCGCACAACGGTAGGCCTTGTGGTGCATACAAAGGAAAAAATCGAAAATCTGCAATTTTCTATTCAGGGGGCGTGGCATCCACCCACTTTCTTAAATATTCTATAAATTATATGGAGCCTTTCCGATTGTTGTAGAACAGTGTTTTTCAAACTGTGGGTCGCGACCCCCTAGGGGGTCGCCAAGAATAACTAGGGGGTTCGTGGTAGCAAGCCATTAGGCACAAGGTAGTACAAAAATTAAAACGCAATTTTTTTGAGAAGACGGGTGCAACAGTTTTTCTTTTATTAAATGTTCAAAACTTGCTTGTATGTTTGAGTCGTTACCAATAAAAGCATTTTTATATTGAAGGAAGAGGACATGAGTTCACATAGCTATGAAGTGGTGAATGGCACTGACAATTTTAAAGCCTCTTTTGCCAGCTCTATATATTTTCCTCTTCTCTTATCTTTATCCAGAAATTATTAATGGTTTTTGCATTGAATTCAGAGCATACCATCTGTAGCTGAATCTATAAGATTTTCTGTCGTCTTTATCGATGAAAGATCGGCCAGATGGACTGATATATTCAAAAAAGGATTAAGTATCTACCTCTGTCCATTTCCACCTTCAGAACAGATATCTGGAAAGTCACTTAATGGTTTCTCTCCAAATTATACAAACTCTCATCAGAGGAAGAGCTTACTGTTATGGCATGAAATCATCTGATGAAATTTCGTCGAGAATTTTCTGAACCCAGGGAAAGGAAACTCTGAACACAAACGAAGTTTTGCGAGAAGTCCTCTGATTTTATCTTTTGTGGTTATAATATTTGCTTGTCTCCCTTGGAGGCTCGTATTCAAGATGTTTAAGTGGTCAAAAAGATCAGCGTGAAATGATAATTTTAAAAGCCAAGTATGGAACAGAAAAATGATTTCACTATCCAGATTGAATGAATCTTGTATAAACATCAATTATTCAGCTTTTAATTCCAGAACTCGTGTCAATTAGACCGAGAGCCCACAGCAGATTTTGGGTTTGATTGATAACAAAAAAAGGAGTATAGGCATCGAAAGCTTCATTAAAGGCTATTCAAAAAAATCGAAGTCTTGTAGTCCACAACCGATGCCTTAAAAATAAAACAGGGAATCGAAAAAAAAATATGAATGCAACGTCGAGGGTAATCGTGTTAGCCGAAATTGGTTTTCACCCTAACCTAGATATGCTCCTTGGATTACATATCACGGAATCCATTTGAGTGTTTAGTTCGCCCTGCCAGACCTTTTAAAAATCAAAATTCCAAGTGAAAAACGGTTTTTTTTAAAAGTCTGTCAGGGTGAACCTTGAACTACATATATACGTACTCAAATGATCTCAGATTCCGTAATATGGGATCCGAGGAGCTTATCTAGGGAGGGAAGAAATCCAGTTTCGGCTAACACGATTACCCTCAAAGTTGCATTCATATTTTTTTTCGATTCACTGTTTTATCTTTAACACCCCGTTTGTGGACTACAAGACCTCAATTTTTTGAATAGACATAAATGAAGCATTCGATGCATATACCTCTTTGTTTGTTATCAATCACACCCAAAATCTGCTGTGGGCTCTTAATCTAAAAATACATTTCCTTTTGACAACCATCTGAGCTCTGTTTGACAAAGCAGATTTTGATGACCTCGATTCATGTCGCTTTTTAATTAACTGACAAAGTATTATTATGAATGTGGGGGTCGCCCGTATGTTTTTACCAACAAAGGGGTCGCGTACTCAAAAAGTTTGAAAAACACTGTTGTAGAACAATGAAAATTGGTAAGTTGGTAGGATTTGAGGTACTTAGAAAGAAAAAAATTGAAAAATTGGAATTTTTCATACAGGGGGCGTGGCATCCACCCACATTCTTAAAAATTCTTTATATGGAGCACTTTCGATTGTTGTAGAACGATGAAAATTGGTAGGTTGGTAGGGCTTAAGGTACTAAGAAAGAAACAAATTTAAAAATTGGAATTTTGCATTCAGGGGGCGTGGTATCCACCCACATTCTTAAAAATTCTTATAAATTATATGGAGCACTTCCGATTGTTGTAGAACGATGAAAATTGGTAGATCGGTAGGCCTTAAAGTACTTAGAAGAAAAAAAATCGAAAAATTGGAAGTTTCAGTTCAGGGGGCGTGGCATCTACCCACATTCTCAAAAACTCTTATAAATTATATGAAGCACTTCCGATTGTTGTAGAACGATGAAAATTGGTAGACCGGTAGGCCTTAAAGTACTTAGAAGAAAAAAAATCGAAAAATTGGAAGTTTCAGTTCAGGGGGCGTGGCATCTACCCACATTCTCAAAAACTCTTATAAATTATATGAAGCACTTCCGATTGTTGTAGAACGATGAAAATTGGTAGGTCGGTATGCCTTGAAGTACATAGAAAAAAAAATTTAAAAATTGGAATTTTGCATTCAGGGGGCGTGGCATCCACCCACATTCTTAAAAATTCTTATAATTATATGGGCAACTTCCAATTGTTGTAGAACGATGAAAATTGGTAGGTCGGTAGGACTTGAAGTACTTAGAAAGGAAAAAAATCGAAAATTTGGAATTGTCCATTCAGGCGGGGAGGGGGGCATCCACCCACTTTATCAGAATTGCTATTATTTGTATGGAGCACTTTCGGTTGTCGTAGAATTATGAAACTTTGTAGAGCGATAGGGCTTGACTTTCACCTGGCAAAATAAATCTTTGCAAAAAGGAGTGAAATCACAACAAAAACATAAATGTTAAAAAAGGAGCCAAGTTCTTTTGTGACCAAGAAACCTGTGCATACAAAGTCAGCCCAAAAAAGTAATGAGATCTAAAATATATGCAAAGTTTTAAGTTCATGAAGTTTAATATCAAATATCTAAGTAGAGTAACATTGAAACAATTCCAAATCATGACAGAAATTTGGTAATTAATGATTACTGATTAAAATTTGGTGGATTTACTTGGCAAGTTTTGTCTTAAATACTTACTTAATCAAAAATTTAAAATGTATGAAAACTTGACCAGTGAACCCACCAAATTTTAATCAGTAATCATTAATTACCAAATTTCTGTCATGATTTGGAATTGTTTCAATGTTACTCTACTTAAGATATTTGATATTAAACTTCATGAACTTAAAACTTTGCATATATTTTAGATCTCATTACTTTTTTGGGCTGACTTTTTATGCACAGGTTTCTTGTACACAAAAGAACTTGGCTCCTTTTTTAACATTTATGTTTTTGTTGTGATTTTTTTTTTTTGTAAAGGCTACATTTGGTTGGGAAAACATTTTTTAAAATATGCTTACCTACTAATAAATGAAAATAAAATAAAAAATGTATTTAAAAAATAATTTTGGTATTTAATTTATTTAGCTTTAATTGTTGTGATAAAATGAAAGCTAAAGAAATTAAATACAAACATTATTTTTTAGATACATTTTTTATTTTATTTTTATTTATAACCACACAACATGGAGACAACGTATCTAATGGTTCCTAATACCTCCCAAAGAACCATTTCTTTTATTTTCAGCTTTTTTCGAAACAGTATATGACTGATTTCAATATATTTTTACTTGCGATTATAGGTACTATAAGGCAAGTTTTGGATTCGTGCAAAACAAAAATTTGAGATAACAATCAAACATGATATTACAATGATAGAGAACACCAAAAAAGTGGGTGGCACAATTCTGTCTGTCTGTCTGTTCGTCTACAGCCTAAACGGCTCGATCGATTTTCTTCAAACTTGGTACATAGTGGTTTTTGGTGATTCTGTCGACACATTTTTTTCATTTTTTTTTAGAACCAAAAATAACGGTACCTGCCATACATTTTTTTTGGCAAATTTACATAATCGTATTTTTCTTAAAAACGACTCGACAATTTTCTTAAAAAAAAATTCAATAAATTTATTTTAGTAAAGGCTTTCTTTGGGTGGAAAACCATTTTTCAAAAATGGTTATTAATGGTACCTCCCAAGGAACCATTTTTTTAATTTTTGATTTTCTTCAAAATGGTATGACCGATTTCAATTATTTTTTTTATATAGAAGCTTCCAAAAAATATAAATAGTTTTGTGTACCAACATTTTTGAAAAAGTATTTTTTGGATTTTTAAAAAATATTTCAAAATTTTTTTTGGAAAATCAAATATTTCGAAAACGGCATCATAGATTGTTTTGAAACCCGATATTTAAGACTTTTTTAGTACTCCCTAAAATATTTTTAGAAAAAATTTTACATTTATGAAAAAATAACGGTACCTTCCATACAAAAGTGAAAAAACCGCAAAGGAAAATATTTTTTTGCTTGAAAACGACTCCTACGATTTTGATTAAACTTTTTCATAGACTAAAATTAGTACGATCTACCATCAAAAATTATAAAATTTTACACATAGCAACTATTAGTAGTACCTGTCATAGAACGTATTTTTTTATTTTGAGTTTTCTCGGTATAAGCTTAACGGATTTAAATGATTTTTTTATATACAAATTTCAGATAAGATTAAATAATATTGCATATCAAAATTTTCAAAAAAAAAGTTTTTGAATTTTTAAAAAAAGTTTCAAACTTTTTTTTTGAAAATTCGATATCTCAAAAACAGGTTGACAATTTTTTTTTCAAATTTTGTTTTTATATACACATAAATATATAGTTTAAATCTGCATACCGAAATTTGTTCTTAAAAATGTTTTAAGAATTTTATATATAAAAAGTTAATTTAAAAAAAAAACCGCTCCAACGATTTTAAAATTTTTTTTTCCCATAGAATCATATTCCATCATGAATTAAGATGGCATACTTTTTTTTCACCTCAAACTGTCAAAAGAGTTGTTTTAGCTAATTTAAATGTCGTATTTCATGCTTCTCTACATTTTTCTCTCATAATTTTCATGTTTGTATACACAATTTTCTTAAACTCGCAGTGGCTTGAACATAAGAGCAAGTACATGCGACCCAGTCGTGCATTTTATTTTTAAATTCTTTGTGTTGAATGCATCCATATGCATGATTTAGAGCTTTTTTGTTTGCTGGTTTTATGTTTAAAAAAAACTAATGTTATGTTTTATTTATTTTTATTCATTTATATTTATTTTTTATTTTTGAAAAAAAATCATCTGAGAAAATATTCAATCTACAGCATTTTTTTTTTCAAATCTAACTCGAAAAATTTTCTGAGAAAGGTCAACCCCTCTGAACCCCAAATTAAGAAAATTAACAAACACATATTTATAAAGCTACAAAAGAGAATGGTCATTACGAAAGCCATCATTTTGCTTCAAAAATTTGAAAGAATTGTTAATTTAAAAAAATAAACTTTTGTGTTTATTACCAACTTCTATAATGAGCAACGATCATGATTCTGCCGCCCCAAGTGATTTAAACACAATGATCAATAATTGTACGTTCTCATACCTACAAATGATACTTTTTTGTATATTTCCAACTCCTGTAATAAACAACGATGATGATTTTGCGCCCCTATTGATTTCAATTTAATAAAAATTGATTGAATTATTTATAAAACAAAAATTAGACTTGTGTTTATTTCAAACTTCTCATGAACAACGAGAATAAATTTGAATTTTATAAAAAAATTATGTTTTCTAATAAAAATTTAAATAAAATCTAAAATAAACTTTTGTAATTGGTTTACAACCTCCCATGAACAACAAAGATGATTTTCCCATTTGCCGCCCCTAACTCCTGGCACCCGGGGCGAACACCAACTTTGCCCCCCCACCTAGCTACGCTACTGATCTTACGATTTTGATTAAACTTTTTCAGTATGCAAAATTTAGTTTTGAATATTCTCAGTATCGGCTGAACGGATTTTGATTAATTTTTTCTTTGTATACAAATTTCAAATAAGTTCAGATAATATTCGATATCAAAATTTTCAAAAAAGAAATTTTTGAATTTTTAAAAAACGTTTCAAATCATATTTTTGAAAATTCGATATCTCAAAAACGAGTTGAAATTTTATTTTTGCAAATTTATTTGTATACCTTATGCATTTAAGATTTGCATACTAAAATTTTTTCTTAAGAATGTTTGAAGAATTTGATCTATAAAATATTAATTGTTTAAAAAACCGCTCCTACCTAAATTTATTTAGAAGTCTTTCATCATTTTACGCAATTAAATACAAAATACGTTCATAAAATTAAGTGTTACCATACATTTTAATATTAAAAAAATTATAATGCTACCAATCGGTGAGGTCAGTTATTTATTTTTTAACACCTATGTACATATGTATATGTATATATCTTTTAAATCAAACGCTTAAATGCTATTTTTCTTAGTACTATTATTTATTTGAATGTTTTATATCAAAACAACTCTTCCGAGAGTATTGTTTAAAGGCGGTAAAGTCATCCAGTAATCGATAAAAGGATAGTAAACTTGAAATTGTGTGTCTCCAAAAATCACGACATAATCATCAAACATTGCACAACTCTTGTATTCGGTTCCTATCTTTGTGGTACTAGATATTTCTTTATTATTATTTTCTATATCGTATTTTAAAATTGAATTTGTAAAAACTACAATTACAAGTTCTTTATTTCTTGATCGCACAGTACCTACTCCAAGAACATATGAGCCACTTACAGTACCTTTTTTCTGCCAAATTCCATCAAATATAAACATCGTTTTTATCAAACGAACTTCTGCCAATACAAACATTTTATTTGAGCAAGGAGCCATGAAAATTCTAGGAGTATCTTTGCCAATTCCGGAAATTGTATCAGCCACAGGATGAATATCTCCAGTAACTGGATCCCACTTATCGACCTTCCCGACATTTTGTGTAGTACTACCAAGAAAATACATGCAGCCATTTAAAGAAGCCAAACCAAATGATTCGGGGTTTGCTAGTGTCAGATTTGGAGAAGATGTCCATGTTAAATTTTTCATATCGAAACGATCAATACTGTTTGTTAAAACTCTTTGGTAGTTATATCCTCCTGCTATGACTAAGATGTCATTTATAACTGCATATTCAAATTTGGTACGAGAACGTTTCAAAACTATATTTTCCGACGGAAAGATCCTTAAGATCATTTTCAGGTTCCCATCCACTTATCGCTATGAGAGTACGCTTAGAGTATCTTGGTTGAGAAAGTTGCCCCGAGAACAAAGACGATCGCAGTTCTGGTAATAAATGCCACTTAAAAGCTTTATCGATAATTCTTTGGCATTCCATAGAATCGCAAACTGGTTGTATGACATTGGCGGTAAATGAAGGGCTTACCAGGGGAAGTCGAACATTATGAAGGAGGGTATCATAGTATTTCTTCCGATTCTCAATGTCATGGTCCACCCAAGTTTTAATGCACTCGAATACTTCCTCTTCAAATTTTACTTGCAACTTGCTACTAGAGATGAACCTATTTAAAGTGTCAACATCTAGATCAAAAAATTCCTCTCTGTTTCGAACCATTTCAAAGTTATGGAAAACGTAGTTCTCTGCCATTTTAAACAATCTGTCCAGATTGTAATGATCAGCAGTTAATGCTACTTCAAGACAATTGTTTACATTCAAATTTTTCACCATAAAATCACCACACTGAGCTTTCAACAGTTCCAAATCAAAAAGATGAGCTGCTTTTAATATTTCCACGATTGTATCAGTTGTAAACTCAATCGAACCGGTGTAAATATAATTGATAACCGATTTCAATGAATGACTATCGATTTGATGAAGTTTAACTTCTTTATCAGTTGCTTCCCGAAATGATCCACCGAACATAGCACGAAAATATGTACTAGCTGCAGAGAGCACCATTTTATGCGCATTTATCTTGTATTCGTCATCTTTTGACGTCAGAATCACATCACAAAACTCATTTCGTTCGTAAAATAATCGAATTTCGTTATAAACATGTACACAAAATAGATCAGATTTAGATGTTTTTGATAATGTTGATGGTGTAATGTTATTGTCCGAAGACACAAAATTATTATTTGTTGACATAATAATATTGTTTTTACTTTTATTGTTTGAAACTTCTGATAAAATGTTTATTTGTTGTTATGAGTCAGTGCAATTGTAAACTGGAACTTGGACGTGCTCTTTTAACCAAGGCTGATTGATAACTGTGAGAAGAGAAGAAGACTGAATGAGAATTAAAGAGTGAGCATGAGCTTTTTGGCAGTAATCTTTATGTTATAAGCTATATGATCATACATAAACAACCAAAAGAAAAAGCTAGTGGCTTTGCTGCCGAACAGACTATTTGTGGAAGGTGTGCAAATACATATACATAGGGCGCTAAGTTTGATGGGGTACCTTTAGAAAACTGAAGCAGCATTATTTTCATTATTCATTTTATTTACAAAGTACTAACACAGTACAAATGGCTGTTCCTGTTGCGTTTGAAAATTAAACCTAACCACATAGTATGTATAAGGTTGTTCCAAGTTGACTAAATGTATATACAGGGTGTTCTGTAAATAATGGATAACCTTGCAACTGGTTATAGCAGGCCTTATGGCCTTCCCAGAAAAAAAATAAAGAAAAATATTTTCCCAGTGGTTACTATGTTATGATGTTTTTTCCAAAAGTTGTCCTCAAATACGTGAACGCTACGATCATGGATGAACAATTTTTACTATTTTCTTATTTTTTAAATATTTTAGAATAACTGTTGTAAGAGATAGGTAGTAAAATTTAGTAGTAGTTACTGCATTTATTTTATTATAATTTTTTATAATAATTTTTGTCAGTACAAATATTTATTTTCAAATAAGTTTGACCACCTCTAATAAAGTTGTCTATTTAATGCACTTTCAAAAATGGTATAACTTATGCTTGTGTATTAAAAAATAACCAAGAAAATTTGTCAATAATCGAACAAAGCAGCTTTTATCATTTTCACAAATTATCTATTAAGTCCAGTCATATTGTATTTTTACCATGCAAATTGTGGGGTAGTTTTGATTTGTTCGCTCCTTTATGTTTTCGAGGGTGCTGAATTCGAATCTGAGACCAATAAAAGTTCGTGACGCAACATGGAAAAATATACAAAAAATGATGCAAAAATGCATTTTTTGGGAGTTTTTCACTAATGGCTCGAAAACTACCAACTATTCGAAAATTACATCAAATTAAGTAGTCCTGTGAAGTTAGCAAAAAAATTGTTTAAAATTGAATAAAAAATTAGAGTTCCTGGTAGCAAACAAAGAGTTCTAGAGGTCCTCATACATTTTTTCAATAGTTCTGGCGAATGGAGTGCTAAAATTAAAAAAAAAGTTTTTTTTGCTAACTTCACGCAGCAAGGACTTTTTTCAGAAAAAGAGTTCTGAGCATGTTTTTCACCTTAAAATCAAGAGTTCTGGAGTTCCTGATGGGTTTAAGAAAGAGTTCTACAAAATTGAAAAAGTTAGGGCAATTTAAGGTGCCCATTGACTTAGAACCAAAAATTTTCAAAATCAAAAAAAGTAGTTCTGATTAGAGTTCCGGATAGCAAAGACAGAGTTCTGAAAATTTTGTTAACAACTTTTTTTTCCAAATCTAATTTTTCAAAAGTTATTCGCAAATTTAGGTGCCCATTGACTTAGAACAAAAAAAATTTCAATATCCAAAAAAATAATAAAAAAAAGGAGTTCTGATTAGAGTTCCGGATAGCAAACAAAGAGTTCTGAACATTTTGTTAATAACTTTTTTTTCTAAAACTAATTTTTTAAAAGTTATTCGCAAATTTAGGTGCCCATTGACTTAGAACCAAAAATTTTCAAAATTCACAAAAATCGAAAAAAAGGAGTTCTGATGAGAGTTCCGGATTGCAAACAAAGAGTTCTGAACATTTTGTTAATAACTTTTTTTTCTAAATCTAATTTTTCAAAAGTTATTCGCAAATTTAGGTGCCCATCGACTTAGGACGAAAAAATTTCAAAATTAAAAAAGGAGTTCTGATTAGAATTCCGGATTAACTTTAATCAGAACTCCTTTTTTTCGATTTTTGTGGATTTTGAAAATTTTTGGTTCTAAGTCAATGGGCACATAAACGTGCGAATAACTTTTGAAAAATTAGATTTAGAAAAAAAAGTTATTAACAAAATGTTCAGAGCTCTTTGTTTGCTATCCGGAACTCTAATCAGAACTCCTTTTTTTTTTATTATTTTTTTGGATTTTGAAATTTGTTTGTTCTAAGTCAATGAGCACCTAAATTTGCGAATAACTTTTGAAAAATTAGATTTAGAAAAAAAAGTTGTTAACAAAATGTTCAGAACTCTTTGTTTGCTATCCGGAACTCTAATCAGAACTCCTTTTTTTGGATTTTTTTGGATTTTGAAAATTTTTGGTTCTAAGTCAATGTGCACCTTAAATTGCCCTAACTTTTCCAATTTTGTAGAACTCTTTCTAAAACCCATCAGGAACTCCAGAACTCTTGATTTTAAGGTGAAAAACATGCTCAGAACTCTTTTTCTGAAAAAAGTCCTTGCTGCGTGAAGTTAGCCAAAAAAACTTTTTTTTTTTAATTTTAACACTCCATTCGCCAGAACTATTGAAAAAAAGTATGAGGAACTCTAGAACTCTTTGTTTGCTACCGGGAACTCTAATTTTTTATTCAATTTTAAATAATTTTTTTGCTAACTTCACAGGACAAAAGTAAGTACCATTGAAAGTATACACAATTTCCAATAAATTCTCATCTTAGGTTTTTTTTCTGCGACAAACCATTTGGACTCAAGCACTAGTCCACTCGAAAGCTCTAAGAAATTACTTTGTGTGACAAAATTTGAATTTGTGTCTGTAACATGAACCAAAATATACTTTTCTGATGGTCTCTGATGCTGAGTTCGAATCTGACCTTGAAATTGCTCTATCACGTCACGTTTTTGAGATATTCAAATCTAAAAATAAAAAAAAAATGCATTTTTTATATAAATTTGGGGCTATTTTTTTTTCTCGAGGTAATTTTTTTTCGAAAAAATGTTTATACATAGTCATTCTGAAGTATGAACATTTTACTTTAAAATTCTTTTTGAATCTTTCAAATACCTCTATTCGTCTTCGAGAAATCTTTGGTTTTCGTCTTGCTACCTGATTCGAAAAATCCCCCAATTTGCCTTTTTGAGCACAAATTAACTGGTCCAGTAGCGCTTTCGAGTGGATTTTCGAAAACTGTAAAAATACCTACGTTTTCGACTAGTGCTTGAGTCCAAATGGGTTGTCGCAGTAAAAAACCTAAGATAGGAATTTATTGGAAATTGTGTATACTTTCAATGGTACTTACTTTGATGTAATTTTTGAATAGTTGGTAGTTTTCGAGCTATTAGTGAAAAACTCCCAAAAAATGCATTTTTGCATCATTTTTTGCATTTCTTTCTATGTTGCGTCACGAAATTTTGTTGGCAAACTTCAGATTCGGATTCAGCACCCTCGAAAACATAAACGAGCGAACAAATCAAAACTATTCCACAATTTGCATGGTAAAAGTACAATATGACTGGACTATAGATAATAGACTATTAATATTAAGTGTACTGGGATAGATACTACTGTGAAAGATAAATACCTTAGGAGCGAGTAAGAGCAACAGAGGATCTGTATTAACGATGAACATGATCAGGGGCGGACTGGGGGTCAAGTGGCCTACCGGGGCTCTTAGAAAAAGGGACACAGAATACAATAACTCTCAAAAGAAAAGTTGATATTGCAGACATTAGTAACTTTTTTCATATATATTATTTTTTTTAATTAACATATTGATTGATATATGGGGTCTATGTCAACAAACCCAACTGAAGTGTTACACGTCGATTTAGAGGATCCGTTATTTATAAGGTATAAGGAAACAGCTATTTTTAGTTTATGGCTGCGTCATCTTACAGATCAATTAATTTGAGTTTTTATTCAAGCAAGCATACAAAATTGCAAAGATGTTCTTGTAGGTCTCAGTAATATAACATTAGTTTTACGACCTTAAGTGGGTGTGACTTCAGTTTAGTCAAAACAAAATAACGCTGGTCAAACAAATTGAGGGAATTAAGGGAGATATGAAACAAAAAGCATTCATAGATATTTCTTATTTTTTTTAAAATTTCTTAGAAATTAATTTTTTTAAGCTAAAATTATTTTGCAATCAAAAGAAATGAAACTCATTAAATATTTTCAAAAAATAAATTGAAGAGTCGAATTTTCTTCATTTTTTTCCCTAGTGAATCATTACTAAGCTTAAATTTCACAATTTTTCACTATAGCACGATTTTTCTGATTGAAATTTTTGATATTGAATGAAAAGAAACCGCTGTGCTTTTGATCACCATCTCGGCAGTTTCAAAAATTTAAATTAAATAAGGTACTTTTCGAACTATTTCTCCTAACAGTAGCTGTGATTTATAAAAAAAGTACAAACAAATATTTTAGTAATCCATTAGCTAATTTTCAATTATTGAACAATCCCAATCTTACAGCAAGTACATTTATGTTCACACCCTGCCAACTTTAATCAATCATTATTCTAGTTGATTATCATTGAATGCGTTTGTTCAGCAAAATTTTCAATAGAAAATCCATAATTGATTTGAGAAATCACTAATTCGCTGATAATTTAATCAAAAATTTCCTGAAATTTCTTTTGCTCATCATTGGTTAAGACGAAGCTCTTTTTTGCAAAGGCCTTGGATACAATTTATAGAAAAACCACAACCTGGAAAAAATTCCATCACTAGGTATCACAAAATGCCAGCACTACCTACCTACACTTTTTATTGTCCGTGTTCTTTTACACAACAAATTTTTTCTTTCTAATGCTATGTTTCCTCCAAAAGTTTATCCCAGTTCAGATTTAATAAATCTATTTGATGTTTCCACCGCACTAAAAGATTTAAAAAAGATTTACTTTGACAGCAGATTTTAAAATGCAAATGGTGTTTCAATTTTTCTTATGAAGAGGAAGTGAGATAGAATGTTTCCTTTGTGAAGAACTGAATTCAGCTATGAATAAATCCTTCAGCGCCACACAAGAATAGGTTAGTTTGATTTGTAAAAGTATTTGTCCTAGGAAGATTTAACAGGAAACATTTCTAATCTTCAAGATTTACAAAATATATTTGTATGGTAAATCTTTGAAATTTAAAGAAGATTTGAGGTAAATCTTATTAAATCTCAGATTAGCGTTAGGTGGAAGTGTAGCATTATACACCTAACTATCAGACATTTTTAAGTACTCATCATTGAGAGTCATTTTTATTTATTTTTATTTTGCATATTTAGTTTTTTGAAATTGTAAAATATTTCTATCAAATTTTGAATAATTTAAGATCCGTAGAGGCTACCAAACGAGTTTTGGAGGAATCCAAAGATTCATAGAGTTCCCCAACCAAGTTCTTGGGGCCTCCAGAGATCCGAAGAGACCACCAACCGATTTCTTGGGATCTCCAGAGATCCGTAGACATCACCAATCAAGTTCTAGGGTTTTCCAAAGATTTATAGAGGCCACCAACCGATTTCTGGGGCCTCCAGAGATCTGCAGAGGCCACCAACCGAGGTCTGGAGGCCTCCAGGGATCCGTAGAGGCCACAAAACGAGATCTGGGAGCCTCCAAAGATCCGTAGAGGCCACCAATGGGGTCCAGGGGGCATTCAAAGATCGGTACTTCCAGAGATTCGTTGAGGCTATGAACCAACATCTGGGGGGCTCCAAAGATCCGTAGAGGCCACCAATGCAGTTCTGGGGGCCTCCAAAGATCGGTAGAGGCCACCAACGGAGCTGTTGGCACCTCCAAAGATCTGTAGAGGCCATCAACAGAGTTCTTGGGGCCTCCAGAGATCCGTAGAGGTCACCAACCGAGTTCAAGGGGTTTCCAAAGTTTTAAAGAGGCAACCAACCGATTTCTGGGGGCCTCCAAAGATCCGTAGAGGCCACCAATGGAGTTCTGGGGCCTCCAAAGATCGGTAGAGGCCACCAACGGAGTTGTGGGGGCCTCCAAAGATGTTTAGAGGCCACCAACAGAGTTCTGGAGGCTTCCAGAGATCCGTTGAGGCTATGAACCAAGATCTGGGGGCCTCCAAAGATCCGCAGAGGCCTTCAATATAGTTCAGGAGGCCTCCAAAGATCCGTCGAGGTCACCTATGGGGTTCTGGGGGCCTCCAAAGATCGGTAGAGGCCACCAACGGAGTTGTGGGGGCCTCCAATGATCTATAGAGGCCACCAACAGAGCTCTGGAGGCCTCTAGAGATCCGTAGAGGCCACCGACCGAGTTCTGGGGGCCTCCAAAGATTTGTAGAGGCCACCAAAAGACTTCTGGAGGCCTCTAAATACTTATTTTGATCTAGTGTGAGTCTAATTTTCTTAGAAAGTTTTACTTAAAAAAAAACAGAAAAGGAACGCAGAAACTTTTTGCTTTCTTGGGGGCTCACCGGGCAAAATCCCGGTTGCCCGGTGGCCCAGTCCGCCCCTGAACATGATGATGACCACCATAGGACATTCCAAAAAGAGAAGAAGAATATCGAAGTATTACAATATCTAGAATATTTTGAATGACTTATCTCCTGGAGAAACCACACAAAAAAATAACGCGCACCAAGGCTAAAAAACGAATGTGATGCACGTGTCACAACACTCGTTTTGTGGCAAAAAAAACTTAAACACCATTTTGAAACTCGAAGCATAAATAAGACTCGGTATTACGAGCATTGTATTCAATAAAAAAAAAAAAACAAGCTTATTCCGTGCGGACTCAAGCGTATGTCGCTTCGAAGCGAGAACCGTAAGTCCAATCAAGAAACTGTAAAGGCAAACAATAGCCGCGTTTTATTATCGCTCATAACCCATATGGTTCACCTCGTGAAAATAAAACGATGTGGGTTAGTGCAAAAGCAGTCCTGTATATCAGTCTCTTTTTTTCTTATGTTTATTTGTTTTTCATGTAAGCACTTGTCTCTTTTCCTCTCTATTCCTAATACTGCTGACAAATCGCTGATATCCATTCACAATGGTAAATAGCCCTCTGCCGATCAGAGTGAAAACATCTATCTGGGTTATTGAAATTAACCTCGATAGAAACCTAGATCCCATGTTGTTTTTGTAATGCATGTTAAAAAATAACCTCGACCCAGACCCAGAGATAATAAAACGCAGCTAATATTAGACTAAGAGCCCACAGCAGATTTTGGGTGTGAACGATAGCAAAAAAAGAAGTATAGGCGTCGAAAGCTCCATTAAAGACTATTAAAAAAATCAAAGTCTTGCAGTCCACAACTGGGGCCTTTGCGAGAAACAGTCTATGGAAAAAAAAAATATGAATGCAACTTCGAGGATAATCGTGTTAGCCGAAATTGGTTTTCACTCCTCCCTTGAGAAGTTCCTCGGATCACATATCATGGAATCTGAGACCATTTGAGTGTATAGTTCGCTCTACCGGACCGTTTAAAAAATTCAAAATTCTAAGTGAAAAACGGTTTTTTTAAACAGTCTGGCAGGGTGAATTAAACACTCAAATGATCTCAAATTCCGTGATATGGGATCCGTGGAGCTTATCTTGGGAGGGGTGAAAACCAATTTCGGCTAACACGATTTTCCTCAAAAGTGCATTCATATTTTTTTTTCGATGCACTGTTTCTCGCAAAGGCCCCAGTTGTGGACTGCAAGACTTTGAGTTTTTTAATAGTCTTTAATGAAGCTTTCGACGCCTATACTTCTTTTTTTTGCTTTCGTTCACACCTAAAATCTGCTGTGGGCTCTCGGTCTATATAGATAACCAAAAGATCTATAACTTTAATAATAGTTTTTTAATAATAGTTTTTTTTTTATTTGAGTTACAAAAAAAAATATGGTAATTAGAAAAAAAAATTAATTTTTTTTTGTGTTAATGGACTGTACCTTTCAAACAAGAGTGTTTAGCGAAAAAAGTTATTTAACATATTTTGTAGAAAATTCAATTCTCTACAAGTTTGAACTGTAGTTCCTTTTCCTTAGATCAAGAATGCGGCCAAATGATTCTGGGTACTGTTGTGTTGTGAGAAATGTGGTTTTAGACTCGTGAACCAATACCTCATCGAATAGTGAAGTCAAACCTGACCTCGGATTTAGTTCCCAGTGAATGGCTAACTTGACCGTACTACATGGTTTAACAAGAGATTTATAAATCTTAAAAATAGAAAAAATAAATCTTTTAAGTTTCTTAAAACTAACCGCGATGTTGTTAATTTGCGGTCTAACCATTTGACTATTCCAAAAGAATTTGATACACTAAATAAGTTTTTATATCGTGCTTATTTGTTCCCTATTGAGTCAAATATTAAATATAATAGTAATAATTTTTGGGAATATATTAACTCTAAGCGTAAAAGTGATGGGTATCCAAGCAGTATGAAGTACTTGAACCAATCACCTGGTAGCGTTAAGCAAATTTGTAATTTCCTTGCTGTTTTCAATCTGTGTACTCTACAAACACTCCAACTGATGTAAATTTACCAAATGTTTCTACCATCGTTAATATAGGGTCTATGGTTTTATCGTCTTCTGAAGGCTTGTTTCACACATATACGGTTTCATTCGGTTCGGTCTGTATTCGGTTCGTTTCGGTCGGACCTTATAAGTGTGAACCGATGAAAACGGCAGGAATAAAAACCTAATAGAAACCGAATAGCACCGAACGTCCCCTCGAACACGAATCGGTTTCATTCGGTTTCAAGGGCACACAAACTTATCGTAGCGTTCACACATATTCGGTTCTATAAGGTTTTTTTTGTTCGTTTTTATTTGGAATTGACAACTAGTGCTGAAGTATGTTGTTATTTTTGGAATTAAAAATTGATATTTGAATACAAACCTTATAGGAACCGTATATGTGTGAAAATAAAAAACTGAAACCGAAAACGAACCGAATACAGACCGAACCGAATGAAACCGTATATGTGTGAAACAAGCCGAAGTCGAATCAGCCTTATAAGGTTTAGATACAAACAAAATAACAGGTCCTGATGGGATCCCATAAATTTTATTGCTTAAATGTGCCTCATCTTTAGGTATTCCATTGACGGCTATTTTTAACCTATCCCTTTCGAAAGGTGAATTTTTAGATTGTTGGAAAATGTCTTATATAACACCAATTTTTAAATCTGGGTCTAAACAAGAAATTACTAATTATAGACCAATATGCAAATATCTGCTCTACCAAAGTTATTTGAGAAATTCATTTGTGACAAGCTTACATTTCAATTAAAAGATTTTGTATCAGAATTCCAACACGGCTTTATTTCTGAAAGATCTACCTCTACTAATCTTTCTTTAATGACTAATTATATTATAAAATAGTTTTTAATCTAAATGTCAAACCGATATAATTTTTACAGATTTTGCCAAAGCATTTGACCGTGTTAACCATCATATTCTCTTACACAAACTCTTACAACTTGGGTTTCATTCTTAGTTCCTTGAGTGGTTGAAATCTTATTTGACATCGAGAGTTCAAGTTGTTAAGATTGACGATTATCTTTCCAATCAAATTCTGGTGCCATCTGGTGTCCCTCAGGGTAGCCATCTAGGCCCATTAATGTTCTTGTTTTTATTAATGATATTCCTAAAATTTTTCTAAAATCTCAATGCCTTCTTTTTGCGGACGACCTCAAGCTATATAGAAGCATAAAATGTTCCAATGATTATACTTTATTAAATGATGATTTAAATAAACTGGCAGAATGGTGTAGTATAAATTTTCTGCATCTTAATATTTCAAAATGCCAAGTCATGTCTTGTTCTCGAAAGATTTCTCCGATCCGATTTAGTAAGATTAAGCATTACAAAATACCCTTGAAACATGTACCATATGCTTATATTATGCCAAGATAAATATTTAGGCCGTGTGCCAATTGCGTTAAAATTCTTAAATTAAATTTGATCCCAGTTAAATGTTATCCCTTTTTATAGGGGTGAGTAAAATTTAAGGTTTTTGCTGTGTCAATTGGATTTAATGGGATTTTTTTTTACATTCACTTCCCATTAGTTTTGTTGTTGCATTTTTCTCAGTAATGATAGTTCGCAAACATATCAGTTTGCAAAATGAATGAATCATTTGAAAAAATATTTTCAATAAATTTTATTGATTCCTTTACATTATCAAGGATTTATCTCAAGTTATTCAAACTTCTTCTTGAGTGCATACTTAAATTTATTATAAGGGTTTGTCTATATTTCTTAATCCTTTCATTTAATTCTAGTTTTTTTTTTCCATTTTTCATCTTTCCCGATAGGATTCATGACTTCTTGATAGCAAAATAAAATATTTATCTACATTCATCTCCCTCAGCAGTTTTTTTATAAGGGTTTACAACAACACAAACAAATCCGGAACGCTTAAGATACGCAGCCGAACGCGCCCATAGACATGTCAAAAATTAACCACCGACTAAAATTTTAACGAGCTCCTGAGCAGGTTAAGTTTTGAAGTCTATATTCACCTCGGTAATGTCAAAATTTAAATTTTCTTTCTGACATAAATATTTAGGGATAAAGGGCTGGATGCGTTCAATGAATTCGCCACTCCTGGGAGTGAAACAGGCAGGCAATCAGCGTATTCTACGATGATTGTGCATGAGCCGCTGGGAAAGTGCGAGTTACTGGCTGAACAGAATGCAAGACGCAACTGGAATAGATGTCAAAAAAGCTGCAGTAGATGTCAAAAATGCTGCAGTAAAAGTTAAAAATTGTTCAACTCTTGCAGCTCCGGCTGCAGCATTTTTGACATCTATTCCAGCTCCGTTTTGCATTCTGTTCAGCCAGTTAGTTGTTTTCAACAACGTTGGCTCTCTCTAGCGACTATGCAGAGTGTAGCTGAATGATAACGTGACCGAAAACCACGGCCACTGATTGTCTGAAAGCACTAGGGTTGGAAAAAAAGAAGAGGTTATCCCGGCAAGGTTAAAAGCTTGGAAGTCACTTTCTTACTGTGTATCAAATGAACCAGAAGTTCTTGAAAAGAAATTAAAAAAAAAAAAGCAGAAAGGATTTTTTTTTTTGAAAAAGAAAAGAAAGTTGAGTGTGAAGAATAGTTTTAAAAATTTGTGAGTGGAAAAAAAACTCTTAACGAAAAAAAAAATAAGGTGGAAGAATAGTGGAGTAGCTGTGATCTGTGAACTTAAACGGGAGAAGAGAGATAAGCTTTCTTAGGAAGGAGATAGTGGCAGGAAGAAGAAACAAACTAAGTATTACTGGTTGTCGAACAAATTGTATATTGGTTGTTTTGTGTTTTTGAATAATTTTTTTGGCTAAAGTAAAATACTCGAATTTCATTGTTTGGTTTTTGTCTCGTTATATTCCGAAACTCGTAATCCATATCTGAGTAAAAACTTTATTCTTTCGGGACCGAACGTTAACGGTCCATCTTTATTTTATTTTAAATTCTTTGTTCTCTTTGTTTATGGGTTTTCATTCTACTTTAAAGGTTTCCCAGCCAAATAAAAGTTATTAAAAATCCGTTATTCTAGATCAGAGGTTCCCAAACTTTTTTTCCTCGTAGACCACTTTCAAGACTAACCTGGGTTCGGTAGACCCCCTGCTGCAACATTTTTACCATATTCCCAAAACTCGTCAAAAAATGCAAAGATTAGATCTAAAGATTCAAATCTGCGTCGCAGCTGAGTTCCATTCCAACCCTAAATTCGGGCGCCGCTTTGCAAGTCTTGACACACGTTGCACTGAATAGCCCCAAAAGGAACCGTAACATAGTTACGAGATATTGATATTTGAATTCTGTGACTTGTTTTGATCTGAAATACATTGAAATGGCATATAAAGATTTAAGAGGTTTTGACAGAAAGCAGATGATATGCAAGTTTTTTCAAGTAACAGTCGCTGATCTTATAACATACTTCTCAAAAAAATTAAGGGAGGTTTTAAAAAAAGCTAATTAATGCTAAATAAATAGGCTATCTGATCCATATGCCAGCCTAAGTCCTGGCCACATAGTGAGCGGCAAGCGGCAAAGCAGCAGAGCGGCGAGTTTTAGTTCTGAATATGTTGCCAAGTAACGTCATATAAAAACATAATCAAACAATCATTTTATTTTATTATTTCATTAAAAAAAAACTCAAAAAATTACCGCTCAGGATTGAGTAAAAAAATAAAACAGAATCTAAATCAGAGCGATGCCGCTTGCTTCTCATTGTGTGGCCGCAACCATACAATCCCATATGTTTTAATTTTTTGTTGCCGCTCAGGATTGTGTAGTTTTGCCGCTCTGCCGCTTTGCCACTTGCCGCTCACTACGTGGCCAAGCCCTAACTGAAAACATTTTTTCAAGCCAAAGCAAAAAATTAATAATACTATTTTTAGAATATTAAAATTTTAGCAACATTTTTGAAAATTAGAATCTTATTTCTTTAAGCTTTTACCCTTCTTTTTAAAGTCGCAATACGACCATTATTCACTAAAATACAGCCTGTCACAAATCACCAAAAAATTTGGAATTTTTTTTGTTCCCTTAGATTTTTGATTAGTGTAGGTAATATCTGCTATCAGTGACCGATAAGGCCAAGCCCAGATTTTTGTTCTTTACTTTCGAAACCAGATACTCGGCGTACATTATCGTGGACCCCCACTTATAAATACTACGTTTTCATTAGGCCAAATGAGGTAATTTCGTTGAAAATTTCCAAATTCGATACGAAATCATCTCATTTCCCATACAAGTTCACATTTTGAAATAAGATAATTTCACAACCAAATTTGCACGAAATTGGGTTGGAAATAAAGTCAAAACCTAACTAACACACCCAATTAGCCACCGTTTGGAAAGCTCTGAAAATATTTTGAATGAAAATGTCAAAGCGCAATGGAAGGAGACAAAAGAAAACATAAAACAACAACAAAAAGTGATTAACAGCCAGTTGAAATTCAAAAATGAAATGAGCTGTCAAACGAAATTACCAAATTACAAATGAAAACACTTTTTCTGTAATTTGCGAAACTACCTCAATTTGGCTCTAATGAAAACGTAGTATTACAACTGGTGAACCCCCATTTTTATTTCATGTCAACTAAGACCCCCGTCGAATCACCCGTGGACAGTAGCCGATCCAGGATTTGGCTGTGGGGGGGGCTCGAGGCTCCTATTTTAGACATCTCTCAATTTTTTCCTCTAAATGTAGGCCAGTCAACATAATCAAACAATTGTTTCATATTAAAAAAATATACCTTATTGAAAAAGGGAAATCTGTAGATAATTACAAAGACACTCTTCAAAAAATTGTTAGGATAATTCAAGTCTTTCTTTTTATACTGAATATTTTTTGTAGAATTTATACATTGAGGCAGTACGCAGATCGTGAATTTAAGCTCCAACATTTCTTTCCAAACACCAGCTAAAATGCTAGCTCCATTTTAACACAAAATGTTTGTGGAGAATATCACATAAAACAGCTGTTCTCTGAATACAAAGGAGAATAGGACAAAATGGTCTACAAGACCAATTCCGACGAGACATATGTCGTCGGAAAGGTATTTTTATATACTACAATAGTTACTATGAGGGCTTACTTCAAATCACTGTGTGCAAAAAGTTATTCGCTAAATAGGATTGCGTTCTGGTGCATTCTAGTATGAATAAAACATATTTAGTATGGGGAAAATTTATGAAAACTGGTCTAACCAATAACGCCAATATATATGTCATTGGAAAGGTATTTCCATTACCTACAGTATCTTTCATATTAGTTCAGTTCAAATCACTGTGTGAAAAAAGTTATTCGTAAAATAGTAAAATATTGTGGTTAATTTTAGTGTGAAAAAATGTTTTTTTTTTTAGTATGGGCAAAAAGTGTGATAGTTAGTTCAACCAATAACAACGGGACGTATGTCGTTGGAAAGGAAATTTCATGTACTACAATAGTCAATAGAACAGCTTAACTCAAATCACTGTGTGAAAAAAGTTATTCTCTAATTGTTACCCATGCTCCATACGTTTTATCTGTGCCAAAATTCCTTAAAACAGCGAATAATTTTTTCCACACAGTGATTTTTAATAAGTTGTTATGGTAACTATTATTGTTCATAAAAATACCTTTTCAACGACATACATCTTATTAGTACTGGTAAGACCAGTTTGTATACATTTTTTCCACATTAAAATGTACCAAAACAAAACATGGGTTAACGAATAACTTTTTTCACACAGTGATTTGAAATAAGCCGCCATAGTGACTAATGCAGCGCATAAAAATACCTTTCCAACGACATACGTCTCGCTGTTATTGGTTCCTAGACCACCTTCCATACATTTTTGCCGATTGTCCTTTAACTCAATAATTTCAAATGTTTTTTTTTTCAATATTTAAAGCAAATCTGATAAAATAAAATGGGTTTTTCTCCAATATTTCACGTTTTTGATTTTCATTTTAATAAAGTAAAGTCCACCTTAATCTCATGAATAAAATAAACTGTACAAATTGATCTCGAGAGTAATGTGGCGAACAATTATTTCATGCACTAATTTTGGCACGCATTTGGGTCATGTACTGTGAGAAACGAAAATTTAATTGGAGTTGCGTACCACTCAGTCAAAATACTAGGCAAAATTTTGGGGAGAATTTTTTTGGGAGCAAAATTTTACCGCGTTCCAAAGATATTGGCTTAAACATGTTTTTGATATTGGCTAAATCAACCATTTGCAGCCACTCTATTTTGTTTGAATGATCCTACCATTTATTATCATAAATATTAAATGATTTTTTTATCAATTTATTAATTTATTTAATTTTATTTAATTATTATTTTAAAGAAAGCCAAAAAAGAGAAACTAAGATTGAAAATCGCATCCTTTTAAGGAAACGTATGAAATCGTCGAAATATCTTCGAGCTGAAAATCTTCAGTTTCAATTTTATGGACAATGTATTAAACAATAATTGTTTGATTCGGTCGCTCGACAACATTTCATGCAAAGTTATTTGTTTGCCTCAGAAAAACAGTTTTTAGAGTTATAAGCTCTAGAATTTCCCGATTGCTCTTGTTGTCAGATTCAATAGGATCCTTAATGATAAATTCTATCGATATCCTTAGTTTCGTTCATTCAGCTTAAAACAAGAGCATGCTCTAATCAAAATTTTACTTGAAAATGAATTTTCAAGGCAAAAGGTTACATTTTTCACTCGACACAGTCACCTACATATTTGAATTTCGGTTTTCAATTTCTAAAACAAATTATTAAATGAAAATATCAGGTTTTGTCCATAAGCTCCTCAATTGCATTGAACATGTAAACCTGAACTAACCTCATTTGTTTCGCCCAATGCTCTACGGGATTGAACAAAAACGCAGCCTGTTTTGCGTCTATCTTGTCTTTTCGGCAAATTCCCTAGGGGCTTAGAAAAACACAGTTAACATGTACATTTGTTAGCCCCAGCATCATATTTTCGTTCAGTTTCCTTGAAGGTTGGGAAAACAACGGCTTACATGTAAAATTGTAAGGCCCCAAACTCTTCGCATATCTGTCAGGCTTTAGAAAAAACACAACCAGCATGTAAATTTGCTAGCCCCATTCTCATTCTTTTTCAATTCCCTTATGGCTTGGAAAAATACATTTTTGGCGTAAATTGGTTAGCCCTAATTCTGATTCAAATCGCTTAGTCTAATAATCATCGTTCTTTTATCCAATTCCTTTGGGGGCTTAGAAAAACATACTTTCATGCTAATTTTTCAGTCCCAACCTTGTTTTAATGAATACCACAAAAAACAAATATTACATATATCTATGATTTACAGATCATTCTTTTTTCATCAAGAGTTTTTAGAAATGTAAGGTTTGAAAACGCGCACAAAACTGAAATATCATCATGTTTTGTATTTTGCTATTAAATTAATTGAGCTAATCGACTGTGGGGGGGGGCTTCAGCCCCTATAGCCCCCCCTCTGGATCCGCCACTGCCCGTGGACCACTGGGGATCCACCTGGACCACTTTGGGAATCACTGTTCTATATACAAAACTCTTTTTTTTTTAATTTATTTCACCATCGGTTTCGCTCCGAAGGTGATTTCCTTTTTTTTTCTCAAAAAATATTACTGGTGCCCATTTTGTTTTTTTTTCAGCTACGCCCCTGTAGTAAGTTAAAATAAGCTTTTTGCCATTTCTTTTTTTATAATACAAAATATTAATTAAAAAAAAACTATTCCGTGAACCCACCCCGTAACTGAGTCTAGTCGTGGTGGCATCACTTATTTTGCCGCCTGTTGCATTTTTGCATTTCGCTCACCTTTTTTTATCGTTTGGCTTCGTCTTCTTTTTACTTGCGATATATGTAGGTACTATGGGGCAAGTTTTGGATTCGTGCAAAAAAAAAATTTCGAGATAACAATCAAACATGACATTACGATGATAGAGAACACGAAAAAAGTGGGTGGCACAATTCTGTCTGTCTGTCTGTCTGTCTGTCTGTCCGTACCTCAACCTACAGCCTAAACCACTGAAGCGATTTTCTTCAAATTTTGAACTTAAGGTTTTTTTGTAACTCTCCAGAGGAGAAATTGAAATTTTTTTTTAGCTCAAAAATAACGGTACTTGCCATACAACCGTTAAGGAAAAGCTTATTTATCTCAAGAACGGCTCCAACGATTTTGATAAAAAAAAATCAGTGTATTATTGTAAATATGATATACCTTTAAGTAAGAAAAAAAATCACCAAAAACATTTAGTAACGGTACCTGCCATATAACGGTTTTTTTTGATTTTTGATTTTCTCATTAACCGCTCATCCGATTTCAATGAAATTTTTTGCACAAAAGCTTTGTTGAAATATAAATAATACTGCATACCAAAATTTTTTAAAAAATAAATTATGGATTTTTAAAAAAAGATTCAAATTTTTTTTTTGAAAATTCAATATTTCAAAAACGGGTTGATGAATTGTTTTGAAATTTCAGTTTTAAATGTATATTAATATATACTCAAAATTGGCATACCAAATTTTTTTTTGAAAAATGTTACAAAAATTTTATATATAAAAAATTAATTTTTAAGAAAACGGCTCCAACGATTTTAATTTTTTTTTGCATATATTCATATTTTTTCAAGTAATGAAATGGCATACTTTTTTTTGAGCTCTAAGTTATTTATCAGGCTGTTTATACAATTAAAAGAACGATTTAAATGCTTTTTATACTTTTTCTATAATTACTTGAATATTTTTTAAAGTTCTTAAGCCCCACACAACTTGAACATAAGAGCAAGTACATGCGATCCAGTCGTGCATTTTATTTTGTTTGTATTTCATTTTGTTTGTCGGTCGCCGGTGGTGTTTTTTTTTAATGGTTTAAAAGTATTTAATTTCGTTTTCGCGAATAAAATTTGCAACGAAATTAAAAGTAGTTTTTTGTAGAAAGTTGGCATATTGTTATTTATTAAATTAAAAACAAAAATAATAATTCATTGTGCTTTCTTAACATCTCAGAACAAATCATTAAAATTTTCAATGATTAGTTTCAATGTTGTTATTGCTTACCTGGCGCCTAAAACTTTGACTGTCCATTATCATTGAAAATTTTAATGATTGATTTTGAGAGGTTTAGAAACTTAATTAATATTTCAAGTCAAAGAAAAAAAATTCAAACAGGCTCAACTTTCCACTAAAAATAACTTTTAATTTTTCAATGACGATTTTTAGTATTTTTGTATGTGGATCGTTAGGGCTTTTTGAGTTTGTTTTAGCTAGAAATATAAATAAAGTCTTAAGCTTTATTTGTCCATCTAAATAATAAATTATTTTACTTCCTAAACATCTCAAAATCAATCATTAAAATTTTAATTGGAAAAAGTTATAGCTAGAACAGAAAAATTTCCCTTTGTAAACAACAACAAACCCAAAATGTCGGTAAATAAGTCAGTATAAAAGTCGATATAAAGTTAAAAGTTGCTGCGCAAGCTATTAAAACCAATAAAACCTAATGATGAGTTTCAATGATAGATACAAACATTTCCTAGGTTTCAGGTGAAACTTAAGAATTTTTTTTTCTAAAAATTCCTTTTGGATTAGAGTAAATAATGTACAAAGCTTTCATAAAATGCATAAATATAAGTGAACAAATATCGACCATCCCATATTGGTGCCTGTTTTAGAAATTCTGACCCTAGTACATCTGCAAGTCTTATAAGATTTTCTGTTAACTCAATAAAAATAGACATTATTTTACACTTATTTATATTTCTTCATACACAAAACTAAGTGATACCAAATATACATTTCAATCTTATCTGAATTATCATAATATGCTGTGATTTACTTGCTAAAATTATTTATACAACTTAAACGATTTTATATTAAGGGTATTTGCCAACTTTGCAATCTAGAAGAAAGAGAGGATATCTTCCATTTCATGGGAAAATGTCCCATTCTTCGTGAAACGAGAATGAGCATTTTTGGAAAAAACTATCTTAGTGAGGTGGAATGTATGGCCCTCTTAAACGATCTCAATGTTACGCAACTATACAGCTTCTCCAAAATTGCTTTAGATTACAGAGATAGAATAATGAGGGAATGCTTTTAAACAAAAAATGATTAGCTTTGGTTATAAAAACTATTTAATTATGTATTTTTATAAATTCAAATAAACAAATAATTCAATTTATTTATTAATTATACCTTAGAAAGAGAAATTGGAAACACAATTGTCAATCAGGCAGACGGCAATGCCACGCTTAAATGTTTTTGTACTTTATTTATTTTATTTCAAGAGTTCAAATAAAACAACCTAACTAACTAACTAACCTATTAAGGGTATTCATGCAACAGCGTAAAAGTTGTCGTAAACGTGGTAAAGTTTTAAACTTCGTAAATCTGTCAAATTTTCCATACAAGTTGTGACAGAATTACGAAGTTTTAAACTTTACAACGTTAACGACGACTTTACGCTGTTGCATGAATACCCATATTATTTTTACTTAATAATTATGTAGTTTTATATCAACACAACTCTTCCGTGGATATTTTCTAAAGGTGGTAAGGTCTTCCAAACATCGGTAAAAGGATAATATACTTGAAATTGTGTATCTCCAAAAATTACGACATAATCATCAAACATTGCGCAGCTCTTGTATTCATTTCCTATTCTTTTGGTAGGAGTTATTATTACTTTTTTATCATTAATCAAATCGTATTTTATAATTGATTGTTCACAAACTACAATAACAAGTTCTTTATCTCTTGATCGCACTGTACCTACTCCAAGAGTACGTGATATGTCATATAAACCCAGTTGTGTCTTCCAGACTTCATCATAAATAAAAATTCTTTTTATGATATTATCTTCTGCCAATACAAACATTTTATTGTGACAATGAGCCAAAAAAATTCTGGGATCATTTTGGCCAATGCCGGTAATCGTTTCACTAAAATTTTGCCACAATCCAGTTGATGGATCCCATTTCGCGAACCTCCCGACATTTGGAGCTGCATGATCAAAACTATACAGGCATCCATTTGAAGTAACCAAACCAAATGATTTGGGATCCGGTGACAACGAATATGGAGAAGGAGATACCCATGTTATATTTTTCAAATCAAGGCACATATCACTGTTTGCTAAGTGGTTTGCACGGGTATATCCTCCTGATATGACCAACATCTCATTCATAACTGAATAATTAAATTTGGCAACCTCCGGGGACAGCCGGCCAAGCTTCATAAGTCCAGTTATTTAGTTCGAAACTATATTTTCCGACGGCAAGACCCGTTAGATATGTTTCAGCTTCCCATCCACTTATCGCTATAAGAGTGCGTTTAGAGTATCTTGGTTGAGTAAGTTCCTCAGGGAACAGGGATGATCGTAGTTCTGGTAATAAATGCCACTTAAAAGCTTTATTGATAATTCTTTGGCATTCCATAGAATCGCAAACTGGTTGTATGACATTGGCGGTAAATAAAGGGCTTACTAGGGGAAGTCGAACATTATGAAGGAGGGTATCATAGTATTTCTTCCGATTCTCAATGTCATGGTCCACCCAAGATTTAATGCACTCGAATACTTCCTCTTCGAGTTTTACTTGCAACTTGCTACTGGAGATAAACTTTTTTAAAGTGTCAACATTCAGATCAAAAAACTCCTCTCTATTGCGAACCATTTCAAAGTTATGGCAAACGTAGTTCTCTGCAATTTCAAACAATCTGTCCAGATTGTAATGATCAGCAGTCAGTGCTACATCCAGACAATTGTTTACATTCAAAGTTTTCACCATAAAATCACCACACTGAGCTTTCAACAGTTCCAAATCGAAAATATGAGCTGTTTCTAATATTTCTCTGATTGTGGCAATTGTAAACTTTATCGTACCCGTGTAAATATAATTGATAACCAATTTCAATGAGTGGCTATCGATTTGATGGAGCTTAACTTCTTTATCAGTTGCTTCCTGAAATGATCCACCGAACATAGCCCGAAAATATGTACTAGCTGCAGAGAGCACCATTTTATGTGCATTTATTTTGTATTCACCATCTTTTGACGTCAGAATCACATCACAAAATATATTGTTTTCGTAAAATTTGTGAATTTCCTTAAAAACACGTGCACAAAATACATCACATCTAAATGTTTCTGATATTGTTGATGGTGAAATATTATTAACCGAAAGCTCAAAATTATTATTATCAGTTGACATAATAACTGCTTTTTACTTTAAGTTTGAAACTTGTGATAGTACTAATTGTTTTTATGAATCAATGCAATTGATAACTGCAGTTTGGACGTGCTCTTTTTACCAAGACCGAATGACAACTGTAAAAACTGAATGAGAATTGAGCATTGTTCTTTATAAACAAAAGCAATATAGCTAGTAGCTAAGGGCTGGGTCGGACAGAGTATTTTTTCAAGGCGTGCAAATGTAAAGGGTGCTAGATCTGAAAGGGTACTTCGAGAAAACTGAAGAAGAATTTCCCCTATATTCATAAGACCAGTATTTGCATACAATTACCTACACAACTTAAAAAAAAATACTTTTGTGCATGGGTTTATTTTATAATTTTCTTATTCGTCATGCTACAAAATGATGGAAAAATATTCAAAATATCTCCCCAAGAGTTCGCTTTTGTTGAGTTGGTAGTTAAAATCAGAGGTCGAAAATAAGACTCAATCTTTTGAAAAGTCCTTAAAATTTAGCTTGCCTGCCTAGATTTTTAAAAATGGTCACTTAATAACCATTTTATTTAAAAAAGAACTTTTTCGGTTTCACTCAGTGAGAAACTTTTATTTTGATTTTTTTAGGTTTCGGTTAACCACTGACCACTGACTATTTATCGCTAATAGAACAAAATAAATCTCATTTGGAGATTTTTACTTGCGATATAGGTACTATATAGCCAATTGAATAGACCGGAAAATGAGAGGTATAAAGGAACAATTACGTGCAAGGATTTTTATTATTGATTATGTTTGTTTGGCCCATAAGCATGCTTAAAACCAAAAATGCTACTAAATTGACCCATGCGTTTCTGAGAGAATGGTCACACTGGCCACTTTTCAGTATTTTTGGTATAACTCGAAAACTAAGCCGAATTTGACAATTTTACATATAAACCTTTTATTCAAAATTAAATTTTCTATTGGAATGGATAGTTCAAAAAATTTTACGAAAAAATTTAAGCAGGAAAAGTTAACAAAAACCAAATTTAAAAAAATCAAAAAATCAATCATCTAATTTTTTTAATAAATTGTGCATAACTTTTTTCGAAGCAAAGCTAGGGTCAAGACATGCACAGACAAAACAAAGTAGAGACTAAAGGCCTTAATATGGCATCTTCAAAAATTAGTATTTGTTCAAAATTGACAGAAATATTCCCATTCAAACCTTATCATTTCTTATAATTTTTCGCAGTTTTGGCCCGAAAGTCCGTTTTTCGGTACAATATGGCAAATTTCACTTTAGTAAAAATGTTCGAAATTAAAATGTTGATATAATATGACATTAGAACTATAGAGAATTTATAAAAAATGATGTAAGTTCCAGGCGCGGATCCAGGAATTCAGTTTGGGAGGGGTCATGAAATTTTAAGATCATGATTTCAAGGCATGATCAGGGAGAAGCTTAAGACTTAATCGGACTCCCGCTTATATGTACGTTGAGCTAGAAATTGTATTCATCAACAAGATTAAGCTTCATTTCATACTTTTCGGAAAATGATGAGAATAAGATAAACATTTAAGATTGGGAGCGAAATTGACGAGAAAATCGTTCTTTTGAAAACTTTTGAACAATTTACAAAGAATAGTTGACAGTATAATGGATTACACATTACATTTAAGTACATAAATGTAAAACTAAAAAAAAACCAAAAGAGGTAATTCAACTATCAAGTGCCAATTTGAGATAAAACAGATAGAAAAAATTGCAAAAATATAGTGGATTCCATACCGAAAAGAAAAAAAACTGCTATCAAAAGCAAAAAGGAGGGTATTTTCTTATTATATAATATTATTAAAAAACTTCCTTATAACCCAAACAAAATAATTATTTCAATTTAACAATATCTACACAAGAAAACTATATGATCATATAATTTCAATACTGTACTTGATTTCAAATAATTAAGATAGTTTAGATAAGCTGTGGATGAATTTAGCACCGCCATTTTCGATTTTCAAAAAAAAAGTTGTGCTGATGTATTCTGCTCAACTTGTGCTGCCTTGTGTCGTAATTATTTAAAAAAAAAATCTGCATATGGCAGCACAAACTGAGCACGAAGTAGCACAGTAATTTTTTTTTTGTCATGATATTTTGACCAGCAGATTTCAATGCTATTTTCTAAGCAAAAAAAAATCATTATAAGTTACTGTGACCTCATATAATATTGGGTTTTCAGACCACTTTTTCGAATTGAGGTCTTTTAACCTAAAAACGGCCGCGGGGTCCCAAAATTCAATTTTGCCAAATGTCCCAGAACAAAAATTGCTTCTTTCAAAACCCTTTACAAGATCCACAATACACATTTTGAATATAAACAAAATTCCGACACACCTAATATGAATTAGTTTTCGGCTTAAAAGTTGCAATCATTAGATTTTCTTAATCTTTTCGCTTTTAAGAAATCTCGAAAAAATCATTCATAAAATTAGAATGTTTAATTTACGGCCCAAGTTGATCACAATACAGCATATCGAAAATGGCGGTGCCCTTCGCATTTTATTTTTGTCCATTAACGTTACTATTTTATGAATTTTATTTGTATTTCTTTGGCGCCTAGCAGCATTATCTGAGCACAAAATAACACAACTTTTTTTTAAGAAATATCGAAACTAAAAAAAAAATAATTCTCAAAATTTTGCAAATTTGCGATTTTTTTAAATATTTACGGCACATGGCAGCACAAAATGAGCGCAATACCGCACAATTTTACCCAACAATGGGGCGCTAACTTCACACACAAGCACGGAAAAGAAGATATCCAAGTAATATTTTTAGAAAATTTAAAATAAGCAACTTACATAGATCTTCTGCTATAAAATTTTCAAAAAAAGAATGCTTCCTATTGTGATCCCTTTTGATTGGTGCATCCGCAACAAAATGTCTGTGACACCCGAAACTATTTTCTTTTTGGTTGAAAATAAAACAGAGTTTAATAAATTGAATGTTTAGAATGCTTTGATAACTTGCATCACACAGTTACCACCGCAGATGAAAACCATTGGTTCCTGAAAAACTTAAGAGGTATTTTCTCATTTTGCTTTGGAGTTATAATGGTTTTAATGATTTAGGGTCCCGTTTCCTTTAACTGGCTTAATCTTTGTCAGACTACGGCAGAGTCTTATTTCTTGCGATGATGGTAACTGCGGGAAACCGTTATTATTTAAGAGAGTCCGCAGAATTTTATCTCGGATGGATAAGACAATTTAGTGTATCCTCGAGGGCTAGTATCTAGTGATTTTTGACCAATATTTCTTTCTAGTCCATTTCATTAAAAAGCTTGGCTTAAAAAAATAAAATAGAAACTTACCATTAAAAGGTCATGTTTTTCGTATAAAAAATATGGAATAACCCAAAAAGTTTTTCTCTGTCCTCTAATTTTTTGAATAATCAGTAAAGATTGCTCGTGTTTGTTTTTTTCACTTGAGCTCTGGGTAAGTTCGCAATTTCGTTTTTCAGCTGTTTTTAAATGTGTTCAGACCTACAGACCGAACGGCTGGTCCGATTAACATAAGATTTGGTATTAGGTGCTAGGAACGTTAAGTTTGTCATAAAGTACCAAAAAATAGGCTTTCGGGCAAAAACTGCGGAAAATGATAAGAAATGGTAAAGTTTGAATGGCTATATCTCTGTCAATTTTTAAATAATATGGCTTTTTTAACATGTCATATTAAAGCCGTAAGACTCCAGTTTACTTTGTTCATGAATGTCTCGAGCGTATCTTTGCTCTGAAAAAAGTTATGCGCAATTTAGAAACAAATTTAAAAATCTTTGATTTTTCGATTTTTTTTATGTTGGTTTTTGTTTACTTTTCCTGCTTCAATTTTTTTAAGAAATTTTCCAAACTATCCACTTCAATAGAAAATTTAATTTTGAACAAAAAGTATTATATGTAAAATTGTCAAATTCGGCTTAGTTTTCGAGTTATACCAAAAATACTGAAAAGTGGCCAGTGTGACCATTCTCTCAGAAACGCATGGGTGAATTTAGTAGCATTTTCGGTTTTAAGCATGCTTATGGGCCAAACAAACATATTCAATAATAAAAACCCTTGCACGTAATTGTTCCTTTTTAAAAGGTCTATTCAATAGGCTAGATAAGGCAAGTTTTGGATTCGTGCAAAAAAAATTTTGAGATAACAATCAAACATGATACTACGATGATAGAGAACACCAAAAAATGGGTGGCCCAATTATGTCTGGCTGTCTATCTGTTCGTCTACAGCCTAAACGACTCGATCGATATTCTCAAACTTGGTACATAGTGGTTTTTGGTGATTATGCCCACACGTTTTTTTCATTTTTTTTTTTGAACCAAAAATAACGGTACCTGCCATACAATGTTTTTTAGCAATTTTACATAATAGTATTTTTCTCAAAAACGGCTCGACGGCTCTTCTTAAAAAATTCAATAAATTTATTTTAGTAAAGGCTTCCTTTGGGTGGGAAACCATTTTTTAAAAATGGTTATTAATGGTACTTCCCAAAGAACCATTTTTTAAATTTTTGGTTTTCTTCAAAACGGTACGACCGATTTCAATTATTTTTATATACAGAAGCTTCCAAAAAATATAAATAATTATGGGCACCAAGATTTTTGAAAGTTTTTTTTTGGATTTTTAAAAAATGTTTCAAAATTTTTTTCATTCCATAAAAAAGTTAAAAAACTGTAAAGGAAAATATTTTTTAGCTTAAAAACGACTCCTACGATTTTGATTAAACTTTTTTAGTATACTAAAATTAGTACGATCTACCATCAAAAATTATAAAATTTTACACTTACCAACTTTTAATAGTACCTGTCATAGAACGTAGTTTTTTATTTTGAATTTTCTCTTTATCGGCTAAACGTATTTAGATAATTTTTTTTATATACAAATTTCAGATAAGATTAAATAATATTGCATATCAAAATTTTCAAAAAAAAAGTTTTTGGATTTTTAAAAAAAGTTTCAATTTTTTTTTTGTTGAAAGTTCGATATCTCAAAAACGGGTCAACAATTTTTTTTGAAATTTTGTTTTAAATACACAAAAATATACACTTCAGATTTGCATCCCAAAATTTGTTCTTAAAAATGTTTAGAGAATTTTATATATAAAAAATTAATTTTTAATAAAACCGCTCCAACGATTTGAATTTTTTTTCCCATACAATCATATTCAATCAAGAATTAAGATGGCATTCTTTTTTTCACCTCAAACGTTGTTTTAACCAATTTAAAAGTCGTATTTCATGCTTCTCTACATTTTTCACTCATAATTTCATGTTTTTATATACAATTTTCTTAAGCCCACAGTGTTTTGAACATAAGAGCACATAAGAGTACGTGCGACCTAGTCGTGCATTTTATTTATTTTGTTTTAATTAAAAAGCTCTGCTTTTTCAAAGAATTGTTTGTCATTGTTTTATACTCTTCAAATAAAAGTTTAGTGGAAGTGCTGATCGTAATTGACTCTTTTTGGTCTTTGAGCTGACAATCGTCTATGAGGGCTGTGGTCAAAATCTCGCACAAGTCGAAATACAACGTCACCGACGATGATGGAGACAATATAACGACAGCGACGACTGCAGGATGGTGATAGTGACGTTTTCTTGGCGTCATCTCTTGCCGATTGCGTTTACACGTAGTTTTGTGTATTGTTGTCCCATGGCATACATACGCCTCGCTGGCCGTTTACAAGTTGTTTTTTCATTTGTAGCCATGGACAACAAAGATTTTATATCTAACTTTTTCTTAGAGAGAAAATACCATTTTTGATTTATTTTCTATGAAAGCAGTTTTTTATGTTGATCGTTTCCCTTTATGTTTTAGAAAAAAAAAGTCAACAGATAAGAGTTAATCTATAAATTAAATCATAAAACTCACCAGGACCAAAAAATTAATTTTTAAAAATAAATCTCAGACCGAAACCAAAAATGAAATTTGAGGAATTAAATATCTCTCAGTGAGAAACCAATTGAAAATAAAGGTCAACTGTTATTTTTGATCTCTGGTTAAAATACAGCTTCCTTAGTTTTAATAATAAAAATATTTGTTTTTAAGAAAAGAGGGGAGGGGACAAAGTTCAATTTCGTGGCGGTTGCGCTGTCAATTTGTGTGATGAAATTTTATATTTTGTTACCATTCTATTATAAAGGGCGTTTTTTTTAAAGGTATAGAACTTTAAGTTGGCAACACTATTTTAACTGGCCAGCTGCCAAGCAGGGTTGCCAAATTAAGAAGCACTTGTGTAGTCCAATTTCAGAATTCTTGTAGCCCAAATTCACTGTCCTAAACTAAGCGAAAAAATTCATTTTAAAAATCTAAAATAACTTATGCATTCCACGTTTTTCTTGTTTTTTTGGAATAATTTGTAAAAGGGTAAATCCTTAAAATCTGGACGAATTTACATAGATTGTTGGACTTATGTAAAGAATTTTCTTAAAAGTAATAGAAGTAATATAAAATTGGGCTACTTTTTTTCAAATTCTTGTTGCAATTTTAGGAAAAAGATAGCCCAATTTATGATAAATAGCCCAATCTGACAACCCTGCTGCCAAGTGATTTATTTTTAGTATGGTTTCGATTTGGCATTTCAACATGAATAGACTGACGCCTGAACAAAGCTTCCAAATTGTGCAAATTTATTTCGAAAATCATGTTTTTTTTTTTTTTTTTTTTAAATTCAATTTTGATTTTTCCATTTTCTTAAAACTATCTTAAAGCTAGACAAAAATTCATAAAAACTAGCCTACTTATCAATATCTTACAACTAACTTACTGGCCCCATTCGGGCGCTCTAAGTTAAACTAATAACTTAATGCTAATGCCTTTCGGCCTAATAACTATCTTAAAACTAGAATTCATATTGGTTTTATTTTTCACCAAGAAGAATTGAAAAAAAAAACTTGGTATCTTTATCTTTATTTTTTTTTTGTTTTGTATAAAACTTACAAACTAAATAAAACTAAATTAAAACTACTTAAAACTAATTAAAACTAAATAAAACTACTATAAAACTACTTAGAACTACTTACAAGCTACTTATAAACTACTTACAAACTAGAACAGCCACAGCAAGCATTTTATGGTTTTTGTATTTTTTGTTTGTGTTTTTATTGGTTTTTTTTTTTTTTTTTTTTTATGTTTTATTGGTTTTATATTTTTTTTTTTTTTTTTGGTGCCACCCTGACTGTCCCTGCTTAAAACTAAATACCTAAACCTATGTAAGTCGGCCATGGCATAGAAAAATGCATAGTTAACTTTTATATATCCGAATTAACTTCTTGTTCAGGTTTCAACCACCAGAACTGGTTCTCCTGCCTTACCCTATCTCGTCGGTCCCGATCGGACACAGTCCTACTGAACCGAAGGTGCTCCGCTCCGTGTTGTGCGAGGACGTCTCGATCATAAAGGAGCCGCCGATCTACAGTTCTACGGCCGACGTGGTAGATTAGCGGAACCGCCGCTCTATCCTGGATCAGCCCTCGACTGTCTAAATAGAGGAATGCATCGGGCGGAATAAAGCCGCTTAGACGCACACTCTCGTAGTAATCGTTTTTAGGGTAATAAGCCCCAAAAATTAAGCTGTTGGTCGAGGACATTGCTCTTGCAATGTGACCTCGAATAAGCTTCAGCAAGAAATTATCTATCCTGTTTATGTTGGCGCCGTTGTATAGAACCAGGTTGGAATAATAATGTTTGTACTCCGACTCTTGTGTTCTGTGTAATCCAAGGCAGCGTCTAAGACACTGCCTCTCAAACACCCGAATCTTTTCCATTTGAGATGGGGCAACGTTGAACCAAACTGGGCACCCATAGGCAATCATCGGCCGTATGAGGGCCATGTAGCAAATCACCTTGACCCTGCTATCAAGCCGGCTGCTATAAAACAACCGTTTAGTCAGGGCAAAAGCTCCCCTAGCCCTGGACAGATCCGCATTTATATGTCTGTCGAAATACAAATACTGATCCATCCAGATGCCAAGGTACTTTACTACACTTTTATTCGCCAGTGGCTGTCCATTTGACCCTACGATCACCAGCTTACGTCAGTTCTTTCTCGTATCCCTTGTGGCTCCACGCAACGGAGTCCTAAGCAAGATAGTTTCTGATTTCTGGAAGTTGATTTTCAACTTCCAGTCATCGCAATATCGCTGAATCTTCTCGAAGTCACGCTGCAAAAGAATTCTGATGACCTCGACTTTTGGAGCTGTTCTGTATGCAATTAGATCGTCGGCATACGCAATTGCCTGAGTTAGACTACTTATCAGATCGCTGGTGTAAATGCTGAATAGAATCGGCGAGTTGACCGCTCCCTGCTGAAGACCATTTTTAATATTAAAGGTTGTGGCAGAAGTCACATTGCCACTCTTGACAACAAACTTTCTACCATTGAGCATATCATAAAGCATATATAATAGTGGTTTACTAATGCCAAGTCTGGTCAGCTTTAGATAAAGACCCTCTAGCCATACGGTGTCGAAGGCCTTCTCCAAATCAACCAGACAGGCACCCGTACATTGCTTTTTAGATTTGTTCCATTGGACGAAAATCATGGTTCTGTTCGAAATATGTACGTAACGATCGAATTTTGTTTAGCGATGAAGTTCACTTTTGGTTGAATGGATACGCGTATAAACAAAACTTCCGTGTATGGAGTGATGATAATCCTCAAGTGCCCGGGAGCCGGTGACATCAAAAGTCCCGTCACCGCGGAAATAGACATAATATATATCATTGAAAAGGTAATTTTATGTACTTTCAGAAAAACTCGGTATGACAGGCCCTAGCCTGCCGAAAGTATCTGTCATACCTGTTTGAATGATACGATCTCTGTTTTTCATTGTGCCTTTGTATGTATGGTATTGGTTTCGAAACTACTAACTGAATAGATTGAAGACGAACAAGGAAAATGAAAAGAAAAAATCTGAAAAATAAACACAAAATCAAGAAGAATTAAGATCGAGGTGCAAGATTTATTCGATTAGGTACGATGACAAGGACTTACAAAATCATCGTTTTTGTCTGCAATTTCCGTATCTTCAGCTAATTCATACTTGCAAATTGTGATACTTTTGTTAGAGTCTTCAGTGGTATTTCGGATTTTCAAATTTGGTAACACTTGTTTTAAAGAAGAAGAGTGTCTTCTTTGCAATTTCAAAAAGTCTTTCAATTTTTCCTCTTGTATTTATTCAAATGCATCGCGTGAGCTACATTGAATAAATCTTGCATCTCGATCTTAATTCTTCTTGATTTTGTGTTTATTTTTCAGATTTTTTCTTTTCATTTTCCTTGTTCGTCTTCAAATTCCACCATTGGTTGAATAATAGTTTGATTTTTCTCACAATTTTATCTCATCTGGTTGGGATACCTAGGCGCTTCCAATTTTCCATTAATTGTTTTGAAGTTGCTATGGCACTATTACGATTATAAAATGCAATATAAAATGATGGTACGCGAACACAGACAGAACTTCTTGTTTTGAAGGTAATGCATCATCAATTAACTAAAAATAATAAATTTTGATAAAGTGGGAAAAATGTGAATTATTCATCAAATAATTTAAAAATGGCGAAGCTTCCGATTGTCCCAAATTGGGTAAAGTTCTGATTGTTCCTCTTTTTTCATGTGTCGATAGTAAACTTTAGAAGATTGCCGTGGGAAAAGTACTGATTGGAATTACATGAAATTTTTACAGGATATATAAATAATGGTCATCTATCATTCAATATGGAAAATTAAATTATATAATGAATTTTTGCTGACAAGACTGAGAACTTGCAATTGATGAAGCGCGTACTCACCAAAAGCTTTAGAAAAATGTCGTGAGCAAAGTACTGATAGGAGTGACTTGAAATTTTTACAGGGCATTGATTTTATGTATGTCTACCAGAAAATGAACAAAATTAATCTAAATAACGATTATTTGTTGTAAGGACAGGACTTTTTTCAAATAAACCTCGGATATTAATCGTTAAAATTGATACATTGAGTAAAATATTTCTTGGGGCAGGTTCTGCGTATGCTACATATTTTTCGTGTTATTTATTAAGTTGTATTACGGTATCACCACTGTTAAATTCAAACTGCCATTTATGTTATAAAATATTTTTTTTTATAAATAAATAATTATTTTTTCATTAACAAAATTTTTTTCAGTGTGTTGCAATAAGTTTTCTTAAAGAACATTATTACACATTGTTTGTATCAAATTTTCATAAATTTCGGGCAAAAAATGAAGAAGTTATTCACAATAATCCGCAATGCCTATTTCGCGGTTTGGAGGCTTAAAAAACAGATATTCGCTGGTAGCGACCTCTAAATCACCTTGAAATTAAAATTTTTTGATGTCGATCTTTTGGTCTGAAACTAAGCTTAATAAATCCACCCGCTCCGGGTTGATTTTCGAGAAAAGTGTTTTTTTGAATCACCCTAATATTCATAAATAAACTTCGATTACATAAGCATACATGTTTTGCGTATACACATAGCTTTAAATGTACAGTAAAAGGTTTGGAGTTCACTTAGGTGAAAACATAAACACATCTATGTATAAATAATATATGTACCTACAGTGTACATAAGTAAATTTATTTTACTTACAAACATAAAAGAATCATAATTTATTCGTTCATTGAAGGGTCATTAAAAAAAATAGTGTTAAATCCTCTCAAAAATATATGATTCACCGATTATACAGTCAAATCCGCTTATTTGAAATCCTTTCCGTGTTTTTCAGCTTCTTAATTTATACAAATCGATTTTAGAGATAAGAAAATAGTGTTTAAGCCTTCCAAAATTACATGATTTACCGATTATACAGTCAAACCCTCTTATTTGAAATCCATTTCATGTTTTTCATTCCTTAATTTTTACCAATCGATCTTAGAGAACTGAAGAAAAAAGTATACTGTCATAATTTTCAAGATTATATTTTCGTTTACTCCCCGACATAGGGTGGTTTATAAAAATATAATCATCTACATAGGCAGTATACGTATACAAATTTATTTCGTTAATCTTGAAGATTAGAATAAATCCTGTTAAATCTTCCTAGGACAAATACTTTTACAAATCGAACTAACCTATTCTTATTTATGGCGCTGAAGGATTCATTCATGGCTGAATTCAGTTCTTCACAAATGCAAAATTCCATCTCACTTCCTCTTAATAAGAAAAAATGAAACACCATTTGCATTTTTAAAGGTACTTTCAAAGTACATCTTTTTTAAATCTTTTTGTGCGGTGGAAACACCAAATAGATTTATTAAATCTGAACTGAGATAAACCTTTGGTGGAAACATAGCATAAGTGAACTCCTAACCTTTCAATGTACATTTAAAGCTATGTATATTAGGGTGGTCGTTTTAATGTTTTTTTTTAGTTTTATTATTTGGATGGGCCTTAATCAGCTCTAAATGAAGAAAACAAAATTTCCTAATTTTTTCAGATTTTTATTTTCATCCCCTATAGTCGCTGTAGGGGCAAATTAAATTTCCCCTTTTTTTTGGAAACTCGCATAAAATCTGCCGAAAAATTCAGGGCATGTATGTTAGAAGTAGACAAGAAAAAAATCCTACTGGAGGGGGGTTATATCTCCAACCGCTTGGAAGGGAGGGGCAATTCAATAAAATAATTACATAGAATAGAAAAAAATTAACTAAAAAACAACGGCAACACTTGCAGTAATGTCTTGTAGCTTTTTGGAAAGCCAGAAGTCCATTTAAATAGATGATTATTAAATAAAGTTCTTTGAACAAACAATTTCAGCAAAATCTGTTTTCAAACCTATAATTAAAAAAATAAAATCATAAATTTTCTTCAAAATATTGCGTTGGAAACAATTTTTTGCCAAAGCTGTTTATCAAAAAACCTTAATTTAAAAACAAGCCATAAGAATGTACTTCTGGCTTTCCAAAAAGCTACAAAACATTACTGTAAATATTGCCGTTGTTTTTTAATTATTTTTTTTCTATTTTATGCAAATATTTTATTAAATTGCCCCTCCCGTCCAAGCGGGGGGAGATATTACCCCCCTCCAGTAGGATTTTTTTCTTGTCTAGTTCTCACCTACATGCTCTGAATTTTTTTTGTCAGATCTTACGCGAATTTTCTAGTATGCCAAAAAAAAGGGGAAATTTAATTTACCCCTACAGCGACTATAGGGAAGAAAAAAAAAACATGAAAAAATTAGGGAATTTTTTTTTCTTCATTTAGAGACGATTTGGGTCCATCCGGGATGACCTCTTTTTTAACGACCACCCTAATGTATATACGCAAAACATGTATGCTTATGTAATCGAAGTTTATTTATGAATATGTAGGTACAGTTAGAAAATAAATACAAAAAATTGATTTGAAAAAATTTGTAATAAGTGGGTTTGACAGTACCATCACGCCCGGATTTTTTCTTTTTAGGCAGTAATTTTCAATCACGTTTCAATACATAAAAATACAAACATAGAAAAAACCTTTTAACCCACAAATTTTGATTATTTCATGTTTGTAAGTAAAATCAGTCAACTCAGGTACATACTTTGGTATATATTTCTCACCTTATCGGACCTCTAACTTTATGTACAATAAACGGAAAAAGTATTTTGACAAAAAAAAAAAATAGTTCGAATTTTTCTTTATATCTTTTTTTTAATACACTATCAGATCTTTGTCGAAGAGAGCTTAGTACAAGCGACATCTTGCGACCGAAGAATTGCCAAACACAAATTAAGTGCTTATCAGGCTCATCACTTAGTGTAGTGTTAGTAGTAAGTAAGCAACAAAGTACTTAAGACATACACTTTACAAAATAAAATCAAAAACAATAATTATAAAATAACAAATACAGTGACATTGAAAAAAATAACAATTATAAACATTTAAGAGCGTGGTACACTGGTCTTCAATGTAGCTTTGAGACTATTCTTACTTATAAAGGGTGATTTTTTAGCTGGTTTGGTTTTGGCAACACTGGTTTTGACAGCTGACGTGTGTTTAGTACCTTGTGTCACTGTCAAAGAGCTTCAGTTTGGTTTGCAATTTAACCATGGATCGTCTTACAAATGAACAACGCTTGCAAATTATTGAATTTTACTATCAAAATTCGTGCTCGGTTCGATCCGCTTTTTTATCGAAAAATTGTGTTCAGCGATGAGGCTCATTTTTGGTTGAATGGGTACGTAAATAAGCATAATTGCCGCATTTGGAGTGAAGATCAGCCAGAAGCATTGCAACAGCTACCAATGCATCCCGAAAAAGCCACTGTTTGGTGCGGTTTATGGGCCGGCGGCATTATTGGGCCATATTTCTTCAAAGATGATGCGAATCGCAGCGTTACTGTCAATGGTGAACGCTACCGAGCGATGATAACAAACTTTTTATTGCCCGAAATGGAAGTTCTTGACTTGCATGATATGTGGTTTCAACAAGACGGTGCCACATGCCACACAGCACGCGAAACAATGGCGCAATTGCGAGGCGAGTTTGGTGAACAGTTAATTTCACGTTTCGGGCCGGTCAAATGGGCGCCTAGATCGTGCGATTTGACACCATTAGATTATTTTTTGTGGGGGTATGTCAAGGCTAATGTCTATAGGGACAAGCCCGCTTCGATTGACGCACTGGAAGCCAACATCCATGCATTCATTCGTGAGATACCGGCCGATATGTGTGAAAGAGTATGCCAAAATTGGACTCAGCGGATGGGCTACCTGAGACGCAGCCGCGGTCAACATTTGCATGAAATTATCTTTAAACATTAAATTGCAAGGTTCAAACTATCGATTCAAATAAATATTTCATTCATTTTTTCGAATTTTTTGTGTTTTTTTTTTTTAAAAAGTTCTAAACCTCCTAAAAAATCACCCGTTATTAAAATCAAAAATATTTGAATTCAAATTCAGAATGTTGCACATGCGGGTAAAAGGCTCATGCATTCCATAATTGGTACGGTGTTGAGATATATGCATTAGTTCTAGACTACGAGTGTTGTGACCTCCCCCACGGTAGTTAAGGTTAGTACAAGATAATTAATCAGGTGCATCAATAACGCCCGTTAAAAGTTGATGAATAAATACAATATCATTATTAATTCTCCTTTGTGCCAAAGTTTGAATCTGAAGAAGCTTAATCCGGTGTTCGTAAGGAGGAAAATTATAAGGATCGGACCACGGTAGACCTTTCAAGGCAAAACGTATAAAATTACGCTGTACTGCTTCTAGTCTATTCTTATGGACATCGTAAAAAGGAGTCCATACCTGTGATGCGTATTCAAGATGAGGGCGAAAAAGACTGTTGTAGAGAGCAAGGGTAACATAAGGATCCTTAAATTCCTTAGAGCTTAGACCATCGTTTAAGAAACCCTAACATAGAGTTTGCCTTGTTGACGATTAAATTGATATGCTTCGTAAAATCAAGATTATAAGTAAATTAGTTTTATTAATAGAAAAAATCTGAAAAAATATATTATAATGGTATCAAGATGAGCTTCCCAAAAAACATACAAAAGTTAGATTCATAATTATAGTTTCGAAAATGAAAATTGTATTTAAAAAACGTATAGGGAAAAAAGTATTTTGACAGAACTAAAAAGGCTTGTAAATACCGGTTTACTTTTTAGTGCAGGCAGTGAGGATTGGTTTTTAGTGTGTTTTTGGATGCTGAACTAAAATCAGTCATCCATTTTTGGCAATCAGCTCGGGGTTTTAAGAAATTCCCGCTAGAAAATGACCAAAAATAATTTTTTTGCTATTTTTGATGCTTTTTAACATATAGAAATAATTATTTTTAACAATTTTTGCGAAACTATCTGAAAGTACTAATCTTCTTCTTCAAATATCAGTTTATATCTTTCCAATCTTTCCAAACTGGTGACCGCTATAGAGCCATGATTACTGACTTTTTAGTTCATCAATTAAACAACCATGATGTGCAGGAGCTGTGGTTTCGACAAGACGGGCGGCCGGCGGCGCAACATGTCAAACAGCTCGTGCCACAATTGATTTATTGAAGAAAACGTTTGGTAACCGCATAGTTTCACGTTACGGACCGGTGAATTGGCCTCCAAGGTCCAAGATGGTGCGATTTAACACCACTTGACTATATTCTGTGGGGATATGTGAAGTCACTAGTCTACGCCGATTGGCCCGAAACGATTGACCACTGGAAGGACAACATTCATCGTGTTAATGCAGATATACGGCCACAAGTGTTGGAAAAAGTAATCGAAAATTGGACCTCCAGATTAGACTACGTACGAGCCAGCCATGGCGGTCTAATGCCATAAATCATATTTAAATTATTATAATGCCAGAAGATTATCTTTCGAATAAAGTAAATTTCATGTCAATTAAAAAAAAATTATCTTTGTTTCATTCCATTTCCAAGTTCTATACCTCTAAAAAAAAACACTTTACATGATTTTCTTCACACCTTTTGACATGTGGGATGGTGTGGAATGGCTATTAGAGTGCGCTTATAGCACGAACTATACACATTTTTACTTGCGATATATGTAGGTACTTTAGGACAAGTTTCGGACTTGTGCAAACAAAATTTCGAGATAACAACAGTTTGATTTTGATACAAAAAAATAAGTGTATTATTTTAGCTATAATGTACATACATTTTGGAAAAAAAAAGTTTAACAAAAACTGTTACCAATGCTACCTGGCATATAACGGTTTTCTTGAATTTCGAGTTTCTCATTACGGCTTAAGCGATTTCAATCAAAATGTTTATGAAAAAGCTACTTTAAAACGTCAATAATATTGCAGATCCACATTTTGAAAATAAAGTAAATTTTGGATTTTGAAAAAACATAATTTTTTTTCCAAATTCAATATTTCGAAAATGGGTTACTGAATTTTTTGGAAATGAGGTTTATAAATGTATCTATATTAATAAATACTAAAAATTGAGAAATTTTATAAATAAAAAGTTAGTTTAAAAAAAAAACCGCTCCAACGATTTTAGAATATTTGTTTGCATAAATTCGTATTTGTTAAAGTAGTCAAATGGCATACTTAGTTTTGAACTCTAAACTTGGTTATAAGTTTTTTTTGTGCAATCAAAAGAACGATTTAAATGCTTTTCCTAAATTTTTTATTTTTTATATAATTACTTTTATATTTCAAAAATTCTTAAGATCCAAACAACTTGAACATTAGAGCAAGTACGTGCATTTTATTTTTTAAAGTTTAGTTCTTAATAATAATAATTACAATTAATAATTTATAATCACCTACTACCGTCTCAGCTATACCGCAACGAATTTTCAAATTCAAGTAATTCAAAGTGTGCGTGTTCTGTATCGCGTATGAGTTTGGAGAGCGAACAGGTTTACGCATTTGGGCTAGCTTACACTGAGGGAAAAATGTATGCACTCAGCACATCATTTTATTTACTCATCCTATATTTTTCTGCACACATACTTTTCTGTACTCATTACCTAATGAAATCTATACTGACAACATAAACCTATTAGCAGTGAAGCAGCCACTAAATAGTTCTGTAGACTCATTACACGAATATGTACCACGCCAGCTTACGATTATGTAGTGAGAATAGATTCTATGCACTATTTTTTGGTATCATTGCGTAAATATAAACTTTCCATGGACTCAGTAAATAATTATGTGTAGGTTGTCGCATGATGATGTACTGAGTATAGCTCATAGGCAGTTATTAAATAAATCTAAATAAATCTATTTAGGCATTTTTTGAAAAAACTGTTAGTTTTCTGCGATCAGTACAGTGTCTATGCACTCAATAAATATATATAAATATTTTATGTATGCATTTACTAAAAACAAACCGGTTATCTGTGATAAGTACAGATTATTTGTAGTGAGGACAGATCAAATTTGTATGTAATGAGTACATATTTATGTAATGAGTCCATATGTTTATGTACTCCATGTGTGTATGTCCTCACTACATATGCTTGTAACGAGTCTATGTACTCAATACATATTTATGTAGTGAGTCCATATGTCTATGTACTCTATATATTTGTGTAATGAGTCCATATGTCACTACACATTTATGTTATGAGTCCATACATTTAAGAGAATCCTCTGTAGCGTTTCACCTTATTCTGAAAGTTTATTTTCTAGATATTTATTTTATTTTAAAAATACTTTGTGATACTTACTCGGATTTGAACTGGGAACCTTTCACACACGAAGATAGCACGCATCCACCAGGCCACTTGGGGGCACAAAAAACTGGTGCCAAAACTGAATAAGTTGAAACTCGTTGCTTGGATGGCTGAAGTGCTCAATATACACATAGAGTCAGTACAAGTTGCGTGGACTCAGCACTGTAGCTAGTCAATAGATACATGTGTAGGTATTGAGTATATACCGTCTGTATTGAATAAATGTCGAAATGGCACACGTCGTATTTACTCAACACATAACTTAATGTAACCTATAACAGTTTCAGTTGCATGGGTTGCGCTTGATATGTGTTGAGTATATACCGTCTGTATTGAACAAATGTCACCATAGACTCTGTGCAGGTTGCATATACTCAGTACATAACTTTATGTAATAAATGTTTTCTATACTTTGATGGCTGGTGCTTGATATGAACTGAGTAAATACCATCTGCATTGAATAAATCTCGACAAAGACTCAGTATACGTCATATTTACTCAGTACATAACTCCATGTAATAAATGTTTTTTATTGGTGGATGGCTGGCGCTTGAGTATTAACTGTTTGCATTGAATAAATGTCACTATAGACTCAGTGCACGTTGCATATACTCAGTATATAACTTTATGTATCAAATGTTTTTTATTGTTGGATGGCTGGCGCTTGATATGCGCTGATTATATACCGTCTGCATTCTATAAATGAAGACATAGACTCAGTACATGTCGTATTTACACAGCACATAACTTAATGTAGTTAATAATTTTTTATTTAGATGGCTGGCACTTGATATGTGTTGGGTACTAAACATCTCTATTGAATAGATATCGAGATGGACTTAGTACACATTGTTTATACTCAGCACATAAGCTTAATTTTTAAATTTAAATTTTATTAAATCGAAACATATTTGACTTTAGCTGGTCCATAGTTTTGTAATGAGTATATTACGTCTTTATCCAATACACAAATCGGTACTCTAGATCAGTGTTTTTCAAACTTTTTGATTACGTGACCCCTTTGTTAGTTAAAACATTCTGGCGACCCCCAAATTCAAAATAATACTTTGTCAGTTATTTGAAAAGTGACATGAATCGAGCCCAACAAAATTTTTGTCAAACAGAGCTCAGATGGTTGTCAAAAGGAAAGGTATTTTTAGATTTATAGCCCACAGCTGATTTTGGGTGTGATTGATAACAAAAAAAAGAAGTATAGGCATCGAAAGTTTCATTCAAGGCTATTCAAAACATCGAAGTTTTGTTGTCTACAACCGGGGCCTTAGTGATAAAATAGTGAATCGAAAAAAAAATATGAATGCAACTTCAAGGGTAATCGTGTTAGGCGAAATTGAATTTCATCCCTCCCCATATAAGCTCCTCGGATCCCATATCACGGAATCTGAGATCATTTGAGTATAGTTCACCCTGCCAGACTGTTAAAAAAAAAAGTTTTTCACTTAGAATTTTAAATTTTTTAAACGGTTTGGTAGGGCGAACTAAACACTCAAATTGTCTCAGATTCTGTGATATGTGATCCGTGGTGCTTATCTAGGGAAGGGTGTAAATCAACTTTGGCTAACATGATTACAATCGAAATTGCATTCAAACTTCATTTTTTGCTATCACTCCACCCGAAATGTGCTGTCGGCTCCCGGTCTAGTTGACACGTTCTGGAATTAAAAGCTCAATAATTGATGTTTGCACACGATTCAAAATCGGAATAGTCAAATCATTTTTCTGTCCCCACTCAGCTTTTAAAATTATCATTTCTCGCTGATCCTTTTGCCCATTTAAGCATCTTGATACAACTCCAAGGGAAACAAGAAAACATTTTGACTGCAAAAGACAAAATCAGAGGATTCCTCGAAAAACTTCGTTTGCGTTCAGAGTATTTGCAAAAAAAAAGTATGATTTTTTTCCCTGGGTTCAGAAAATTCTCGACGAAATTTTACCATGACATTGAGCGCTCACATTTCTCTCACGAGAGTTTGCATAATTAGGAGAAAAAACTTTTAAGTAACTCTCCAGAACTCTATTCTGAAGGTGGAAATGGACAGAGATAGATACTAAATCCTTTTTTTGAATATATCATTCCATCTGGCCGATTTTTCAGATGGAATGATGTAAGCTCTGAATTCAATGTAAAAACCATTGATAATCTCTGGACAAAGAGAAGAGGAAAATATCTAGAGCTGGAAAAAGAGGCTTTAACCACTTCATACCTATACGTGAACTCACGTTATTTTCCTTCAATAGGAAAAAAAAGAATAAAAGAAAACCTTTTTTAGTACCTTGTACCTAATGGCTTGCGACCGCGACCCCCCTAATTATTCTTGGCGACCCCCTAGGGGGTCGCGACCCACAGTTTGAAAAACACTGCTCTAGATTGTTAGTTTTATTCGATACATAACTTGAATTATAACTAGTACATATTAACTTTACTTAGTGAATAGACCTTCGATGGCAATCCTTTGCAAACATCGGTACATACAATTTACATTTATGGTTCTGTACGGAGTGCATTCATTTTTCCCTCAGTGTAGTAAAATTATTTTGTCAATGTCAGTGTGTTATGTGATTTTTTTAAGGACCTTTTATTTTATTGTCAAAATGAATACAAGCGACGAAAATATTGAAAGATATTGCTACAGCAAGATATGTCTGATAGTGAAGATATGCCAGACGAGTTTTGCACAGACATGGAACCTGCTATAGGACCGAGAATTTTCCGCGATTTCGAAAAAATTATACCTACGGTAACTACAACTGCGAAAAATTGTGAATGTTAGTGAGCTGCTGCTTTTATAAAAAATAAAAGCGTGACACTAACAGTAGAAAATTAATATTATTTATTTAACCCAAATCGCACCTGGCCATACAATTAGAAACGCAAAGAAAAAATTGGTATTTCATAAAAAATGTTCGATAAAAAATTAATATTTTGTAGGGAATTCCTTATTTTTTGTCACTGCAGCTAATCTTGCCTGCATACTTTCTACCAAGGTGCGGCATCTTGATGGGGGTATTCTCTCTTAGACCTCCTTTATATTTTCAAAAAGTCCCTCAGAATTTTTTGGGTTCTTGGACTTTAGTCTTTTTTTAGGCAGACGTGGGTCTGCCCACAAGTTCTCGATAGGATTCAAGTCTGGACTTTGGGCGGGCCAATCCAAAACATTAGTTTTTGTATCAAAAAACCACTGCTTAACAATCCGTGCTGTATGCTTTGGATAGTTATCGTGCTGGAAAACATAACTAATGGGCATGTGTGCAAATGAATAAGGCTCCATGACATTTTCCAAGATGTCTTTATAAATATGTTGCTCCATTCGACCATTTATTCTTACTATTGGGCCAACTCCATGCCACGAGAACGCACCCCAAACCATTATGTTTCCACCTCCATGCTTAACGGTCTTTAAAGTATATTTAAGGCCCCGACCCATAGAATCCGTTGAGTCCGTTGTGGCGACGCATTCAACTGACAGCTCGATAAAATACATGTTTTCTTATGGGAACTGGCCCAATAGTAACGCAAGCGTCGGACGCAACGGACAGAGTAGCCGAACTTTTAACTTTTTCTCTCCGGCAGATGCGTTGACAGGAACTTTTTTTGTGTGTGTTTAAATTTTAAGTGGTTGTTATGTGTGTGTGTTTGAATTTCAAGCGGTTGTTATGTGTGCTTGTTTGCATTTCAAGTGGTTATGTGTGTGTGTTTGAATTTCAACTGGTTACTATGTGAACGTCAACGCATTCATTGGGCTACCTCAATCCGTCGCATCCGGCAACATCAATGGCTCCGTCGCTGCAACGGACGCAACGGATTCTATGGGCTGGGCCCTTTAGGATCCAATTCCTGCTTCTGAGGGCGTCTAACATACACTTTACCATCTGACCCGAACAAGTTAAATTTGGATTCATCACTCCAAAGTATGTTTTTCCAGAATCCCATGGCTTTATTTCCGTGAAGCTTAGCAAACATCAAACGCCTCTTCAAATTCTTTTTGGAAACATGTGGTTTTTTCCTGGCAATGCATCCACGTGGCCCATGTTCTAGAAGTCGGCGCCTTATGGTTCTAGTTGATAGCTCTTGACCCAATTGGGGCGAAACAACCTCTTTTATTTTTGCAGAAGTCAAAAAAGGATCGGCTTTTCTAATTCGGCATATCAACCAGTCCTCTTTTGGTGTGGATTTTCGATCTTTTGGTTTTCTTTTTGGGTTTTCAAAGCTGCCAGTCCTTTTATTGACTTGAATAGCATCTAATACCATCTTTTTCGAGCAACTAAATCTTGCTATGGAATATCAATTGACTCGTTTTCGTATTGATAGCACTGCACTATGAGCTTCCGGAGTTCTGGACTACAAGACTTATTTTTGCCCATTTTCGTCGCTGTATTTTTAATTAATTAATATTAATATTATAAAAATAATCAAAAAAAAAAACTGAAAACAATCAACTCAGATTGATAATAATTTTCTTTATTTTTAAATTTACCAATTCTTTTGTCGTTTCTAATTTCGTGTCCAGCAAAAATGTCGACTATAAATGAATTTTCTAAAATAACGGTGTTTTATAAACTGTTCGCGTTCAAGAAAACTCATATTTAGAACAAACATGTCTCCTGTCAAAGACCAACGACACAAGCCACGCACGCTGGTGCTTACAAAAAATATCATGGTTAATGAAGTGCGTTTAGAATTGTTGTTTCTAATTCTATGGCCACCACTGTAGGTGCGGTTAAGTTGCTCAAGCTATACTAAATAAATAAATATATAAATTTGGTGGGGCAACAGCTCGTGGAGAACCAGGGCCTAGTGACTTACAACTCCTCTGTGTGTGTGTTTGTTGGCAGGAATGGAAGGGACCCACAGTTTTTTGCCGAGTCCGAACGGCTAGATGAGAAGCACTTATTCATGACAAGTATACTCTTGGAGGATTTGTCAGTTCCTCGCAAGAGGCAGTACCTCGAATAAAACATTTCTGTTTTTAGGTGGCACGGCTGGGAATTGAACCCAGCCCTTCGGCATGACAGTCCTACGCACTAACCATCATGCCACGAGGTACTCAAGCTATACACGACCGGACATTTTTTGTTTCTCTATATTCGTATTCAAAACTGGGTCCCTTGTAGGCTAAAATTGTATTTTTAAGTGGACACTCTGATTGGCCAGCTGCTTTCAAGACTTATTGCTATATTTGTTTTTGCTTACCGTAAAGATTCAATTATCCACTTTAACGGATGCAATAAAATTATTAAAATAACATGACATTTCAAATAAAATGAAAAGGATTTTTAGTTTAGATAGCAAAAATTAGTTTTCAAATTTCATTTAAGAAAACGTAAGACGAGACGATAGTGAAAGTGTAACATACGTGAAGCAAATTATGGACAATTCAGTTCATAAATAGAGAGGTTTTACCCTAGAAAAGGTCGGGTGGTTCTAAATTTTTGATAGATTAGGTATATTTTATGTTATTATACCAAGCCCCCTTCGCCCCTTTCAAAGTCCTGGAAAAACCACAAAAAAAAAATAGGCCCTTTTTCAGTTTTTTGCCTATAACTTTTTTCTTACAAATATGATCTAGAAAGTATCTTTGTACAACCACTACAAACGGCGCTATAGAGCTCTCAAAAAAGGATACCATTTCGTATTTTATAAGATTTTCAGTTTCTTCCCTCTTTTGAGCACAATAACTCCTTAACCGTCGAGCTTAGGGTAAAACTCTTTACAGTCAACCTTGGATATAGTTTAATTAGCTACCGATTGCTTGTAACTACAGTTGACTCCCTTTAAGTCGAATTTTTCTGTTACAAGATTTTTTGCGCCATATTTTTGTACTCCACTCAAACTTCCATACTGTTTTTATTTCTTTCTAAATCTTATTTTTGCAAAAATCTCTCAAATTCGAACTAATTTTGATATCCCTTAAAAATTCGACTAAGATTTGTCAGTTCCTCGCAAGAGGCAGTACTTCGGATAAAACATTATGTTCTTAGGTGGCACGGCTGGGAATCGATCTCACACCTTCGGCATGACAGCCCAAGGCACTGTTTTACACAATAAACGTATTTGATTCAAACACGTATGTAATCAAAAAAACTAATATGATTCTATTTGAAACAACAGAAAATTGAGTTAATAAAAACAAACAGAAACATTTTTACATCAAACAGAAAGTATAGTTAATCTAAGCACAATCGAGTTAAAATCATGTCAACGATGAATAAATACACTTCTATTTAAATTATACCGAAATTACTTCCATGCCAAATCATATGTGTTTGAGTTTGATTTAAATATGAATATGTTCAGTATTTTTCTCAGCGTAAATACTTGTATATCATCATTAAACCTTAGGGCCAGTTTTTCTGTTCAGAGTTAGCTCTGAGTTAAACCAGAGTTAGCTAATCCTGAAAATAAATTAACCCCGAGTTAACTCAGGAACAGTTTTTCAGTAGAGGATTAACTTTATCTTTCAGGTGTCAAAAATCTAGAGTCAACGATGTGCGACACTATGGATATCACCCTTCTACGCCTTTCACGCATCGGAATAGAGATGTCGCCACAGCAAAATTACACAGACAATAACTGTCCTTATCGAAATGGAGATGGTGCCACAGCTGAAAAGGTCCTCAATTTGGTCCCAGAGTTAACTCACCAAATTAGACGAATTAACTCGGAGTTAACTTAGGTTTTCAATTGACTGAAAAACACGTTAATGGCGTTAACTCAGGTTTAACCCTGGGACTAGGATGATTTCGCACTGAAAAACTGGCCCTAAGTGACGCTTATTGGTTTGTACCAAAAATAAACTGATAAAAATCCTGTACTTCAACAAAACTTTGATACGATAATGAAATAAAAAACCTCTAAAATCGAAGGAATAAGTTATGGCCTGCATACAAGCTATCTCGGAGTGAAGCTTATTTTAAAAACTACTGCGTAGCAATAGATATTTCTAATCGAACTTCATGTTTAAAGTATCTGAATTATCTACAGAAGGTGCAAAGAGATCTTAAATTGAATCAAAAATATTTTTGGAAATACATAAATAGTAAAAGAAGGTCCGTCTGTCCTCAAGTCAAGATTTAGATTTAGATTAGATTTTTTTCTTTATTTTATAAACAGTAGTACAATATTTCGATTAAGAATACGGACATGACAAAATTTGCCGTCTGCCGGATATGACATTTCATAAAAAAAGAAAATATAATGAAAAAGAGTAGATATAACATAAACATTTGTTTATAAAGGAATAAACTATGAAAAAGATTGTACAATGTATATAGTAATGGATAACAAATTTCTTGATTATATTAAGATTAGTGCGAACTATCTGTAATCATTTACAATTTTGATGATTTGCAACATAAAATTTTTTAATTTTGAATGATTTAAAACATAAAAGGTTACAATTTTGGATGATTTGAAACATAAAAATTTATTTTAAAGAACTTTTTTTTAAATATTTATTAATAGAGCATAATGATTTATAATAAATGTTAAACTATTAAGTTAGATATTCCAATGGGAAACCAGAAACCTGAGGTCTTTTACAATTTTAATGATTTGCAACATAAACTCTTGTAATTTTAGATGATTTAAAACATAAAGGCTACCAATTTTAAATGATTGAATAATATCTGCCAACTCAAAAGCTATTACGATAGGTCAAAGCATGATTGCAAAAACTGAACAAACTGAACCAACCCCGAGAGCCATTTAAAATATCGTAGAGACTACTTAGCGTCAGAAAACTTTCCTGGAAATATAACCTTCGGATTTCTTGTAATATAGGGCAAACTGCAATGAAATGGTAGATATTCTCAGGTTCTCTTCTGTTGCATAGGTTACACGTTTGCTGAAGATCGGCTCTATGAGGTATAAAATTAAGATTTAATAACTCGACCCTGGCTTTAAAAATTGTGCTTATCACTTCAGATGAGTAGTCACTATTGAAATAACTGTCTTCAGTAGGCAATAGATGGTTAAGGCTTTTGTAGAATTGTCTAGAGGCTGATGATGATGCTCTAGTTAAGTGCTGGTCATATATTTTTTTCGTCCACTTTTGCTATGATCATTGCAAATATATCCTGCCAGTCGCGAACGTTACTCTCAGAAAGCGATAGTGTGGTATCATGCGATAAAGCCAGTTGGTTCCATTCCCTGAATGGAGAAGCATTGGTTCGTAATAATCTTACTACGATCGATCTATGGAGACTGTTTACATTTCTCTTCATTACTCTTGTTAAATAGTCTGAATGAGCTTTCAGGTTTTGCAGATAAATGGGAGGTAAACCAGATTCTACATGTATTGCATAGGTTGGAGTAGAGTTCGGTAAACGGAATAGTCGCTTAAAGAAATATCTTTGGACAGCTTCAAATTCTTCAATGGGGCTGACCCCAAACGCCTGAGCTCCATAACACATACACGTTTTGACAGTAGCGTTAAAGACTTGATATTTAGAGGCAAGATCAATATTTGAATTTGCGAAGAATTTCGGCCACATCAAATTAATCGCCAATTTAGCTTCACTGCTTTTTTGCTTCGCATGTTTGCCAAAGCTTAAGTTAGGTGATAACAATACACCGAGGTATTTGAATTCACTCACCACATCTATCCTCTCGTTATTGAGTCGCCATGTTTCTTCCCGCAGTCTTCCTCTCTGCCGATTCTGGAAGATCATGATTTTCGTTTTTAATACGTTGATATGAAGATCCCAAGTCTCGCAGTACGTCTGTAATCGATTTATTTGAAGTTGAAGCGAAAAGGGGTTATCTGCCATCAGCACCAAGTCATCTGCATAGAGAAGCACCTTTATGAGATTTCCCGCAAAGTTTACACCACCCGGAAGAATATCAGCTACATCATCAATAAACAAGGCGAATAGAATCGGACTCAAAATACAGCCCTGTGGAACACCTGCAGACGTATCAAACCATCCTGACAACTTAGATCCATCCCATACCGTTGCACTTGTTGACTCCAGAAATTTCAAGTACAACATTAGAAACTTTGTTGAAACTCCGATCGATGCCAGTTTGTAAATCAATGCCTGTCTATTAACCGTATCGAATGCAGCTTTAAAGTCCACAAAACACACGTAGAGCTTCTTATTCTTCTCGATATATTTTCTAGCAATACTAGTTATAGCAAAAATATGATCTATGGTTGAGAAACCTGGCCGGAAACCAGCTTGGTATATACTGAGCATGTTGTTGTTTTCTATCCAGGTTGAAAGTCTTCCATATAAAATCGTAGAAAAAATCTTTCTTAGTGAGTTAAGAATAGAAATTCCCCTATAATTTTCAACCTGGCTTGGATCTCCTTTTTTAAAAATAGCAAATATAAGAGCTTTCGTAAAACTAGCTGGCACACAAGTATTGTTATAAATCAAGTTGTAAAAATCCACAATGTATTGTTTGAGTTGTTCTGTTGCATTTTTATAGAATTCAGCCGGAATGCCATCACTACCCGGAGCTTTGTTGTTCTTCATAACCAGAAAAGTATTCTCAAGTTCTCTCAAAGAAATTTGAGAGTCGAGTTCAGGCACATGCACATCCTGTAAGGCATAGCTAAAAGTATGAAGATTCTCCTCCGCTGTCAATACAGTTTTAAAATGTGCTGCCATTGTTTCAGCTTCAAGAGCATTCTTCACACCTTGGTAACGCCCTCCCAACTCACGTACGTTAGACCAAAACTCCTTAGAGTTTTTAGAATGTTTTAATTTTGTTGCAATATTTCTAAGATATATCATTTTTTTGTTGAGGCACAGTTGTTTATACTCTTTGTTGATACGCAAGTACATATTTTTGAAAGCAATGGCGTTTGTAGATCTAAATAATTTCAAGTACCTGAATGAAAGTTTTCGAAGGCTGCTACAATCTTTGTCGAACCATTTGCATTTAGGTGTAAATGTAGAGTTTCCATTTGCATGTGGAGCTGAAGCAAAAATTATCCTTGTTATGCTTTCATCAATTTCTTCAGCATTGTTTGGCGATTGAGCCGGGAGAGTATTACAGTTGCGATTCAAAAGTGTTATATAGCGCAGAGCTTTGTTCTCAAACCACTTGAGTTTTCGGGGAATATCTGGATTCATTTGCTGCACTTCTTCGTTGAAATTCGTTCTTACAAGGATTGGTAAGTGAGCTGAAAAGTTGGCCATCAGCACTTCAAAATCCTCAACACAGCCAATCCACTCTCCAGATATTGCACAATAGTCGATAACTGACTGCCCTTGTCCGCTTATGAATGTGAGCTCACCCCACTTGTCACTACTTGCAACACCATTCAGTACAAAAAGCCCAAAGTCATCAAACAATTCCGTTAACAGCCTTCCATTTCTATTAAGTGTTTCATCCTTAGAGTTTCTTGTTACATCAAAAATTAGTTGGTCTTGAAGAATATGAGCAGCAGAGTTCTGAAAAGCACCAATCCGTGCATTGAGATCACCGATGATCATTATGTTTTCCAAAGAAGTATTATTTATAAACTCACGTAAGTTGGTAAAATCATTATGCCAGTTATTGCAATTCAGGTACAATGGTATAATAAATAACTTAAATTGTTTCGAAATAATTTGAATAACAAGCCTATTTTCAATCACTTTAAATTGAACGAAAGGATAATATTTAGTTTTGAACCCACATAAAATACCTCCGCTCGCTCTCCCATAACTACTTGTTCTTACTGCTGGAATAAAAGTTATTTTGTAATCTTTAAAGTATGTATAAAATTCATTTTCATATTTTTCTTCTAAAAAAGTTTCAATGAGAATAATAATATCAAAATTAGAAATATAATTGAAAAAATCAGGTTGCAATAATTTACTTTTTAAACCTGTAACATTGTATGCTAAAATCGATAAATTAATAGAATTAATAATTTTATTTTGGCAGACGGCACTGTTTCCCTATTGTTTTTTTGCTATGGTTTGTTGCATTAATTCACGCTCAGGTGGCGCTGGCTTCAGTTGAGAGAAAGATGATGCTGCTTGCCTGTTATCAACTGGAGCTAGGTTCAAGTCAAATGGAATTTCCAGTCATGACCCTCGGGTTATACAATGGCGGATCCAGGGGGGAGGTCATGGGGGTCATGACCCCCCCAGAGCTCCAGCGAAAATAACAAACACGAGCAATCTTTACTGATTATTCAAAAAATTAGAGGACAGAGAAAAACTTTTTGGGTTATTCCATATTTGTTAGTAATCTACTATTTATACGAAAAACATGACCTATGGACATGGTTAGCTTCTATTTTCTTAACAAAGCCAATCTTCGTAATGAAATGGACAGCAAAGAAACATTGATCAAAAATCACTACAAGCCCTCGAGGATACACTAAATTGTCTTAGATATCCATCCGACTTAAAATTCTGCGGACTCTCTTAAATAATAAAGGTTCCCCACAGTCCATCATCGCAAAAAATAAGACTCTGCCATGCCGTAGTTTGACAAAGATTGAGCTATTAAAAGCAAACGGGACCCTTAATCATAAAATCCGTTATAACTAGAAAGCAAAGCGAAAATGAGAAAAATACCTCTTAAGTTTTTCAGTAACCCATGGTTTTCATCTGCGGTGGTAACTGTGTGATACCCTGTATAGTAGTTTTGATAACAAGTTATCATAGCATTTTAAGCATTATATTTACTTAACTCTGTTTTATTTTCAATTGAAAAGAAAATAGTTTTGGGTGTCACAGACATTTTGTTGCGGATGCACCGATCAAAAAAGGTAGCATTCTTTTTTTGAAAATTTTATAGGAGAAGATCTATATAAGTTGCTTATTTTAAATCTTCTCAAAATATTACTTGGATGTCTTCGTTTCTTAATGTGCTTGTGCGTGAAGTTAGCACCGCCATTTTTGATTTTCTAGAGTAAAATTGTGCTGTATTGCGCTGATATTGTGCTGCCTTGTGCCGTAAATATTTTAAAAAAATCGCAAATTTCCAAATTTTGCGAATTCATTTTTGTTTTTGAAATTTCAATATTTCTTAAAAAAGAAAGTTGTTATTCTGTGCTACGATTATGCTGCTATGCGCCACAGAGATTAAAATAAAATTCGCAAAATTACAACTTTAATGGACAAGAATAAAATGCGAGGGGCTGTAGCGTGAAGTTGCACCGCCATTTCTCGGTATGCTGTATTGTGATCAACTCGGGCCGTAAATTAAAAAAATTGCAAACATGCAAATTTTATGAATGTTTTTTTTTTTGAAATTTCGGAATTTCTTAAAAGTGAAAGATATGCTGTTTTGTGCTCAGTTTGAGCTGTCATGCGCCGAAAAGATAAACAAAAATTGCAAAATTTCAACTTTTAGACCAAAAACTAATACATAGGTACATATATGCCTTAATTGTGCTGCCATATGGAGATACAAAAATTTGTATATTTGCAACTTTTACGGCCAAAAAACAGCAAACATTTAAAAAAATTCTCATCCGTAAAATTTGTTAATTCTCGATTTTTTTTAATAGGTAATTACGGCACAAGGCAGCACAAGTTGAGCAGAATACAGCACAACTTTTTTTTATCAAAAATGGCGGTGCTAACTTCACCCACAGCTTATCTTAACTAACCTAATTCTTTGAAATCAAGTACAGTATTGAATTAATATGATCATATAGTTTTATTGTGTAAATATTGTTAAATTGAAATAATAATTTTTTTTTTGGGTTACAAGCAAGTTTTTTTAATAATATTACATAATAGGAAAAAACCCTCCTTTTTGCTTTGATAGCAGTTTTTACTTGCGATATAGGTAGATACTATAGGGCAAGTTTTGGATTCGTGCAAAAAAAAAATTCGAGATAACAATCAAACATGACATTACGATGATAGAGAACACGAAAAAAGTGGGTGGCACAATTCTTTCTGTCTGTCAGTCTGTCTGTCCGTATCCGTACCTCAACCTACAGAATAAGCCACCGAAGCGAATTTCTTCAAATTTTGAACTTAGGGTTTTTTTTTTTGGAACTCTCCAGAGGGGAAATTGAAAATTTTTTTTTAGCTCAAAAAATAACGGTACTTGCCATACAACCGTTAAGGAAAAGCTTATTTATCTCAAAAACGGCTTCAACGATTTTGATAAAAAAAATCAGTGTATTATTGTAGATATGATGTACCTTTAAATAAGAAAAAAAAATCACCAAAAACATTTATTACCGGTACCTGCCATATAACGCTTTTTTTGATTTTTGGTATTCTCATTAACCGCTCATCCGATCTCAATAATATTATTTGCAGAAAAGCTTTGTTAGAATATATCTGTGGTGTTTGGTAGAATCCTGATAACTCCATTTTAAAATTAGCGTCTTTACGCCCACTTTAAATCAAGCTAGAGTGTAAACGAGGCCGCAGATTTTCTTCAAATTTGGAATACTTATGAACATAACCTTTGAAACCTTTGAATTATGTTTCAAAGGAGAATGGGCAAATTTGTATGAAACATGGGCGTGAGCGGCCAAGAATGGTTTTGTTATTTTTGGATGTGTTTTAGTCCTACAATCACCGTGTAGAAATTTTTTCATTGTGGTGTACTTCAAAACCGAACAAAATGCATTTTTGTTCTATGACCTTAATAAAGTTTTACTAAGTTTCTGGCTTCTGACCAATTCAAAAATAGGAAAAGAAAGTCGAACAAGAAATCTAGACAGTCTCAAGAATATTTTGTATATAAAAATGGCCATATATCTAGCATCATTCATAAGAACATTTACCATAAAACTATAATATTAAAATCCTCACAATATTAAAAAATCCTGAGTAAAATAATATGTTTTAAAAAATTACAAAGTTGTTGAAATACGTAGGTACTGGGTCTGTTTAAACCCGTAATGCGTCCTTGGGATATTCTGAAACCCCGCTAAACATACTAATACAGTGTCAGTAGAAGTTATGAAGTTAGAATAAAGCATTACACCCACTAAAAATATAATCACTATGCAATATTGCTCAATGCAATTGCATTATAAAAAACATTGAAATATCTTCTTTTCTTAATGAAATGCAATGTAACGTCCATAGTGAAAGTTGTTCCTGAATATAGCATACCTTTCATTTGAAACTAATTTCATTAATGGCCGCTAACGCCCAAAAATTCCCATTCTCCTTTGAAGAAAATCGGTTCACCCGTTTAGGTTGTAAGTCGATGTAAAGTGGACGCAAAGACGCAAATTTTAAAATGGAGTTATCATGTTTCTACCAAACACCACAGATATATAATACTGCATACCAAAATTTATGAAAAAATAAATTTTGGATTTTTAAAAAAAGATTCAAAATTGTTTTTTGAAAATTCAATATTTCAATAACAGGTTAATAAACTGTTTTGAAATTTCAGTTTTAAATGTATATTAAAAATTGGCATTCCAAATTTTTTTTTAAATGTTACAAAAATTTTATATATAAAAATTAATTTTTAAGAAAACGGCTCCAACGATTTTAATTTGTTTTTTTGTTGCATATATTCATACTTTTTCAAGTAATCAAATGGCATACTTTTTTTGAGCTCTAAGTTATTTATAAAACTGTTTATACAATTAAAAGAACGATTAAAATGCTTTTTATACTTTTTCTATAATTACTTGAATATTTTTTAAAGTTCTTAAGTCCCACACAACTTGAACGATTAAGTCTTAAGCTTCTCCCTGATCAAGCCTTCGACTGGAATGAAGCCATGATTAAGCTGGACTTTTGCTAAGCAGTTCTTATTGATGCTAAAATTTCATGACCCCCCCCAAACTGGATGCCTGGATCCGCGCCTGGGGTTATAACACAATAATTATTTTCTGACTTCTTTCAAAGCACCTTCAACTGTGATACCTTAAACTGTGATAAATTTGACGAAAAAGCCCATAATTTTGGACTTTTGAAATCTTTCTCTTACTTGACTGTTATAAACTTCAACATTGATATTGCCAACATTGCGAAGTTTATAACTAATCTAGACGATAGTTGTGTACCAGAACCTGATGATGGAATGCCTTCAACTATTTTAAAAAATTGTAAAGATCACTTGTCGTTGCCATTGCCTTATCTATTTAACTTGTCAATGTCTTCATGTGAATTTCCTTCTCCTTGGGAAAATTCTTTCATAATCTCTCTTTGTAAGAAAGGTAAAAAGACGAAGCTAAAAATTATAGACCTTTTGCAAATTATTGGTTATTCCAAAACTTTTTGAGGCTATTACATATATGTGAAGCTCTGTGTTTTTATGTTAAATCATTCATTGTTCCAAATCAACATGGATTTACAGAAGGTCGCTTTACTGTTACTTTTCTAATGGAATTAGCTTAAAATTATATTGATTCGTTCAAAAATAAAAAGCAAGTGGATTGTGTCTTCACAGACTTCAGCAAGGGTTTTGACAAACTCTCACATCAAGTTATAATTTTTAAATTATGAAAAAAGTGAAGATTTTGTAGTGTGGCTTCAATCGCATTTATTCAATAGATCATACACATATTTTTAAAGTTAATTCTGGTATACCACAGGGTAGCCACCTAGGCCTATTTTACAGGCCTCAACCAACAAGCCTCTCCAGCCTGCTCGGTCCTTAGCAAGATGCCTCCAGTTACTCACTCAAAGTTGGTTGAGGTTGTTCTGCACTTGTGTGCGTCACCTAAGGTGGGGTCCTCCTCTGCAGCGTAGACCATCAGGGTTAGATTCAAAGACTCGTCGGGCTGGTGCGTCAGTGTCCATACGCTTCACATGTCCCAGCTATCTAGCCGCTGTATTTGCAGCTTTTTGAATAGGTCGACGTCGCTGAAAAGCTCGTTGTTAAATCTTCTGCCCCATGTAGCAGAACCGAGATAATGAGGGTCTTATATAAGGCCTCCTTGGTTCTTTGAGATAAGACTTTACTACTCAAATGCCTTCTTAGCCCGAAGAAACAGCGGTTGGCAAGAGTAATTCTTCGTTTGATCTCTGCACTGCTGTCATTTTGCGATGTAACAGTGGAGCCCAGGTAGACAAAGTCCTTGACGACTTCGAAGTTGTACCTATCCATCGTAGCGTTTTGCCCGAGTCAAAGATGTTGAGATATCTTTCTCGATGATAGCATATACTTCGTCTTGTCCTCATTAGCAGCCAAACCCATTTCCGCTGCTTCCGATTCAATACTTGCAAACGCACCGTTAACAGCTCGCTTCATTCTCCCAATGATGTCAATATCATCTGCATAAGCAAGTTTTTGAACTGATTTTTGATAAATTGTACCTCTGTTGTTGACTTGCGAGTTGCGTTCAATTGCTTCAATTACGATGTTTGCATGATAACGCATCGCCTTGCCTCAAACTTCTTGACATCAAATGGTTCCGTGGTGATCTTGCCGACTTTGATGAAGCAGTAAGATTTCTCCATTGTCATCCTGCACAAGCGGACGAGTTTGGCAGGTATGCCGAGACCCGACAAGGCTCTGTATGGCTCATCTCTGTCTACTCTATCATACTCAATTTTGAAATCGATAAAGAGATGGTGTGTATCGATTTGAAACTCCTAGGTTTTTCCCAGTGCCCTAACTACTTAGTGCAAAATCGATAGAAAAATTACCATTTCAACAATTGTTATCTCTTATCATAATATTTCACATCTGTAGAGAGAACAATAGAGGCAGTTATTTTCAAACATCTCATTTTAACTTATAATTTTTTTTAATCTTAAATAAAACCCTTTTTAAAATAAATAATTAAAATTTTTATTGCAATGGCGATGAGTTAAAATAAATAATTGAATGAGCATGAATTGGCTAAAGTATAATCAAACTACAAGTCAAGTAAGATTAGGTAAGGTTGTAAGTTCGTCTGTCCGTACATCTGTTAATGAATCTGTTTGAAGTGTGTTTGCTATGTCTGTGGAATTCTCTTTGTATTTACTGTCAGTTTCTTCTGTCCCAAAGTTAAATATTTCTTGTCTTTTATCTTTTATCTCTAGATTACCACTTTCACTCATTGTGGAAAGCGAGTCATTTATTTCAGTTGTTTCGTCAAGTTCACGCGTCGTTAGTTTGTCAATTATTGCTTCGGTTACAAATTCTTCCGAAGACTGTCCAATTGGTAGTACTGTCGTTATGTCGAAAGAGTCTTTTGAAAAGTTCTTGTCATTAGGTTTTCTCATTTGAGATTTCCTTGTCGAAGTCTGAGTAATTTTATGTTTCTGAAAAGGCATAGGTACTTCAGCAGCAACTAATGTATCCGTATTGAAATCTGGTTGGACTGGTAGTAATGGTTTCTCATAAGGATCATCAAAAATCACCCAATTGTCAGGTCTGAAAGGAAAAAAAATGTATTTAAGTTTCGAGATTATGATTAAGTGGTGACGTCTTACCTTTCTGGTTTTGTTAATATTTGGATTGGAGCAAATGCAACAGGTTGGGTTGATTTCTTTAGTTTATTCCATTGACCGGTGAAATAAGATGTCTGTGTATCTAAAAACGAAGACCTTGCTGTCCAAAGTTCGTCATAGTCCTCGGCTAAAATGTCATGTCCCAGGCTTTTTTGTTCTCCTGTCGGTAAGTTTGTTGCAGTCAGATCTTCCTCTATGGGTTCGATAAATTTGTCATTTCGTCGAAGTACCGGTAGGACAAAGTTATCGTCCAGTTCTGTTGCATTAAGTTTCGTTCTGTTCGTTAAAGCTTGTTCTGCAAGCTTTAGATAGTCAATTTTGTCATTTTTGCTAGATTCTTGTTCCTCAACGGCGTTGTCATTTCTAAAAATTGGTCCAAAACTGTCATCGTCATTGTAGTCATAGTCATCGCTGTCAAAATCTTCGTTGTCCCTGGTTTGGTTGGGTTTCAGGTCGTGATGTTCGATACCTTCGTCAATTGTCAGTTCTGATCTTCCTATATCGTCATAGGCTGGGTCAAATACGTTACTTGGTATTTTGTTGTAGTACGGAGGTGGTCTTCGAGTATAACTTGAAAATGGGTCGTGTTTGTTGGGAGGATACTCAAAACTTTCGACAGACGGCATTGGCTTAGGAGGAACAGCATAGCTAGCTGGTGTACTAGAATGCTGTGACCAGCGGTTTGGCAAATGCTCATAATCTGGTTTAATGCCAGCAGGGGACATCAAATTAAGTTGTGGTCTTGGAGATGGTCTGATATTGAAACTAAATGTACTATCCCCACCACTGCTACTTGCACTACCAGCTATAGCTCCAAAATTGCCAGTACTTACAGCATTACTTGAGGCATGCGAAACACCACCGATATTGGAAGCTGTGCTAAAGCTATTTGCTCCAGGGAGGGCTTGTGGGGGATAAACATTTTGGTGTGGAAAGCCCTGAGAAGCTGGATTGTAATTGGGTGGACCTTGGGAAAATCCATGCTGCGGAAATCCTTGATTTGGAGGGTATGTTTGCGCTTGCTGAGCACTGATATAGTTACCAGAGCTAGGCTTCGAATGCTGATATGGCCGTGAAGGATTTGAGCTCAGGTAGCTTTCAGAAGCAGGATTTTGCTCATTATTCACGATCCTATTTGGATTATGATTGAACGGACTTTTCGTAGAAGTTGTTTGCTGTTTAATGCCATTGAAACTGTTTGTCGCAAATGAAAGAATGTTCTGAAAAATTCCCGGTCCGCGAGTTGTCGTCCGCTCGTCGTGTTCGTCAATATAAATTATTGTGGGAGGTTTCGTTCGAATGCCATAAGGAATTCGTGTCGTCGGTGTGAAATAGCTATTGCTTGGCGAATTCTGGTGTGGATTTGTATAGTCGTAATTCTGACTGTATCGGTCTTTGTCGTAACGTTTATTTGGGCTGTTATAGTCTTCGTAGTTAGCAGCATTATTGTTTTGTGGTGGCTTTGTGTTTGTCTGACGTATATTGATTTCTATTTCGTACTGATCAGATTTTGGTGTGTCAAGTAGAAGTTTTTGTGGACGGTTGTAAATCGGTCGTTCTTGAAATTGTCTAAGTTCTATATTATGTAAGGTTGCTGGTTGTTCGGTATTCATAGGTAAATTCAAATCATCATCAGCTTCTGTAAAGTAATTTCCATTTAAATCAACTTCAGCTTCTGGTGTTCTGTCAAGTTCAATAGTTTTCAATTTTTGGCTTTCTTCAAAGTCATTAGTGTTGTCAAGGTTAAGCGTTCGAAGTTTGTCAACAAAGTCTAAATTGGTATGAAGTTCAACTTGAAGATTTTTATGGTCAGTTTTTCGATGAACACGCTTATGTTGATCTAATGAGTCTTGAAGTGCTGAGTTTATGATGTCTTGAAAGTCTTTGTATGTGTCATGTGACTCTCTTAAGCTATCAGATAAATCTTTGCTTTCAAAAGATGTTGAGTTCTTTGTTTCGGAAGTGTTTTCTGTGGTCATCAACAAGTAGTTTTGGTCATTGATCATTGGTGAGACATGTTTGTTGTCTTTGAAAGATTCTGGTATTAGTGTCTTGCTGTCATTTGTTTCAGGGTCAATGTTGTTGCTGATAATAGTACTGTTGTCTGTCAAATTCGTTGAGTTATTGTTTTTTCCTGAATATCCAATGTTTGAGTCAAAGTATTGTCGTGAGTTTAAGTTTGTCAATTTCTTTAGAGTTATGTCAGTTTCGTTTAGTTTTATCGTTGTGTTTGTTAGTTTAGTTGGTGTTGTTTCCTTGTTTGTTCTTTCTGTTGAAATGTCACTCTTCGCTAGAGGTTTGTTGTCAGTCGAAATGTCATGAGTGTCATTCGTTACTAGTTCTGTGGTAGGTTTGTCACTAAGATTTTCGTTGTTTGAACTGGAATATCGTCCTGCAGTTAAGTCATTTTTGTTAGTCTCTGTCTGCGTAGGATTGTTTTTGTTGATAATTGTGCTGTTGTTAATAAAAACCGTTTGGGCATTGTTTATTTTTGAAGGCTCAAAGGTTGGGTCAAAGTTTTGTACATTCTGTGAGGTTCCACTTCTTAAGTTTGTCAGTTTCGCTTTTGTAATATCGGTTTCGTTCAGTTCTTTCGTTGTGTCATTTAATTTTGTTGGTGTTGTTTGGTCACTTGTGATATTTAACATTTGGTTTTGTCTTTCTGTTGAATTGTCAAACTTTGTAACGGTTTCATCAGTCAAACATGTTGCTTCTTTAGTGTTCTTTATATTTTTTGATTTTAAGTCAGCCAAATTGTCTCGAGCGTCATTCGTAACTAGTTCTGTGGTAAGTTTGTCTCTAGAATTCTTAACTTTTGGTTCATTGTTTGAATTGAAAAATCGTTCTGTAGTTAAGTTACTGTTGTTGGTCTCTGTCTGTAAGATAGTTGAATTCGTCAGTTTTGTCGAAGCAGCTGATTGTTCGTTCATTTTCCTGGACAAGTGTTTTGTTGAAATGTCATCATTGCTGTCACTCAAAAATCCCATAGCAGCACTTATTTGTGATTTAACCACACCTGCCACTTTCAAAATAGTATTTTGAGCCGTTGAGGCAAAGGAATTTTGCTGTCCGTCAGTCTTCTCCTTTGCATAGGTCAGTTCTTTATTCTCACCATTAGCACTTCGTAGTTCTATTTGCACATTGTGAATCACAACTGTCCGTCGTGTCGTACTTATTCGTTTCAATGCAGAAGAAGCTGTTGGTTTAGGATTCTTTTTTACTGTTAGTCTATGTTTGTCAAGTTTGTTGCTTATGCCTCTTATTGGTTTCACAATGGGCCGTAATGCTACTAGTTTCTGTCCCATGTCAAGTTTGTCATGAATTTTCGTCATATTTGTAACTCGATGGAATCCAATCGAACTATTCGGAATGAAATCCACATTTGCCACCATTGTAACATTTTGAATTCGATTATTGATGCCTTTTTCTTCTTTGGTTGTCAATTGGTTAGATATTGGAGTACTTTGTGATAATACATTTTGGTCGATTTTTTGATTACTCATCAAAAAAGGGTCTTGTTCTAGCCAAGGTCTTAAATCTATTGGCTCTAGAGGATCCTTTCCGCATTTTATTCTTTGATTTCCCTTAAAGTCATTAGGCAGGAATACATACGGCTGCAAAGTTCCACCATTTATAGCTCGACAAAGAACAGACGATAGTGAAACATGTCGCAGTGCATTCAGCTGTGCTGGGGTAAATGAACTCTCAAAGCCAGAATTTTCATACCAGAAACGATCACCTTTACGCGAATTACTGAATTGTTGAGCAATAATGCATGCAAAAGTCGGTCCAACAAGGCCGCCAACAACGGGACGTTCAGCAATTCCTCCAACAAATAGGTCTATGTCATGGACATTGCGATAAGCATGACTGATTCTTTTAGCTGATTCAGGTCCGACTACATTGGATAAGTCATCCCAAGAGTCTATAGCTGATAGGCCGCAAGGTTGTCGCCAGGCAGTGTATGGAGCTATTCCATGGTCACGGCCTCGCTGAATGTTAATGGCTGCTAGATCAAGTCCAAATGGAAATCCTTTGCGAGTAGAGTTAAAGAAAAAAAACATTATTAAAAGGAAAATCCTTCATTTGTTGAAATTTACCTGGTGTTTGGAAAAGATGATTCGTTAACTCAGGTGTTATAAATTCATCTCGTTTCAAAGCCTTTTGCGTGGCCATTCCACGCAATAATCTATGCAATGATCCTGCAGTTCCAATATCACCTTTTTGAAATTCTTCGTGCAAAGTGACATCTGAAAAGCAGTGTTTAGAAACTAATTGCCATGACCTTGCGAAGGTACTTACTGTTATTGATGAAATTATGATTACGGTCACATCGCATGTAGGTGTTTTGAACCAGCGAATGTCCAAACCGGAAAGCTGCTGCTGCAAATGCATTCGACACCGAAGGGTTTATATTGGCATCGTAGCCTGTGTAGTATCCGCTTTTCACTAAATCTAAATCAAACAATTTGCAAACTTCTCGTCCCAATACAATCGGTAGGAACTCGCGAAAGGTTATGTGCTGAAATAGTGCACCAATAATTCGCCTAGTTTCTTGATAAACCTTCTCGTCACTCCAATGAGGATTTAGTATACTCAATTCCATGGCAATTCGATTGTGTTCACCCACCCAGACATGGTGAAGTGCCAGTAATCCAGGTTGTTCTCCACTACGACCATCTCCTGATCGAATACACTGATGGGCCATAGCCCCTCGCATACAAACATCATCGGCAGGATCACCCCTTCCATAGATCAACAAACCGTTGCGGAAGATTCTTGCATTATCTGAGGTCTTTGCATTGCTTGAGTATATCGGTGATGCATCGATGAATGATGTGACTTGATTGGTTTGTTCTCTCCATGATAAGACGCAATCTCTTCGCTGGGCAGGAGCTGATCGGAGGAACTCCAAGCAACGGACTTTCAATGGTGCCAACCATGGATCATCTAAGGGGACTTTGATTGGGAAGCACAAGGGATGAAAATCTTTCGATCCACAGCAACTCGGTACGGAACCGTTTATTGATCTAGAAAATGAAAAAAATACGAATATTTAAGAGACCTTGGCAGTTTCTGACAGAATGATGTTGCCATTCGAGATCAGATTGGAAAATTACAAAGACTCTACTTTAAAAAATCATGATCAATATCAGTTAGGTTGAAGATTGCAGAATTTCTCTAACTTACCGTGGCTGTGCTGTTGAAGTCATATCATGATCCAGCAGTTGGCCCCATTGGACAATCATCAATGTCAAAGGAGCATCCCCTTCCTTAGCTCCATGCACTAAAAGACTGACAAATCTCGCAGACGAAAGTGCTCCACCTTCAACTGATCCTCGAATAGAATCAACTCCATCACCATATTCTGGTGGAAGGAATCGATTAAATGGCATCTGAGATGATCCCCAACGCAGTCGTCGGCGATTGTTACAGGTTCCATCGTGAGTTCTGTACCTCTGTGAAGCCGGCATACATGTAGGTGGGTCCCTTGGTGGACATAAACCTTCAAGTGGTGTTCGCCTAAATGAAACTTTCTGTGATTGCGCCTGTCGTCCTAAGACCGTCGATTCCTTGTTACTGTAAACGAAATAAAAAAAAAAAAAACAATTAACTTTCAATTTCACTCTTTGTCAATATTTTACTGCGTCTCGCCTTCCAAAATAGGTCATGAAGTTCTACCACTTTCAGCATACCTTTGCACAACCAACCAGGCGCACGCAAGCAGACACAGCTTGCATACTTAATGGCTTAAAGACAATCCAACTTAGAATAAAAGAAATAAAGTTTTATTCACTTCACTTGGAACATCCAGCCGACTCCGATTCATGGCGGATCAAATCGCGGAATTTAAAAATAAGTCAAGTCAAAGCATTGCGTTTGTGCGATCACGACTCTAGATTTCGACTAAAAGTGAATCGAAAGCCATGAGTGAGCTCGTATTTATAAAAGGCTCAATAGCTAGTTCCATCAGGCACTGCTGGCTGACGATATGTGCGCCTCCAAAGCAACTGAAACTGATGATGGCGCTTAAGAGGGAAAACGAAGGAGAAAGTGGGAAATTTAATTTTACCATTTCGTAAATGGCTTGAAGTATGTGGAGTTTAGTAATATTGTGGTTGGTTAAAGTTGGTTTTTGTTTTCTTTTGGTTTTCAGTGGATTTTTAACCTAAGATGATAAGTTCAATGTAATGTAGTATTATTTTTTTTTTTGTTTCTAGTTTGTTTTATTTTTATTCTTGCTATGAAGCTTGACTTAACGCCGGCCGTTAGAAATGATTTTATCAACAACTACATTTGAATTTGATACAATTTTAGGAAAGCCAGTTTTTGCTTTTTTTTTGTATATTCTTGTATTTTCTTTGTGGAGTCTTCTTATTTGGATAACAGTCTTTTTGTTTTGTGAAAGCTTGATCTTGAGACGAAACAAGATTTTATTTTCCCTTGCACACTTCTTAGCATTTTAATAAAATATGTCGTTAGAAATTATACAAACTTGATCCTTGTTCGTTTCTTTTTTATCATACTTTTTTAAATATTTTTTTTTTACTGGTTTTTGACTTTCAACAGCAATTATTGATTCATCTAACTTCGCGATGAAATTCATATAGGCTATTTTTATTTGCTCAACATTTTCTTTTAATAATATTTTTTGTTTAGTATTTAACTCACGATCAGTTTTTTTAATAATTATGGTCAGGTGACCTTGTTTTTTAGTGATTGAAAAATAATAATTTTAGTGAATGATTTAGCATACGCATAAAAGATATTTGGAAGAAAAATATTTTAAAACACTCCGAATGAAATTATTGATATTTTAATTATTAAAAAAAAAATATTTTTTTAGTGAAAAAGTAATTTTGATTTTATGCAAAAGTGAATTTTTGATATTTTTGTCAGGACGACTTCAAATTATGTAGTTATCTACTCTACTTTATTGATTATGTCCTTAAAAACACAGGGCAATAAGGAACTAAGACGTTCACGGGATTTTATTGCGACAATCTTCAAAGGGGTCATTGAAAGTGAGAAAACCGCGGAGTGCTATTAAATAAGAGGGTGCATTTTGCAAAAGCACCCTTTTTGGTTTTTGTGCATATACCTAACTCGAAAACGATGCAAAATTTCGAAATAATTCTGAAAATCTTTTTTGTAGAGAATAAAATTTACCATACAAATAGATTTTTGAAAAAAAAAATAAAATATTTTTAGTTAGGTAAAAATAGACAAAAATCATTGCAAAAAAACATGACAAATCGCATTTTTTTTTACTTATTTGGTTATAACTTTTTTACCAGCAGAGATAGGTGTGGGAATTGTAAATATAAAAGAAAGATAGTTAAATTTCCTTTAAAGTGAATTATTCAAAATACAGTTTGGATAAAAAACGACCGAGAAATAGTCGTTCAAACTAGGCTGATGTTAAGTTTTTAAAGCTTTATAAATGGCATTTTTGGTTATTTTGATGGACTTGTTAGATTATAAACACAAGTCTCAACTCAACCTGGGTGTATTAGTGAGTCATGACCAGTTAAGTCAAAAATAAAGGTTAAATTTCAAATTTTTCACAGTTTTAGGGATGCCATCTATTTTTGTTTAAAAGCTTAGAATAATTGCCAAAATCAAGACACTTGCTCTTACAAAGCCCGGCTTTGAACACAGGTTAGCTTATACCTTCTCGAACATTAAAAAAGGTCAAAATTTTCAAAGTAGGTAGTATAAGAAATTTATTTTGAATAGCACTCCGCGGTTTTCTCATCTTCAATGACCCCTTTAATCATTTTTACAATAAAATCCCATGAACGTCTTATAGTTCCTTTTTATATGACATAATAAATAGCCTATAAGCTTAGTAGGTATCAGCGTTGCCCCTCTACTACAGTTGTAGTGGTTTACTACATTTTGTTTTCCAAAAAAGTCACTACTTACGTACAATCCAAAAATATTCACAAATCACTACAATTTTAGAAAATCAGAAAATATAAAATCTAAACAAAAAAATTGATTATAGTTCTGTTCGGATACTCCCCAAAACTACGAATTAAGCTCAAAGCTTAATAGCTTTTTAGATTATAAAACATGCAAACCACTTTATATTTAAACACTTTCATTAAAGTTAAAATCGTCAAATTTTTAGGTATAATACTAGCTCATATGACATCTGTCACATTTTTTCTCAGAAACTGTCATTGATTTAGACAAGTCTAACTTTAACTTGTAAAAAAATTGCTTTAACGCTCGTTTATAGTTAAGGAAAAGTTAGAGAACTGAATCAAAGTTGAAAAATTGTTAATTAGTCTCACGTTTATGCCCTTAAAATAGGGTGTTTATAATTTTGCGCCACTAACTCTAAAGAAATGATAAAAACATGCAATATACATGCTAATTGTAAAGTGATTACATATGTTATAAAAGTAAAATTTTGTAGTTAATTGCTAAGTAATTTTTATTTAAATTTCTAAAATTCGAAAGGTTTAAATAATTCAGTTAGTGTATTTTTTACGTTTTCAAGTAAAATAAATCAGGCATGCTCACGCTACATTTTCAACCAGTTGGGGGGCAACACTGGTAGGTATACAGTTCATTTGAGCTCTTATGTTCAAGTTGCTTGGAGTTTAAGAACTCGTAACAGAAAAAATATATAAAAAATATAAGAAAAAATAAAGATGAAATATCTTTTCATATATTTCATCTTTTTTTTTATTTTATTAAAATCGTTCTTAAAATTGTATAAAAAACTAGTAAAATAGCTTAGCGCTCAAAACCAAGTATGCCAATTTTGTACTTGAAAAAATAGAAATACAGACAGTTGATTTCCATGTTGTTCTTGGTCTTCCAACCCGCCATGCACCCTGAGGATTCCATTCAAAGGACTGCTTTGCAATTTCATCGTTTGGTTTCCTCAGTGTGTGACCAATCCAACGCCATTTACGCTTTCTTATGTCGACGTCCAGCCGCTCTTGACTTGTCCTGCGCCACAATTCCTCATTTGATATTATTTGTGGCCAGCGGATTTTTAGGATGTAAAGAAGACAGCGATTCACAAAAGCCTGCATTTTCTTCGAAATGGTAGACGTGACTTTCCAGGTTTCACAAGCATATAACAGCACGGATTTGACATTGGATTCGAAGAATCTCAACTTAGTGCGTAAGGAGATTTGACTGGATTTCCAAATTGGGGACAGAGTACCGAAGGCAGCACGAGCTTTATTTATTCTACTTTTAACGTCCAGATCCGTACCACCGTTAGCAGAAACAATACTGCCAAGGTAGTTAAATTTTTCCACTACTTCAACTGGCGTCTCCTGTAAAATAATACGCTGCTGTGTGGAGCGGCCTGTGAGCATTATTTTTGTCTTTTTGCTGTTAATTCTTAGACCACTCGACTCTCCCTTCACTTGCAGTGTTTGGCACATCCCGTTCAGCCCACTGATGTTATTTGCCAGTAGACATATGTCATCGGCATAGTCTAAATGACTGAGCCTTTCGAACGGTCTCCACTGAATGCCCTGTCGCTCAGCTGTACCAACACTGGCCGTCAATACGTCGTCCATCGCCAGCAGGAAGAGAATTGGCGATAGAACATCCCCTTGTCTCACACCCTGTTGCACTACGAAGGAGTCGGATAGCTGCCCATTGTGCAAAACAAAACACCTCGCGTTGTTGTAGGACTCTTTAATAATGGCAACAATTTTTGGTGGAATTCCTCTACCAAGCAACGATCTCCATATACATTCTCGGTTAACTCGATCAAAGGCCTTTTCAAAATCCATGAACATGAGGTAAAGCGGTGATTGATATTCCATCGACTGCTCGAGGACGATACGCAGGGTGTTGATATGGTCGACACACGATCGACCACTGCGGAAGCCGGCTTGATGCCTCTTGAGTGTAGACTCGATTCTATCCTTTATTCGCTCGAGTATGATTGTTGCCATTAGTTTTGGGAAAACGGTGATACCACGCCAATTGTTGCAATTCTTTAAGTCACCTTTCTTTGGCAACTTAACAATCACACCATCCTTCCAGTCCCTGGGATAGCTTTCGTTTTCCCAAATGTTTTGTATCAGCGGATGTAAAATACTAGCCGCTGCTACGGGATCGGCTTTCAGGAATTCAGCTGGTATTCCGTCCAGTCCAGCTGCCTTGTTGTTTTTGAGGAGATTTATTGATGTACGAATTTCCGATTCTGACGGGGGTTCGATGTCAATACCCCTATAGGACCTGCGCATCTCGTTTAGTTGGGGCACTTCAGCACTCTGCTCAACTGAATCCTCATTTAGCAGGGCACAAAAATGGTCCTTCCATCTACGAAGCTGATCCTCAATTGATACCAAAAGTGTGCCATCCACATCCATTACAGGATGATTGGTGTTGCTTTTTTTCCCGATAACATCTTTGGCTATTTGGTACAATTCCCGGATATTTCCTCTTCTGGCAGCGCTTTCCGCATTATCTGCGAGTCCATCCAACTTCACCCTCTTGTCACGTCTAACACAGCGGTAGACCATCTTATGTGCAATGCGGTACTCTCTTCGCAAGTCAGCCTTTCGTTGAACATCAGCTTCGGCATTTATTTGGATTTTCAACGATTTGCGAAGTTCGATCTTATCCCAGGTGTCTTGGGATATCCAAGAGTCTCTACGTCTCGTTCGCTTGGGTACAGTTTCGGATCCAGCCTCCATAAAAACACTTTTAATTTCACCCCACATCTCATCAATTGTTGAATTCTGGATTCCATTTAATGACGAGGCTCTGTCGTTAAGGGTGGTGACATAGTTTCGACATATGTTGGGGTCATTTAAAGCATTAGTAATGAATTTTGTGCTCCTTGCTGCATCCTGCGCTGGTTTTTGTACTGCAGCGGTTCGTAGTTTGAGACTCATCAGAACCAAATGGTGGTCGCTTCCCACATCGGCATTTCTTAAACTCCGGACATCACACATAGACTTCCTCCATCGCTGCTGAATCATGATATGATCAATTTGGTTTTCGGTTTGACCATCCGGATGCACCCAGGTAGTTTTGTTGCACGTCTTATGCTTAAATACAGTCCCACCTATCACAAGACGATTCGCGTTACAAAAGTCGACAAGCAAGTCACCATTTTCATTCCGTGACCCCAAGCCATTTCTTCCCATCACGCGTTCCAGTCCGTAATTGTCTGAACCGACTTGGGCATTAAGGTCTCCCATAACGACTATGATGTCGGCTCTCGGAACACTACTGTAAACCGAGTCAAGATGAGTGTAGAACGCGGTTTTGTCTTCCTCGGTCGCTTCATTTGTGGGGGCGTAGCACTGAATAATTGTGACGTTACGAATTTTTGAACGAAATCTTGCTGTAATATATACATATAATGCAAAAAAAAAAATAAAAAACGTTGGAGCGATTTTTTAAAAACTAATTTTTTATAGATATATAAATTTATAATTATTTTAAAACAAAATTTTGGGATGCTGGTTTTCAGTTTTTATTCATATACATTTTCGAAATTATTTTTATAAAAATTTATTAAAAATGTTGAATTTTCAAAAAAAAAATTAATATTTTTTACAATATCCAAAATTTACTTTTTTCAAAATTTTGATATGCAAATTACATTTTTAAGGACCTTTTGTTTAAGAAACTGATTGAAATAGATTGAGCCGTTAAAGAGAAAAAAGAATATCAAAAAACCGTTATATGGCAGGTATCGTTTATAACAGTTTTTGGAAATTTTGTTGTATACCAAAAAGTACAACATATACACAATGATACTCTGATTTTTTTTTCTCAAAATCGTTGGAGCTGTTTTCGAGATAAATTAGCTTTTTCTCAGCGGTTGTATGGCAAGTACCGTTATTATGGAACTAAAAAAATTCAATTTTCAATCTGGAGAGTTACAAAAAAACCATAAGTTCAAAATTTGAAGAACTTCGCTTTAGTGGTTTAGGCTGTAGGTTGAGGTACAACCAGACAGACAAACAGAATTGTGCCACCCACTTTTTTGGTGTTCTCTATCATCCTTATGTAGTACCTCGTGGCATGTTGGTTAGTGCTGGAAAAGACTAGGCTTTTGATGACTTGGACTTCATGAAATAAAATGCACAACTGGGTCGTACGTACTTGCTCTTATGTGTAAGACACTGCGGGTTTAAGAAAATTGTAGATATATGAAAACATGGAAATTATGAGAGAAAAATGTAGAGAAGCATGAAATACGGTATTTAATTTAGCTAAAACAACTCCTTTGACAGTTTGAGGTGAAAAAAGAGTGCTATCATAATTCTTGATTATATATGAATGCGTGGAAAAACAAATACAAATCCTTGGAGCGGTTTAAAAAAACAATAATTTTGTATATATAAAATTCTTAAAACATTTTTAAGAACAAATTTTGGAATGCAAATCTAAGGTATATATTTATTTGCAGATAAAAAAAAAATGTCAACTAGTTTTTCAGATATCGAATTTTCAAGAAAAGAAATTAAATCTTTTTTAAAAATTCAAACATTTTTTTTTTAAATTTTGATATCTGGTTATTCAATCTTATCTGAAAATTATATATAAAAACACTTATCTAAATCTGTTTAGCCGATAATGGAAAAATTCAAAATAAAAATTACGTTCTATGACAGGTTCTATTAATAGTTGCTAAGTGCAAAATTTTATAGTTTTTAGTAGTAGACCGTACTAGTTTTAATGTATGGAAAAAGTTTAATCAAAATCGTAGGAGTCATTTTTGAGAAAAAAATATTTTCTTTCCGGTTTTTTAACTTTTGTATGGAAGGTCCCGTATTTTTTTCATATAATGTTAAATTTGTTCTAAATATATTTTAGAGAGTACTAAAAAACTCTTAAATATCGAGTTTCAAAAAATCGATCATATCGCTCTCAGATTTTGATTTTCAAAATAAAAATTTTGAAATTTTTTTTTTAAATCCAAAAAAATATTTTTTCAAACATTTTTGTACACAAAACTATTTATATATTTTAGAAGCTTCCGTATAAAATAAAATAATTAAAATCAGTCATACCGTTTGTAAGAAAATCGAAAGTTAAAAAAATTGTTCTTTGGGAGGTACCGTTAATAACCATTTTTTAAAAAATGGTTTTCCACCAAAAGGAAGCCTTTGCTAAAAGTCATTTATTGATTTTGTTTAAGGAAAGTTGTAGAGTCGTTTTTGAGAAAAATACGATTATGTAAAATTGCTAAGAATAATTGTATGGCAGGTACCGTTATTTTTGGTTCTAAAAAAAAAACTGAAAAAAAAACGTGTGGGCATAATCACCAAAATCCACCATGTACCAAGTTTGAAGTTAATCGATCCAGCCGTTTAGGCTGTAGACGAACAGACAGACAGAAAGAATTGTGCCACCCTACTTTTTGGTGTTCTCTATCATCGTAATGTCATGTTTGATTGTTACCTCAATTTTTTTTTGCACGAATCCAAAACTTGCCTTACAGAACCTAGTAATACCGCAAGTAAAAATCAGATACAACACAACAATGTGCGCTGGCTAGGTAAGGTCCAGGTTATCGAACGTTTATGGCAAATAAAAGAAGAAGTTATGGAGTTTTTGAGAATCTTGGATACCGAGGAAGCAAAGAAAAATTTAAATTTTCTTGGAAATAAGAGCAGCATGTTACATGTGGCTTTTCTAATAGATATTCTACAATACTTTAATACCGAGTTATAGGGAGAAGGAAAGTTGATATTGGACATGATACAAAGTGTCACTGCGTTTCGCCAGTTAAAAAGACATTGAACGATTTTCAGCTTTTAGTTCGGATCTTGAGAAAGGATTTGCTAGGTTCCAAGACTTTGGAGAGGTGGCTAAACTTTCTGTTTTTTTTTTTTATCACATTTTGAAATAACTCCAACTCGAGAGTGGATGCAAGTGTGAAGTTGTTCAGTTTTTCAAAGTCTCAACTCCAAATGGAAATAATAGATCTGTAAGTTCCGGCATCTCGATATACGGAAAACTGCCAGGAAGCCATCAGAAATGCCACCTCTGACGTGCTGGGACTCGCACGACCACCACAGCGAAACCCCTGGTTCGACGAAGAATGCCGGAAAGTGCATGCAGCCAAACAACAGGCATACAAAGCAACGCTGCATAGAAGGTCCAGAACTGCTCTCGAGCTCTACGAGCAGAAGAGGAGAGAGGAACACAAGCTTCTGAGAAGGAAAAAGAAAGAGCATGAGAAGCATGTGATCGAAGAATGAGAGGGATGCCATTGCAGGAATGAAGTTCGGAAGTTTTACCAAAAAGTAAGAAGAACCTCCCAAGGTAAGAAGGCCCGAACCGAAGCCTGCAAGGACGATCAGGGGAACATCGTGCAAATTATATAACGGCGACGATGAATCGAATTCCACCACCATGCTGATTGCACCATTAAACCTGGACGACGCACGTAGGCTGACAATTCCGTCCACCCGATCTCGACGAAGTGAGGATAGCTATATCTTAAGTCCAATAAAGCTGCTGGAAATGATGGCCTTGCGGCTGAGCTATTCAAAGCGGCTGGAGATGAATTGGTTAGGAGTTTGCACCAGCTCAGCCATAAAACATGGTCGGAGGAAAGCATGTCCAATGAATGGAACCTTAGCGTTGTTTGCCCAATCCTCAAGAGAGGCGATCCTCTGGACTGCACCAACTGCAGAGGGATCATTCTTCTTAATATCGCCTACAAGATCTTCTCTGCCGTACTTTGTGAACGCCTGAATCCATTCGTTAACAACCTGATATGTCCATATCAGTGTGGCTTTAGGCCAGGGAAGTCCACCATCGACCAAATATTCGCACTACGGCAGATCTTGGAGAAAACTCAGGAGTTTCAAATCGATACCCACCACCTTTTCATCGATTTCAAGGCCGCGTATGACAGCATTTATAGAGACGAGCTATGTGTATAGAGCAATACCAAGTTTTGGCATCCCTACCATACTCGTCCGCTTGTGCAGGATGACGATGGAGAATGCAGGCTGCTCCTCCATCAAGGTCGGCAAAGACCTCACCGATACCTTTGATGTCAAAAAAGGTTTTAGGCAAGGCGACGCGCTGTCATGCGACTTCTTCAACATCGTTCTTGAAAGAATAGTGCAAAACTCTCACGTCAACTCTAGAGGCACAATCTTTCAAAAGTCCATCCAATTACTCGCTTACGCTGACGACTTTGACATAATCGAACGAACAAAGCGTGATGTCAGTGGTGCTCTTGTGAGTATTGAGAAGGAAGCCAAGAAGACGGGGTTAAAGGTGAATTAAAGCAAAACGAAATATATGCTGTCGCGACGCGGACGTCTCGGACAGAACGTCACTAGAGACAGCTATAATTTTGAGATGGTCAGATACTTTGTCTACCTAGAATCCGCTATAAACTCAACGAACGATACCAGTGCTGAGATCAAACGAAGAATTACTCTTACCAATCGCTATTTCTTTGGGCTAAGAAGGCAATTGAGAAGCAAAGCCCTCTCTCGAGCAACTAAACTGTCCCTGTATTAGACGCTTATAATCCCAGTGCTGAGGTATGGTGCAGAGGCATGGACGCTGCTTACGGTGGATGAGAGCGCGTTAGGCTATTTTGAGAGGGAAATTCTCCGGGTAATTTTTGGTCCAGTCTGCATAGATGGGGAATGGAGAAGAAGATACAACAACGAACTGTATGGGCTGTACAGCGACACCGACCTAGCCACAAAAGACCTTGTAGGTATTGATCGTTTCATATGATGGTGGCCTGAGTATTTCCTATCGAAGATATCATTGCGGAAACTGTAGCACGTACTTCGTACAAAGTTTGGATTGGACATTGGACGTTGGAGTGGCAATGTATGTAACCACCGATCAAGACTGATTTGAGTCAGTAATTTTTAGCGAGTAACCCAAGCTGTTTGGAATTTTCGGATTCGGACTCCACCATATTATCCAGCAGCAAATGAATGAACGTTGATATCAAACCAAGAATAACGGAATCAAATGCCTTCCAACCAACTGATCGACTGGTTGTATTCTCCTTTAGATTTACTTTTTTCATCTCTGATATTTGTTCCAAAAGCATCATATCAAAATTTTATTTTTAAGATTATTCCGGTCTTATCTATTATAATGCTACAAAACAGGACTATAGTAAGTATCCTTATAAATAAATAGATTAATTTCTCAATACAATACATTCATATCCGCGAATTGAAATGAAAATAATTTATTTCCTCACAAAGAGTGACATTTTTTTTTCAATATAGGAAATCTCATTTAATTGCAATTAAACTCCATCTCAGCCAAACCACATGTCAAAATCAAAATGCTCCACTATAGCGATACCATTTCAAGTCATTACAATTCACATGACATTCCTGTTTGTTCCTTAAGACAGATCAAGAAGAAATATCTAAAAAAAAAAAAAGTAAAACTTGTCTCTTCATTTTATAATTTTGTCTTAATCCGGTCTCAGGGAGAAAGTTCTCCTTGTTACTCTTTACAATGAAAGCAGCAACGGAAAAATGCAACAACTTAATGGGCGACCGTACATCAAATACAGAATTCAATTCGAGTAAAATCTATTAGATAAAATATTTTTTTTTTTATATATCTTGTCCCACACACTTCTAGTGCTGGATTGCATCTTTGAATATCATACACCTTCACGGGCACGGATTGCACAGAGCAGACACAATCACTTCATTAGTTGGATCAACAAAGATCGCTGTGGAAGTCTATCCTACAATACAAAACCAATGCGAGAAAACCAGGAATGGATTAAGTTCAATTTCTATCAGTTTTGGGGAGGCCTTTCTTTCAGGGTGACATGCTAAGATATTAAGTTGTAAAAAAGATTAAATATACGAGAGATTGAATTCTTAAAGTACAGTGCTGCATGCAGCATTGAATGCATTTTATCTGCATTTTGGGTACAGTGTGATTGCAACTTCACAGTGTTGCAGCATCAATTTTTTAATACATAGTTGCTTCAGTTGGAATACAGAGTATTTTTTTTAATAATTTTTTGAACACTAAAGAGGTTTTGACTACCTTTAAAATGAAAAAAATATACTAAATAAAATAAATTGGGTGGCGCAACAGCTCATGGAGAACCAGGGCCTAGTGACTTACAACTCACAACCATTCCTGTGTGCGTGTTTGTTGGCAGGAATGGAGGGGACCTACAGTTTTTTGCCGAGTCCGAACGGCTAAATTGAGAAGCACTTTTTCATGACAAGTATACTCTTGGAGGATTTGTCAGTTCCTCGCAAGAGGCAGTACCTCGAATAAAACATTTCTGTTTTTAGGTGGCACGGCTGGGAATCGAACCCACACCTTCGGCATGACAGTCCTACGCACTAACCATCAAGCCACGAGGTACTACGAAAAAAATATACTGCCTATTGGACAATCCTATGGACATCAGAATTAATGTTACTCTTTGATATAGTTCCACCTTCGAAGAATCCCTGTTCTAGAATAGAATATTAAAATTTGAGGGTATTATTTATCAGTGATTTAATGGATTAGAAGTTTCCCACAAGAGTTCATTGATGGAAATGAGAAAGAGAGTCGGAGACAAAACAGAACCCTGGGGCGCACAAGCCCATACTGTTGGGCATTGAGAAGCTTGTGTTCTTCAAGATACTTCTTAAGCAGACAATTAATCAGCGTTATCGTGGCTTTTGAAAGACAAGACGTTTGTTAGTAAGATGCATATATTACGTTTCGACTTCTTACCAGAAGTTCGCAGAACTATTTTAATTGAAATAAAATTAACTTAGGGCCCCTTATGAAAGTATTATGTCAAGTCCGTCACTGGCAATAAGTTCCTCCATTTGATCAGTGGTGACGAGAGAAGTGTCATTTCTTCTTCTGTGATCATCATGTTGTCGACGTGACGACCGACGTCGTTCCTGGTGATGAGCATGTTTAATGCGCACTGTGCATGTTGCATTCAAATAAAAGTTCTGATGCAGAGTGCACTCTTCAGTATTTACCAAGTCATTGCATGCAAATCCGATTTCGGATAATGTATCTTGTTTCCAACATAAAGTGAGAAATTTTCTAACTTTCACGGTCATGGCTTTGTGATGCGGTGGCATGAGATTGCAATCCGTCCCACGATGAGTAAAATTTTACCTCAATTAAACACTAAAGCTGATTTTAGTATTGAATTAATGAAAGATAGATGATCCGTCTGATATTTTAAAGTTAACTTCTTCTAGTAATGTAACAAAACAAAAAAACCAAATCACATGGATGTGGTTTGAAGTTTTCAAAGTCACACTTAGTGAAAGTTGACTATGCTCTATGGTTGTACATTTTTCCAGCTTGAATGTCTTGTAAATCAAGTGGGAAAGTTGCATGCGACAAGATTTCTTTTATCCTTTTACAACAATAATTATCACACAAGACCGCTATTATAATATGATGACTTGACTATATAAATAGAACTGCTATAACTTTCCAACCATAATGTGTTCTCTTTCTTAACACTTAACATTTGATTTGACAATTGTATACTTACTTTCGTCGAAAAGCCTTTGTTGCAGATAAAGTTGCAAAGGCTGCCATTGCACTTCGTTCATTGCCTTCCACTGGAGCACTGAATTTTGACAGCAAAGCTGCAGGATGATTATCTTCAAGAATTTGACCTTAAATAAAAATTGGATTTTTGTTAAAAAAAAAAAGACGGAAGATACAGAGCTTTGTTTAAAGATTTATAGGTTTTACAGATAGAAAATTGATATTTTGACAGTTTTTTTTATCAAACTTCATGAATGAAAAATTAATTTCTGCAGAAGGACCAACCATAATCAAGAGGCTGAGAGGTCGAAGTGGATTAGAATATCACTATTAATTTCCCTACATCGAAAAAGTGTTCCCACCAAAACACTTTCGAAAGGGTGGCAGTGGAAGAATTCACTGAGCGAAAAGATTGAATCTAGAATCAGTAGTTGGTTTTTCCAATTCCAGTTAGATTGAACTCCTAAGTGTTTGGTGAACACGGTACGTGAGCTACTCTGATATACTTAGAACCGAAGTCATCAATTTTGCTTCTATGTAAAACGAAGAATTGTTTTCCACATTCGCTCAAAAAAACTTTACCATTTCCCGTGGCTAGAGCGCATTTGTATTTTTAATTTTTTGAATGTGTGCAATTGTTAAATAATATTTTTCCGCTTTGTTTTCGTAAGCATTTTGCTGTCTTGTTGGAGACAAACTAGGCCTAGGTTCATACGACATAAGTCCAAACATCAGTATTAACCCAAACGACCAAACGTCGTGTAAGCGGTGGAGAATTTATACGCCACTGCTCATTCGCAAGAATTTATACGGCAAAAAGCGTGCGGTACATGGCCGTGTTAAATAGACAATAGACAATTTTCGTTTCGCGACAGTAGCGTACTAGGCTTTACTGTGAAAAAGTGAAAGTTTATTGTTTTAACAGAACCAGAACCGACCCTTCCTGTTTTTGTTGAGTTTTGATATTTTGTACACAACTCCTAAATATTTAGATTTGCTTTGTCAAATTTTGACAGCTCCTTTTCATACTTACAAAATATTCTTTAAACTTACCATTTTTGACAATTTGTGGTTCGATGTTTTGATAAAGATCTGTCATTGCATGGATACCTTCTCGGGCTGCAACTTCTAAGGCTATATCCACCATTGAGGGCTTCTTCGATTTTCCTGTCTGCCATTTTAGTTTTTTAGTTTTTCTATAAGATGTGTCAAGTTCTTCCAAGACCATAGGTGGTATGGGTTTTGGTATTTCAATGCTGACATCGAGTTTCGAAATGGAAAAATTTGTATCAGCTGTCGAGGCATGGCTTACTATGTGAATAAGTAAGAATGTGCACAGCCAGTTCATCGAATCTAAAAGTAAAAAAAAGGAAAAAAAATTTCGATAAATGGAAAAGTTACATAATGGTTATCTCCAATCAAACCAATTTGTTCTTATGTTCGATTGTCTTTAAAACGTAAAAAAAAAGTTTCGATGATAGGGAATAGGGATAGAGTCTGTCTGTCTGTCGGTTCGGTTACAACCTAAACGGCAGAGTTGCAAGAACTGCAGTCTTTTCAAGTACTACAGTTAAATAACTAAAAGACTAATTACAATAAGTCTTTTAACTTACAAAAATACTTTAACTGTAGGTCAGCAGTTCTAAGCAGTACTTATATTCAGGACTTAACGTGTACAGTCTCCAAAAGCAGTAATTTGACAAAAAATTAATTAACTGCAGTACTTTGTGACTGGTTTTAGTCTTTATGGTGATATTCACCAAGCAAAAATATTGAATATTTATGAGCGCTCATTAAAGTTGTGAGTGGTCCCATGACATAGACATTGAAATTGGATCCGAAGAATCTCAACTTAGTGCGTAAGGATTTCCACATAAGGGACAAAATACTGAAGGCAGCACGAGCCTTTTTAATTCTATACATTTTAACGTCCAGATCCAAACCACCGTTTGCAGAAACAATACTGCCAAGGTAGTTGAACTGCTCGTTTTCTTCCACTTACGTCTCCTGTAGAATAAAACGCTGTTGTGTGGAGCGGCTCGCAAAATCCACGAACATAAGGTAAAGCGGTGACTGAAATTCCATCGACTGCTCGAGGATGATACGCATGGTGTTGATATGGTCGACACATGATCGACCACTGGAAGCCAGCTTGATGCCTCTTGAGTATAGACTCGCACTCGATTCTATCCTTTTTCCGCTCGAGAATGATGGTTGCCATTAGTTTTGGGAAAACGGACAAAACGGTTATGCCCCACCAATTGTTGCAATTCTTAAGATCACCTTTCTTTGGCAGCTTCAAAATCACACCATCCTACTAGTTCTTGGGATAGCTTTCATTTTCCCAAATGATTTGTATCAACGTATGTAGAAAACTAGCCTTTGTTACGGGATCAGCTTTCAGGAATTCAGCAGCTATTCCGTTAAGTCTAGCTGCCTCGTTGTTTTTGAGGAAATTGATTGATGTTTGAATTTCCGATTGTGACGGGGGTTCGATATCAATACCCCTACAGGACCTACGCATCTCGTTAAGGTGGGGCACTTCAGAACTCTGATCGACGGAATCCCGGCACATAAATGGCCCTTCCATCTGCGTATACTTACTTATTTACTTACTTAAGGTGGCGCTCTAGTCCGGGGTGGACCAGGGCCTCAACCAACAAGCTTCTTCCAGCCGGCTCGGTTTCTAGCTAGCTGCCTCCAGTTTCGCACGCCAAGTTGGTTGCGGTCCTTTTGCACTTGCGTGCGCCACCTTTTACGTTGTCCACCTCTACTGCGCTGTCCCACGGGGTTGGATTCAAAGACTTTCCGGGCTGGAGCATTGGTGTCCATTCGCTCTAGGTGACCCAGCCATCTCAGTCTCTTCACTTTTGTGGCTAGGTCGGTGTCGCTGTACAGCCCATACAGTTCATTGTTGTATCTTCTTCTCCATTCCTCATCTATGCAGACGGGACTAAAAATCACCCGGAGAATTTTTCCTCTCAAACAGCCTAACGCGTTCTCATCCACCGTTAACAGTGTCCATATGCCTCTGCACCAAACATCAGGACCGGGATGATAAGCGTCTTATACAGGGACAGTTTAGTTGCTCGAGAGAGGGCTTTGCTTCTCAATTACCTTCTAAGCCCAAAGAAACAGCGATTGGCAACAGTAATTCTTCGTTTGATCTCAGCACTGGTATCGTTTGCTAAGTTTATAGCGGATGTTAGGTAGACAAAGTCTCTGATCACCTCAAAATTATAGCTGTCTATAGTGACGTTCTGTCCGAGACGTCGGTGTTGAGTGTCCTTTCTTGTTGACAGCATATATTTCGTTTTGCTTTCATTCACCGTTAGACCCATTTTCTTGGCTTCCTTCTCAATGCTCACAAAAGCACCACTGACATCACGCTTTTTTCGTCCGATTAAGTCAATGTCGTCAGCGTAAGCCAGTAATTGGACGGACTATTGAAAGATTGTGCCTCTAGTGTTGACGTGAGAGATTTGCACTATTCCTTCAAGAACGATGTTGAAGAAGTCACATGACAGCGCGTCGCCTTGCCTAAGACCTTTTTTGACATCAAAGATGTCGGTGAGGTCTTTGCCGACCTTGATGGAGGAGCAGCGTGCATTCTCCATCGTCATCCTGCACAAACGGACGAGTTTGGCAGGGATGCCAAAACTAGACATTGCTCTATATAGTTCGTTTCTATAGATGCTGTCATACGTGGCCTTGAAATCAATAAAAAGGTGGTGGGTATCGATTTGAAACTCCTGGATTTGCTCCAAGATCTGCCGTAGTGCGAATATTTGGTCGACTTCCCTGGCCTAAAGCCACACTGATATGGACCTATCAGGTTGTTGACGAATGGCTTCAGGCGTTCACAAAGTACGGCAGAGAAGATCTTGTTGGCGATATTAAGAAGACTGATGCCTCTGTAGTTGGTGCAGTCCAGAGGATCGCATTTCTTGAGGATCGGGCATAGAATGCTGAGGTTCCATTCATCGGGCATGCTTTCCTCTGACCATATTTTACAGATGATCTGGTGCATACTCCTAACCAATTCATCGCCAGCCTCTTTGAATAGCTCAACCGCAAGACCATCAGCTCCAGCAGCTTTATTGGACTTAAGTTTAGATATAGCTATCCTCACTTCATCAAGATCGGGTGGACGGAATTGTTGGCCTACGTCGTCCAGATTTATTGGTGCAATTTGCATGGTAGCGGAATTCGGTTCGTCATCGCCGTTATACAATTTGCAGAAATGATTTTTCCATATCCTTAGCACCGACTGCGATGCCACCACGATGTTCCCCTGATCGTCCTTGCAGGCTTCGGTTAGGGCCTGGTAACCTTGGGAGGTTGTTTTTACTTGTTGGTAAAACTTCCGAAATTCATTCCTGCATTTGCATCCCTCTAATTCCTCGATCGCACGCCTCTCATGCTCTTTCTTTTTCTTTCTAGAATCTTGTGTAGCTCTGGTCCTTCGCTCTGGCGCCGCTTTGTATGCCTGTTGTTTGGATGCATGCTCTTGCTGACATTCTTCGTCGAACCAGGGGTTCCGTTTTGGTGGTCATGCAAAGCCCAGCACGTCAGAGGCGGCATCTTTGATGGCTTCCTGGCAGTTTTTCCACTTGTTCTCGATGTTTGCAGTTGGCGGCAAGGGACTAGTTAAGAGGGCGCGAGAGACTCGATCGGGAAAGCACCTGGCGATTTCTTGCGACTGTAGCCGTCCGACGACGTCGAACTTCCTCACAGTATTTCCCTGTGTTGGCTTTGGTCTGTTCCATCGGCATATAGCTGATCCTCAATTGATAACAAAAGTGTGCCATCTACATCCCTTACAGGTTGATTGTCATTGCTTTTTTCCCAATAAGCTCTTTGGATATTTGGTACAATTCTTCTTGCAGCGTTTTCCGCATAATCTGCGAGCCCATCTAACCTCACCCTCCTGTCGTGTCTCACACAGCGATAGACCACTTTATGTGCAAGGCGATATTTGCTTCACAATTCTGTTTTTCGTTGAAAATCTGCTTCGGCATTTATTTGCCTTTGCAAAGATATTTGAAGTTTGATTTTACCCCACGTGTCTTAGGATATTGACTCATTTGAGACTCGTCAGAAGCAAATGGTGGTTGCTTCAAGGACCATGCAGTTTTTGGCTACAATCTCTTTCATCCTTGCCGGAGTACAGCATTCTCGTTTGTCCAGTGTTAGATCTGTATTCAGCTCTTCCTCTCCACTTAGTTTTGCTTATGCCCTGGATATTGATCTTTGGGCGAAGCATTTCTCACTCAACCTGCTCGTATCTACCTTCGCCGTACAAGGTTCGAGTGTTCTATCCTCTGATTTTCGTACATATGTGGTAGCCAAAAATAACATTTGCGCTTCTGCAACTGCTTACTGCAACCGAAGCTGCAGAAGGATTCTCCATAAAAAGATTACGATTACTCGGGGACTCATTTCCAGTTGTTGTCATACTTCATGTATTTGCATATATCTTTCCACCATGGTGTTTTCCAAGTTACATATGATTAATAACATACATAATAGTCTAAGAGCTACCAGCCACAAGACAAAAGGCTACAACTTTGTATATACTTGATTTGGGACTAGTAAAGTACAAAACCACGGTCTGGCAGGGTTGCCGCTGTAGACAGGTTGCCATCTGATTTTTTTAAAAATGCAAAAAAGGGTCAAAATTAACTCACTTTCACAAGGCTGAAATTTATTTATAATTTAGTTTATTCATTCAAATGCATAAAAAATATTGTCAGATACGGGTTTGGCGATCGAAAGTGCTTGCCAGGCGAGTCTAAAGTTCTTAAAAATTAGTAAAAGATGTTGGATAGCTTGAGAAATTTGTTAGGTACAAGGCTCAAACTTAGTGTATGCTTTATTCGTGAACAGATGAGTCAAAAAATAAAGATCAAGGAAAATTTTCCCAATTCTAGGGTTGCCACCTATGTTTAAGAAAATTATTGAAAATAACTGCCAACTTTAACATAGATATCTACTTTAACAATGCTGGTTTTTAAATTTATAATATTTTATGTCATTTTGTACATGAAAAAAAGATGCCAGACGAGTTTGTTGGACGAGTTTTTAAAGTTGGTGTTAAAAAATGTCATTATGATTAGCCAGAGAAATGTATTCAATATAGCACGTTAACTGCGTATGATCCTAATACATATTAAATCAAGTTAGCAAATTATGATATGGTTCTTTTACTGTAGACACAGGGTTGCCACATATTTTCTCAAAATTTTAGAAAATTGACAAAACTAAAACACCTATACTTACACAAATCTAGTTTTCGCACATATATGTAAGCTTACGCAATCTTGTATATAAAAAAAAAAACATATTTGAAGAGTTGGATGGTCAAAAGCTCCTGCCAGACGAGCTTAAGTTTTCAAAATTGGTATTATAAAAAATATCCTTTATTTGTTAGTTCTTAAATAAAAAAAAAAACTGTAAAAATTGCAAACCTACCTTCACAAAGGTAATTTTTACACATATATGTTAGATTTTACACTCGTCTGGCAACCACTTTCAACCGCCAAATCCGTCTGGCATAATTTTGTTTCATGCATTATAGAATGTATAAAGTAAATTATAAATAAATTTCAGCTTTGTACAAGTAGTTTTATTTGACCCTTTTTTTGAATTTTGTTAAAAATCAGATGGCAACTTTTCGACCGTGGCAACCCTGCCAGACCGTGGTTTTCGTATCTACTTAACTAGTTCCACATCAAGCATACACAAAGTTGTAGCCTTGTGTCTATAGTAGGTTAGTCAAAGTGGCAGGAAGCTCTCCGACTATAAGCTCAGATTTGTCAGGCACACCCGGCCTTTTTATGGTCAAACACATAACTGATCGAGGCCGTCCACTATGGAAAAACAGACACCTTTGGTGCCGCCCAATATGGGATTACAGACGCTACTTGCTGCTGCCGTTGGTCTTTCAAGTACCTAATGCTCCTCCGCCACCAGACTGTCATGCCGTTGACCGCCACCTGCAGTTCTTCCACCTTCTGGGGGATTTTAATCATCCCAAGGCCAAGTTTGTGCCTTGACAAGCATCGGTGGTTGGCGTGCTAATCCTGGCATTTATTTAGCCCTTGCACGTTAGTTTTACCCACTCACTACCATGGAGAGGTGCGCATAAGAATTTTCCTATCATTGAGCTTAAGGCTGAGGTGGCGTCCTATATAGTCCAGTGCAATTATAAAATTTTATATGCGCTAGCCAGCAGTTTGTAACACCCCCAAATTTTATTTTATTATTCGAAAGGTAGTGGATTGAAGATCATTTCATAACCCTGATTTTTCGCACTCGCGAAATTTACCGTTTTGGCCGTCATCTTGGATTTTGTTTCATTTTAGTTTTTATTGAATATCTCGGTCCCTAGAAGTTCTACGAAAAAGTGTTTAATACAAAAAATGTAGAAAATAAAATTTTCTATCTTTTAAATTAACAACATTTTTTCGATATTTTTAATATTTAAAAAGTTATAAGCCAACAAAAGAATTTTTTTTATTTTCTAAGTGTTTTCGAAAATTTAGCACATTTGCCATCGGAAATTAAAAAAAACTTTCTATATAAAGTTTGTAGGCCACTGAATTTTCAACAATTTTGCAGTATAACTTTTTTCTGTATTCCAATAAATGACAAAGATATGAGTATTTTTGTACTAACAGTTTTATATTGTTTTCCAAAAAAAAAAATGAAAATCACGACTTTTATACCCGTTTGTTGATACGAAACTTAAGCATTTATGCTCTTCTTAAAAAGCTTATGTTCTACTTTTTCCTTTGCGTAAACTGTCACATAGGCGCTTATGCTCTACTTAAATATTTAAGTTTCGTATCATAAAATGGGCCTTAAAGCGGTTATCTATGCTTTACCAATTTTAAGCTTTTCCTATTTTAGCTTGTGTTTGTATGTACAACCGCATTTTTTTTTTAATAATGGACCATTTTGATTTTTGGGTCTTGGTTGCCATGACAAATTTAATACTTTTTGCAAGTTTTATGAGTGTAAGAGTTTTCTCGTGGGTGCTATGGTAATAGTTCTACACTTGACCCCAACTTAAAAAAAAAATACCATTTCACCAAAGTTATTTCAACGGAACTCTCTTAATTCTCGGTTCTATTAACAAATGAAACATTTATTCCAAGTTTCATTGAATTACAATTATTTTCATAGGGTTTTCAGTTATATTTTACCTGTAGCCTATTGAACAGACCGGAAAATGAGGGGTATAAAGGAACAATAACGTGCAAGGGTTTTTATTATTGAATATGTTTGTTTGGCCCATAAGCATGCTTAAAACCGAAAATGCTACTAAATTCACCCATGCATTTCTGAGAGAATGGTCACACTGGCCACTTTTCAGTATTTTTGGTATTACTCGAAAACTAAGCCGAATTTGACAATTTTACATATAATAATTTTTGTTCAAAATTAAATTTTCTATTGGAATGGATAGTTCAAAAAATTTTACGAACAAATTTAAGAAGAAAAAGTTAACAAAAACCAACCTAAAAAAAATCAAAAAATCAAGGATATCTAAATTTTTTAATAAATTGTGCATAACTTTTTTTGAAGCAAAGATAGGGTCAAGACGTACAAAGACAAAATAAAGAAGAGACCAAAGGCTTTAATATTGCATGTTCAAAAATTAATACTTCTTCAAAATTGACAGAGATATTCCTATTAAAACCTTATCAATTCTTATAATTTTTCGCAGTTTTGGCCCAAAAGTCCCTTTTTCGGTACAATATGGCAAATTTCACTTTCGTGAAAATGTTCGAAATCAAAATTTTGATTTAATATGACATTAGAACTATAGAGCTCTTCTAGCCAAAGGCTCCTGGTAGCTAGTGCTTAACCTTAGCAATTATTGATATTGTAATTTATTATGTGTCAATAAAGTTTAATAATAATAACAATACGAACTATAGAGAATTTATGAAAAGTATGTAAGTTCGCAATTTCGTTTTTCGGCTGTTTTTAAATGCTTTCAGACCTACAAACCGAACGGCTGGTCCGATTAACATAAGATTTGGTATTAGGTGCTAGGACCATTAAATTTGTCATAAAGTACCAAAAAATAGGATTTCGGGCAAAAACTGCGAAAAATGATAAGAAATGGTAAAGTTTGAATGGCTATATCTCTGTCAATTTTCAAATAATATGGCTTTTTTAACATGTCATATTAAGACCTTAAGACTCCAGTTTACTATGTTCATGCATGTCTTGAACGTATCTTTGCTCCAAAAAAAGTTATGCGCAATTAAGAAAAAATTCAAAAATCTTCGATTTTTCGATTTTTTGTATGTTGGTTTTTGTTTACTTTTCCTGCTTAATTTTTTTAAAAAAATTTTCCAAACTATCCATTTCGATAGAAAATTTAATTTTAGTTTTAGTTTTTTAAGCACCAAAAGCAAAGAAGAAATTGGTAATATTGCCCAAAACTATTTTGAATAATGAAATGGAAATATTGTCTAAGCATGTAAATTGTTTTTATAAAACTTGGGCGATATTTCCTCAATTTCGGGTGATATTTCCAAACTTGATTTCAAAAAGGACGCAAAGTTTTCGGAAATGTTTGAGAAAGGTAATATTTTCTTTCATGTATGTAAGTTTTTTTAAATCTATAGGTAGAAAAAAGGCTTGCGGAGAGGGAAGGGGCGCGAATATCTGAAGCTGTTGGCGGTGACACTTATAAGTAGGTACGTATGTGGACCGTGTTCGGATTGGGGGTGGCGCGATGTAGCGCGGTGGGGTTCTTGGGTTGTCGCCACACCGCGGGTCATCACGCCGCCGCGCCGCTGCGCTGGTCTTCACACCACACCGTGTTCCCGATCCGAGCGCTGAAAGCTCCTCGCACGATGCACCCAACTCCTCTGAAGCCCAGCCTATTTGATAGAACAAATTTCACACATTTAGGCAATATTTCCTTATATTGCAGTTGTTTCTGGCATTTTTTCCTATTTTAGGCTTCTTTTCCCATTTTAATAAGTACTTTAATTTATTATTTTGGACCTTGCTTCATTTTATGGTGAAAGTGCAATAACGCCAGTATTGCATAAGCTTAAAATTGGTACTAAGCATATAGAGAACCGCTTTAAAAGTCGTGATTTTCATTTTTTTTTTCTTGGAAAACAATATAAAACTGTTAATACAAAAATATTCATATCTTTGTCATTTATTGGAATACAGAAAAAAGTTATATTGCAAAATTGTTGAAAATTCAGTGGCCAACAAACTTTTCGTAGAAAGTTTTTTTAATTTCCGATGGAAAATGTGATAAATTTTCAAAAACACTTAGAAAATAAAAAAAATTTCTTTTGTTGGCATATAACTTTTTAAATATTAAAAATATCGAAGAAATGTTGTTAACATAAAAGATGGAAAATTTTATTTTCTACATTTTTTGTAAAGTTTAATTTTTCGTAGAACTTCTAGGATATTTAATAAAACCTAAAATGAAACAAAATCCAAGATGGCGGCCTAACGGTAAATTTCGCGAGTGCGAAAAATCAGGGTTATGATCTTCAATCCACTAACCTTCGAATAATAAAATAAAATTTGGGGGTGTTACAAACTGCTGGGTCAGATTATAAATGCACTGGACTAATAGCACTCTCCAATACACTTTAGCGAGTTCAATCATACATATAACTTGTGAAATTCCTGTTGATTTTTTCAATGGCATCCTTTTTTATTCGACAGTATTAGTGGAGGAGCACTAGCTTTTTATTTCGGAACCCGGGGAACCTGCTCCGATTTTGATGATTTTTTTTTTGAAATTTAGGAAATTGAAATTAGAAAAAAGTTTACAATTCAAAAATCGACGCTCTCAACAGGAAATTTTTTTCAAAAACAAAATAATTGTTCCTGTATTTGCTTTGAACAATTAATTTTACTTATAAAACACACTTCAAAAGTTTATAAAAATATTTTAAATAATTATACTTAATATAAAAGTCCAAAACCCAGAACAATCAAACCCGCTTATAGTCACAAGGAGATGACAAACCATGCGCTTTCAGGCGGCAACTGTCCTGATACTAAACGATTTTTGCTATTAGGCGATTGTGATTATAAATAGGTCTTACTGTGTTTTTGTTTCTGCTTAGGTATACTTATTCAAAAAATATACACTCCGCTTCAACCGAATAGACACAACATTTTTCAAAGGTGCTTTGTCCTTTGTCATTAATGTATCACTAGATTTTGCTTTTTGTTTGTTTGTGACATTGGAAAAATAAATCAGAAGGAAAAAAAGCAAAGCTGTCACTTTTTTCATTTTATGTAGCTTCATAAATTCGATCCGGTATGGAATCATTTAGTCTCATTATACACTGCGCGTCTCTTGTTTGGGGCCACTTTTTTCACAATCATTTTTTCCCCACAAATATCTGAAGGAAACTTTTTCCTGGGAATGTTTAATACCTGCAAGTAGGTATACATACTTTCCGATAAAAAAATGTATGCGTCACTTGGTTACTCCGTCAGAATCTTCCAAGTTGTAGTAATGAACTGCAAAAAAGGTATGAGAAATTGCGTAACTTTATTGAGAGCATTTAAATAATCTTTTGAAAAACTAACAAAAATATCGAAATGTTAACTTTTTTCTGTTTTAAACATTTATTGATTATGTTTCTTGTCAAAAGATAATGAGCATACCCATTTTTGTTTTGTAATAAGAGCTATAAGATAGTTTGGATATAATTAAATCATACAGTTTTTTTCTTTTATCTAGCGAAATCTTGCTCCAGACATCGCAGAAAGCTTCGTTTAAGGAGTTTTTATCTTCAAACTGTCTACTAGCCTCATGAACTTTTAGATATAGCCATGCCCAAACGTTTTCGATGATGTTTAAGGTCGGTGAATAAGGTTGCCATGGCAAAAGTTTCACGTTTTGCGACTCAATCGAGCTTCTAGTTACCCTGGATATGTGGATAAAGGTCATGTCTTGGTATACAATCCAAGGTACAGGTCCAACAATATTTCTTACCTTTGCAAATGCTCATTCCAACAAATATTTCTGTGGTGTTTGGGAGAAACATGATAACTCCATTTTGAAAATTCAGAAAATACGTTCAGATTCTAGGTAGATGTAAAGTGGACGTAAAGATGCAATTTTTAAAATGGAGCTTATCATGTTTCTCCCAAACATCACAGATTTGTAATTACTTCTGTTAGTTGTGGAAGTTATTAACCCTAGTTCAATAATTTTAGAGAAGGTCATTGAATGGTATGCAGATCATTTTAGCTACTCAAACTTGAAAACTGGACGCCAATAACTTATACAAAATCCGGGAAAGAAAATTTTCCAAAGATTTTCGTATATTTTTGGACCCATAAACTATTCAGCAGGACAATCCCTGGCTCGAAATAATTTAGATGGACTACATAAAGAGACTTTAGGATTCCATGCCGACTCAAATTATGAGAAAGAAAAACAGCGACAGTAGGTACTCGGGACGGCCCGAGATGGATTAGCGCATCGACTTATTTTTGGAATAGAAGATATATATGTATAAACTTTTATCTTTTTTTTAAATTCGGAATAAAATAAGAATGGCTATCGAAATTGGTGTGAACTGAGAGCTTTTAACAAGATTTGAAAATCAAAAAAGGTGGTAGGTTAGGTATTAATAGTGGCTTTGGCCCATTGGGTTCAGCTCCCTGCGCATTTGCACCGCTTGCACATAGAGCTGATCTGTCTGGCCCTGGTAGGTAGGTACTCACTAGTAGAATTAACCAAGAATACCTTATTTTATATCCTTCCATTAATATTTATAACTAATTTCAAAATTTGTGTCAATTTACTTGAATTTTTCGATTTGCAAGAAAGTTGGAGAAAAAAAGCTTTGCTTTTTATTCCATCTGATTTATTTTTCCAACGTCACAAACAAACAAAAAGCTTCATCAAATGATACATTAATAACAAAGGACAAAGCACCTTTGAAAAATGTTGTGTCTATTCAGTTGAAGCGGAGTTTATATTTTTTGAATAAGTATAAGCAGCAACAAAAACACAGTAAGACCTATTTATATTCACAATCGCCTAATAGCAAAAATCGTTTAGTATCAGGGCAGTTGCCGCCTGAAAGCGCATGGTTTGTCATCTCCTTGTGACTATAAGCGGGTTTGACTGTTCTGGGTTTTGGACTTTTATATTAAGTATAATTATTTAAAATATTCTTATAAACTTTTGAAGTGTGTTTTATAAGTAAAATTAATTGTTCAAAGCAAATACAGGAAAAATTATTTTGTTTTTGAAAAAAATTTGGTTTTTCAATTTTTAAAAAATTTCCTGTTGAGAGCGTCGATTTTTGAATTGTAAACTTTTTTCTAATTTCAATTGCCTAAATTTAAAAAAAAAAATCATCAAAATCGGAGCAGGTTCCCCGGGTTCTTGAATAATGCACTATTTGGGGCTATCGTTACTCCACTATATGACACCTACAGATATCGAACATTTTCAAGAAAAGTATTTCTCACAGGATTTTATCGAGAAAAAAAGATTGCGAAAATATTGGCCTCATACAAGTGATGCGCAGAGAACATTAAGTTCCCGAAAAGTGGCAATAATGACATTAATTCCGATGGTGCGCCTACTCAACACCCATAGACATCAACTTATAGTTTAAAAATGGAAATTTTCTAGTAATTTACGAGTTTCTTTTTATTTTACCATTTTGCCCAGATTGGGCGCTATTTTTGAAAATGGCGTCTAAGCGATAGGAGTAGAAAAATGACTCGAATCATAACAAAAAAAAACTCGCACAGGATTCGGACTCCTGACCGGACCATACAGTCGTATTTCCATACATTTTCATGAAAAAAGAAATTTTCAATCACATTTATCTCGAAACAGCAAAGCTATGATTGTCTTGAAACAAATGAGCGAATCATATCCGCGCACTAGATATAACATACTGAAAACTAAGCACCTAATTATATTGCATTCAAACTTCTTCAGTAATATGAATCACTGCTCCTATTTTCCATCATCAATATAAGAATTAATAATAATTGCATGCAGTGTGAATTCCATGCGAACGGAATGTGTAAATAGAGGTATAATAATGTGTGGCATGCCACAAAAGCTAACTAAATTGTGTAATAATGCAATTAAAAGAAAATTTAAAATTGGCTACAACCCAACGTTCAACGGACAACACGCGTGAAATCCATAAAACATTAAACTCTTTTCCGTTTATTAATATGTATGTTATGTACATAGTTATACTTTAAAATAATACAAGTAGACGTAATACTAATAATTATTATTATCGAAAAGAGCAATGAACGACTTATTGATATCGATTTCGTCTCAAAACAATAACCAAACAAAACGCAAACTATTCACAAGTCTTTCCGCAGGCGTAATCCAACAGATCCAAGTAGGTAAACAATAAAAAATAATAGAAGTAGTAGAATAATAATCACGTAGTAATTGTATTTGGCTTCAGAAAGATATGTGTTTTTAATTTTTTTTTATTGTGGGGAACCATCATTCCTATACGATGCAACGTTTGAATCAAACTACTGCCCACATTCGTTATTCAATTTCAATTTCAATTACAGTTTGACAACATTCTTCATTTGGTTATGAGCATTATGAATCAAGATGGAAGTGCAGATTGCATCAGCTATCACTTGTGATGTCGTGTAAATGATTTAGGATCTTTAAAAGTGACTTACGTAATGTTACATGGCCCACTCATGGGTCTATCTATATTCAGTGCCGGATTAATGATGGAGGTTTAAAACACAACGAAGCAGGGCGGATCTTTATGATGGTTTAGTCGAAAAATTATCAAATGCCTTAGGCATTAGATTGCTGCATAAAAGATATCACAGCCATTCAAGAAATACAATCGGAAGGATCGGGTAAAAGAAACCTATGAAACTGCAATATATATAAATACAACGGTGTCGAGTCAACATATGCCTAATATTCACGCATTCCTCCACAGTTAAAGTGGTGCACACAAGTAGAAGGAAAATTAAACCAGCTTGGTGTTTGAGTTGTGAAAATGGAGACAGCTTTGAGTGAATAATCTACCAACAAGCTTCTTATTAGTTGAGGCCCTCATTCACTTCGACTTTGGAATTTACCACCCTAAGTACAAGTTAGTAAGTAAGGACGAGTTCTACGAGCTTCTGCGGATAAGACATATGAGCAATGCCCTAGCTATGACATTAAAATTGTCTTCAGTGATTTTAATGCCAAACTAGGAAGAGAAGACGGCTTTGGTGGCACAATCAGAAGATATAGCCTGCACAACACCACCTCCGAAAACGAACTCTGGTCAATCACCTTTGCTGTGGGGCGAAACGTTGTGGTAGCTAGTACGCAGTTCCCGAATCTAGATAAACACAAGAGGACATGTCAAATTCCTTGACCACTTTTGCGATCGACGCAAGGCATTCCTCCAGTATCAAGGTTATCCGAAAGTTCCAAGGAGCCTACGTTGACCACTACCTTCGTTATAGCCAAGGTAGAGCTATGGATAACCAGATCAAAGCCAAAACAGGGATATACTGTGAGGAAGTTCGACGTCGGACGGCTACAGTCGCAAGAAATCGCCAGGTCCTTTTCCGATTGAGTCTCTCAAGCCCTCTTAATAGTCCTATGCCGGCAACTGCAAGTATCGAGAACCAGTGGAAGAACTGCCAGGAAGCCATCAGAGATGCCGCCTCTGAAGTGCTGGGCCTCGCACGAACCCCACAGCGAAACCTCTGATTCGACGAAGAATGCCGGCAAGTACATGCAGCCAAACAACAGGCATATAAAATGGAGCTGCAGAGAAGGACCAGAGCTGCTCCCAAGCTCTACGAGCAGAAGAGGAAAGAGAAACACAAGCTTCTAAGAAGAAAACAGAAAGAGCATGAGAACGGCGCGATCGAGGAAATAGAGGGATGCCATTGCAGGAATGAAGTTCGGAAGTTTTACCAAAAAGTAAAAGGACCCTACTAGGGTTACAAGGCCCAAACCGAAGCCTGCAAGGATAATCAGGGGAACATCGTGGTGGAACTGTGGTTGGTGCTGAGGATATAAAAAAATCATTTCTACAAATTGTATAACGGCGATGACGAATCGAATTCCGCTACTATGCAGATTGCACCATTCAACCTGGAGGAGCGACGGCGACGTAGGCCAATAATTCCGTCCACCCGATTCCGACGAAGTGAATATAGCTATACTTAAGTCCAGTAAACCTGCTAGAGCTTATGGCCTTGTGGCTGTGCTATTCAAAGCGGCTGGCGATAAATTGGTTAGGAGAATGCACCAGCTTTTCTGTAAAATATGGTATGAGGAAAGCTTGTCCGATGAATGGCTCAGCATTGGTTACCCGATCTTCAAGAAATGCGATCCCCTGGACTGCACCACTTACAGAGGCATAAATCTTCTTAATATCTTCTACAAGATCTTCTCTGACGTACTTTGTGAACGCCTGAAGCCATTCGTCAACAACCTGATGGGTCCATATCAGTGTGGCCTTAGGCCAGGGAAGTCCACCATCGATCAAATATTCATACTACGGTAGATCTTGGAAAAAATCCTGGAGTTTCAAATCGATACCCACCACCTTTTTATCGATTTCAAGGCCACGTTTGACAGCATCTATAGAGATGAGCTATATAGAGCAATGTCTAGTTTTGGCATCTCTGCCAAACTCGTCCGTTTGTGCAGGATGACGATGAAGAATGCACGCTGCTCCTTCATCAAGGTCGGTAAAGACCTCACCGACACCTTTGATGTCAAAAAAGGTTTTAGGCAAGGCGACGCGCTGTCATGCGACTTCTTCAACATCGTTCTTGAAAGAATAGTGCAAAACTCTAACGTCAACACTAGAGGCACAATCTTTCAAAAGTCCGTCAAATTACTCGCTTACGCTGACGACATTGACATAATCGGACGAACAAAGCTTGATGTCAGTGGTGCTTTCATGAGTATTGAGTAGGAAGCCAAGAAGATGGGGTCAACGACGAATGAAAGCAAAACAAAATATATGCTGTCAACAAGGAAGGACACCCAACATCGACGTCTCGGGCAGAACGTCACTATAGACAGCTATAATTTTGAGGTGGTCAGAGACTTTGTCTACCCAGGATCCGCTATAAGCTCAGCGAACAATATCAGTGCTGATGGCTCTTGCCAATCGCTGTTTCCTTGGGCTTAGAAAGCAATTGAGAAGAAAAGCCCTCTCTCGAGCAACTAAACTGTCCCTGTATAAGACGCTTATCATCCCGGTCCTGATGTATGGTGCAGAGGCATGGACACTGCTAACGGTCGATGAGAACGTGTTGGGCTGTTTTGAGAGGAAAACTCTCCTTGTGATTTTTGGTCTCGTCTGCATATATGGGGAATTGAGAAGCAGATACAACAACGAACTGTACGGACTGTACAGCGAAAACGACCTAGCCACAAAAATGAAAAGCCAACTACTGAGATGGCTGGATCACGTAGAGCGAATGGACACCCATGTTTCAGCCCGGAAAGTCATTGAATCCAACCTCGTGGGACAGCGCAAGTAGAACTGGACAGCGTAAAAGGTGGAACACGCAAGTGGAAGAGAACCTCTACCAACTTGGCGTGCGAAACTGGAGACAGCAAGCTAGAAACCGAGCCGGCTGGAAGAAGCTTGTTGGTTGAGGTCCTGGTCCACTCCAGTCTGTAGCGCCTTCTTATGTAAGTTAGTAATTAAGAAAATAAGTAAGGTTTGGTCTTTGGTCTTTGACGCATGAACATGCTTATAATAAGTTATATGGCATTTCCTCTTTGAAAAGTGAAAGTTTACTGAAATACGAGTAAAGTTTAGTAATTTAAAGGATATTATAGGGAATGAAAACAATGTAATGCTAAGCTTTCAATTTAAATATAAGATCCCCAAGCTCATTCTAAATAACAGATGTAAATCCGACCCTGTTTTTACAGGTACCATATGGATACTTTGGTGTTGCGCTTTTTTATTTTGATGACTAACGATCACAAGTCTGACTAGAGACGTTTTGACTTTATTGTATAGGTATATTATGGTTTACCAAAAATAAAGATGTTTGCATATAATGTACATGCGATTTCGGCCGTTTCTATTTTTGTTAATTTCACTGTCTTCGAGGTAATTTGCATTCAATGCATTGAATTTGACGGAACGAATCGTTAATGTAAACGATTTGCAGGTTATTGCCCCCAGTAGATTGAAATTATGTCACTGGAAATAAAATATATACAATAAACATATGTACATACAAAGAAAATACCTGGGTTTTTGAAAACATATGCGTAATGATAACATCTAAAGATAGTAGACAACACAAAAAACAGCTGACAATTTCAAAGTTATAATAAATGTTTTCTTCTTAAAGGCAGTGGATTTTTATATTTGAAAAAATGCTAAATCCTCTATGTTCTCCACGAAAATCTAAATGTTGTTATTTTTTACCATTTGCGAATCGAATCTTAAGACTGGTGAATGAATCAATTTGGTTTTACAATTGACGAACATTTGCCAGATGACTCGCCCCAAACATCAAAATGAAGCAAATGGAAATTGCTATTGACTGACCGGCGAACAATAAATAAAATACGAATTTCTTATTTTTTCGTGAAAAAAACGAGTTTATTAAATCTTTGTTATCAAAAATAATTAACAAAAAAAGACATTCACAGCACAAAACCTTACGACTTCAAGCAAACAACGCTCAATTCATAGAACGTAATAATAGTCCGGGAGCCGACCGTAAGATTACCTATCTCATCGCGGCTACGCATTAAGAGGATGCGAACCAATAGCTTTACTCCAAACATTTACAAAACTACTGGTCGGACAAGCTTTATTTGGTCCCGAAGGTTAGAATATGCACTGTCAAGATGCATTTTCCGCAAAATGCACCAATAGTATAAGCAAGGAAAGGTGAAACTGTGCTCTACATGATGCAAATTTTCGGACAGACTTTTGTAAAATTAGGGATTTTGTGCATCCTTGGACGAAAATGCAAAAAAGTGGTTGAATACACTTTCAAAGCTATTTGATATTGATCTTACTGAGTTTTCCTTAATGTCAAACGCAATGTTTAAAAAAATACTTTGGATATTTTTTAAAAATGGTCGGACTCTTCGCAACAGTCAAAAAAGTTTGTCAAACTTTTGGTATCGTGTAGAGTAGAGGATGGTCTTCATTTTCATTTGATGTCCCATTTATAGAAATTGTTTATATTATTGGTGCATTTTGCGGAAAATGCAACCTAAAAAGTGCTTTTCTATCTATTGCGACCAGATAAAGCTTGTCCGACGAGTAGTTTTGTAAATATTTCGACTAAAACCGCGATAAGATAGGTAATCTTAAGGTCGGCTCCCGGACTGTAAGGCCATTAAGTCATAAAATAAAAAGCGGACACTGTGGCGTATGCGTAACTTATTACTAAGTACGTATGATATAGAAAACGAGTTTTTTGTAAATTGTTCTCGGTGAAAAATAAAAATAGATCTAAATTTTGGAATCAAAATAGTTATTAAAGGCATTAACATTAAGTTATTATAGTTTATCTGACTGAGGCCTGTTATAAGATATTGACATGTAGGCTTGTTTTTATGATTTTTTTTTATGTAGCTATAAGATAAAAAAAAAACATTAATTTAGTGCAAGTTTTGTTTAAACAGATTTATTTTATAAAAAAATAAATTGGGTGGGGCATCAGCTCGTGGAGAACCAGGGCCTAGTGACTTACAACTCTCAACCATTCCTGGGTGCGTATTGCTGGCCAGGAATGGAGGGGACCTACAGTTGTTTTTGCTGAGTCCGAACATTATTATATTCATGACAAGTATACTCTTGGAAGATTTTTCAGTTCCTCGCAAGAGGCAGTATCTAGGATAAAACATGTCAGTTTTTAGGTGGCACGGCTGAGAAGTGAGCCCACACCTTCAGCATGAAAGTCGAACGCACTAACCATTATGCCAAGAGGTACTACTATAATATTTAAACAAATACATAAATCATCCCAGCAAACATTTATGTGAACTTTCAGTCAACATTCAGTGAAAATGAAGGATATACATATATTGGAAGGATTATATTCAATGAATCAAATCTGAATATACTCAAAAAGCCTATCACTTTTACCTCATACAGAGGTAAGGGCACTTGTGCGGAAACTTTTCAGGATACAAAATGATCGAATTCCACATAATATATGAATACACATTATTGTTTTTCTCCCACACCTCCCCGTGCACAAAGGGGGTGGAAAAAATCGTTTCGCGGAAACAAAATTTGAAAAGTAAAGAAAAGTTAGAAAATATTTTTATTAATAAAATTTCCCAACTAACAATTTAACTTCTATAAGGTCCGATTTTTCAAATTTGGTGAGCTATAGCTCGCATAGACCTAACATAAGGCTTAATTATTCAAGCCAACCGTTTTCCACTATTAATTTTTGAAAATAGCTTGTTTAATGACTTTTAAATTGAAATTGGCAAGTTGTATGCAAGACTTGTATGCTTTATGAAAAGGCCTGTTTAAGGCCTGTCCAAGTTGTTTTACTGAAAGTAAATATAAAAAATTTGTATACGGCTTGCTCGAATAAGCTTGTTAGGTACACACAGTAGCAAGATTTGACATTTCTCTGTAGTTGAAAGTATTTTGCAGCGGGTTTAACAAATATTCGAAAGTGTTCGTCATTTATAATTACCAGATTAAAAACAAATATATTACTTAAAAAACGTATTTATCGAAAAGTTGTGGATAATTAGTAAGAAGTTATCAAAATATCAAATCGTCGGTTCAAAGGTAAAACTCACTAAGTGCAGAAAAAAAAAGTTCAAGAAAATGAGAATGAAATGCATTTTTTTAATATGCAAAAAGCCTCATTTTGCACGTTTTTTATAAGGATATTGAAAGGTATACCCTGGAACTTTATTAAAAAAAATTCGGAAATTGAATTTTCAGTTTCAAAAACTATGTTTCAGTCTAATTTCCTTCAAAAGTGTAAAATGTTAGTTAGTGAGTTTAACCTTTGAACCGACGAAATGAACTTCGATTTCAAGTGCCCAAAGTCGATTATGGATATGAAGAGCGCGCTCGCCGATGTGTTACTCTCGATTAAAGTTTATGTTATTTTTTTTACCTTAAATGAATGTATAACTATTTTGTTCGGTTTTGTAAACTTTTCTCGTAAATGTATTTGCTTTTAATCCAACAGAACTACGCGAAACAAATGAATGCACTTTTGAATATTTGTAATGATTTTGTATGAGCATTAGTTTTTTATTTTCTGCCACTAATCTACTGTCAAATATGGCACACAGACATTCCCCAAAAAGAAACAGATTTTTACAAATATCTTCCAACCAAAAAATCGTTTTGAGATCGTCGTAAGGAATTCGGCATTAAATCATAACTACTATGTTTTGTTTAGTAATTCTGATTTTTTTTGTAATTTGTTTTGAAAGATAAAATAAAATGCTTAAAGCAAACCTTTGGTTTTTTTCTTGAACTATTTTGTTTTACTTGTGACAGATGTTACCCTCCGTAAGTAAATATATAGTTTTTATAAAACGTTGGTAGGTAACAAACTTTTAGAAATCATTGTCTTCTTTCGTGAGCTATTTCGATTTGCTTCTGACATATGTATGAACAGATGTTGCCCTCTGTAAGAAAATATATAATTTTTATAAAATGGTAACAGCAAACTTTTATAAATGATTGCCTTCTTCCATGAGCTATTTCGTTTTGCTTCTGACAGATGCATAGATATTGCCCTCTTTAAGGAAATATATAGTTTTTATAAAATGTGAGTAGCAAATTTATTCAAATAATTGCCTTCTTTCGTGAGCTATTTCATTTTGCATGTGACAGTTGACAGATGTTGCCCTGCGTAAGGAAATATATAGGTTTTATAAAATGTTAGTAGTAAACTTTAAGAAATGATTGCCTTCTTTCATGAAATATTTCGTTTTTCTTGTGAAAGATGTTAAATGTTAAACACCAATGAATCGCACGTACTTGCTGTTATAAGTCAAGTTTTTTCTAAAGCTGACTTAATAAATAATTAAACGTTTACCAAAAACTTGATAACGAGATGAACGATTATTAGGATTTAAGTTTTTTCTTTCTAACGACCAGAATTTGATATCAAAATTTTGGTTCAATAGAAATGGAAGTATAGATAACGTGTGATCTATTAAATCTTTCATTAATTTATTTTCAAATTTTTTGTCATTGAATGTATGGACAAAAATGTTAGAGATTTAAACATAACCTCGTATAAATGTTCCAAGAACAAAAGTGTCTGCTGGAAAAACAGACAAATATGCTCGAATGTAAGTTAGATGCCTTTGACAATAGAATTATTGCCCTTGACGAGCGTGTCGATAAACAATTTTCTTCTATCGATAAACAATTGTTAACTGTCGATCAACAATTGTCTAATTTCGACAAGCAATTGTCGACAGTAGAAGCAAAGTTCGAAAAAGTGGATGATAAAATTGAATTCATTACCAAGGAATTGGACAAAGTAAGGAAAATGAAGGTTCGAGAAAGTTCTGGTGACTGTCCTAGGAGAAAGGAATTGCATCCACCAACCTTAGATGGACAAACCTCTTGGTCAATCTACAAGAAGCAGTTTGAAGCAGCCGCAGCAACAAATGGCTGGGATGAGGAAGACAAATGCATAGCTCTAACGCTTGCCCTCAGCTGCTGAGCTGTTACAAAGCATACCAGCAGATAAAAATGGCAACTTCAGTGCTCTCGTTCAGGCCATTGACAAACGTTTTGGAGATGGCCATATGTCCAGAGTCCAGAAAAGAGGAGAAACTCTGCAACAACTCCAAGCAGACATCGAACGGTTGGCGCACCTGGCATATCCAGCTGCAGAAGATGAAATCATCAACCCATTCGCAACAGAAGCCTTTGTTCGTGCTGTATCTGACATCAACCTTCAGCGAGCAATTCAAACTGCTGGCTAACTCCTACTCGCCCCGTTTCTCAACCGGGAAACGAGTAAGAACCAACTTCGAGGGGCAGAAGCTGGTTTCTGGTATCGATGGCCCCAGAACCACCATCCAGGTCTCACAGACGAAACGAACCAACAAAAGTCTGACTGTGGAGGCAACACTAAACGGCAAGAAGGAAGTGGCTACGATCGACACCGGTGCCACTGCCTCCATTTTTCGAAAGGACTTGGTGAAGATGACATGGCTGCATAACACCAACACTTACCGTCTGAAAACAGCAACAGGAGAGGCATACAGAGTGTATGGGGAGGTTTGTCTTACAATCCATTTGGCAGAACTGGAGTTTTCACATCTATTTCTGGTAGCAGATATATGTGACGAGTGCATCGTTGGAATCGACTTTATGAAAGAGCATGGAGTAATTCTCGATATCGGAAAGCAAGTTCTCAAATACCGAAATGTGGAGACTCCTATGGTGTATGGCAATGAAAATTCATCAACTCTGAGAACTGTCATAAAGGAAGATATTTGCCTGCCACCTTCTTCAGAAGTGTTCGTTTGGACAAAAATAAAGGGAGATTTGGGTAGCCATCGATAACTAATGGTGGAGCCAGACTCTGAACAGTCTCAAAACATCATCCTAGGGAAGACCCTTGTTGCGCCAAAGAACAACATGGTGCCCGTACGGATACTCAACATCAAACCGTACGAAGTCAAGCTTAGAAAAGGAGAAGTTGTTGGAAAATGTGAATCCGTATCCGCAATAACTAAAATCACAGAAGTTGATACACAAGAATATGTGGACCCCAGGAAAGGGAACACTATGAAGTCAAACATTCTGAAGTCTTCAAAATAAAGTGAATACCAGCTTAGTGTTGCTGGAAGCCTCCTTCACGAGTACGCTGATATACTCTCTTCACCCAATGGGCAGTTTGGTCGAACACAACTGGAACTGGTGCAGCATCGAATCGACACAGGAGGCGCAAGACCTATTCGACAACCAGCGAGACGTCTCCCATTAGCCAAACAAGCCGAAGCTGAAGAGATGATATCGACCATGAAGAAAGATGGGCTAATCGAAAACTCTAAAAGTCTCTGGGCATCCCCAGTTGTTCTTGTCAAAAAGAAGGACGGAAGTACTCGATTCTGTGTGGACTATCGGAGGCTGAACGATGTGGCAAAGAAAGACAGCTATCCTCTGCCAAGAATCAGCGATACTCTGGATGCGATGGAAGGAGCTGAATGGTTCTCAACATTGGACTTGAAGAGTGGCTACTGGCAGGTAGAAATCCATCCAGAGGATCGAGAAAAGACGGCTTTCTCCACAGGAAATGGTCTGTGGCAATTTAATGTAATGCCTTTCGGACTATGCAACGCTCCGGCAACATTTGAGCGTTTGATGGAGTGCGTTTTACAAGGACTTACTTGAAAATCTTGCCTAGTCTATTTGGACGATGTCATCGTTTATGGTAAGACACTTGATGAGCATTGTGAAAACCTTAAGGCCGTGTTCCAGAGGCTTCGAGAAGCAAACTTGAAATTGAATCCAGACAAGTGCGAATTTTTCAAGTCTGAGGTAAAATACTTGGGACATATCATCTCTTCCCAAGGAGTGAAGACTGATCCTGAAAAAGTTGACACTGTAAAGAATTGGCCAACACCACAGGATAAACATCAACTCCGAAGCTTTCTTGGTCTAGCCACGTACTATCGACGATTTGTGAAGGATTTTGCTGGAATCACGAAAAGTTTGCACCAGTTAACAGAGAAAGGCAAACCGTTCAAATGGTCAAGCGAGTGCGAGAAAAGCTTCCAGGAACTTAAGCAGCGCCTATGCAATACACCAGTTTTGGCCTATCCGACACCAGGGAAACCTTTCATCATTGACGCTGACGCTAGTTACGTGGGAATTGGAGCCGTACTCTCACAAGTTCACGAACGAGAAGAGAAGGTTGTCGCCTACTACAGCAAGGTACTCTCAAAGCCAGAAATAAACTACTGTGTGACCAGAAGAGAACTTCTAGCTCTAATATCAGCTACAAAACACTTCCATAAGTACATCTATGGACAGAAGTTCCTTCTTCGAACAGACCACGGCGCACTTAATTGGCTTTTGAACTTCAAAAATCCAGAAAGTCAAGTGGCGAGGTGGATCGAGTGATTGCAGACATACGACTACCAGATCCAACATCGAAGAGGAAGGTTGCACTCAAATGCAGATGCCTTATCTCGGAGACCATGCAAGCCGGACTGCAAGCACTGCACACGTCAGGAAGAGAAGGAAGTTGCTGCTATCCAGCGATTAAGAGCTGATCCCATTTACGGTTGGAGTAACGAAGAACTGAGGACTGCCCAACAAGAAGACTCCGATATTGAACCCATTCTTGCGTGGAAGGAACACCAAGAGAAACCAGAATGGGGTGACATCTCCGATAGAAGTCTAACTCTTAAGGCGTATTGGGCACAATGGGACTCGCTTCATGTACAAGAAGGAGTACTAAGACGTAAATGGGAGTCCACAGACGGCAAATCATATGTGATGCAGCTAGTCGTACCTCGTTCCAAAGTTAATGACGATCTTCAAGAGATGCATGATGGAGCTTCCGGAGGACACTTGGGTGTCAATAAGACACTGGAAAAGGTAAGGCAGCAATTCTACTGGCTACATGCAAGAGAAGACGTCGAAAAATGGTGCCGAAAATGTGATACTTGTGCTGCAAGCAAGGGACCAGGCAGAAAAGTCCAGAGTAGAATGCAGCAGTATAATGTGGGCACGCCTTTTGAGAGGATTGAAAAGACGTTGCAGGCCCTTTCCCAGAAACCGAAAACGGAAACCGATACATTCTGGTAGTAATGGACTACTTCAGCAAGTGGCCTGAGGCATTTGCCATCCCAAACCAGGAAACCAAAACAGTCACGGATCAGATTGTTTTCAACTGGGTAAGCAGATTTGGTGTACCTATGGAACTCCATTCAGATCAAGGGAGGAACTTCGAGTTCAAAATTTTTCAGGAAGTTTGAGTAGGGTAGAGTGGGGCTAGTTGGACCACGGGGCAAGTTGGACCACGCCAATAACTCGGAAACTGCAAGTACTAAATGAAGACGATCATACACGAATGAAGCATAGTTACTTAATCACACGTGCTAAACTGGTTTTAGGTGGATTTCTTCTGCCAAAGGAAAACCACGCGCTTATTTGTGTTTTTTGGGTACAAAAGTAAAAAAAACGAGTTTGTTTCTTTTTGTGTTATCGTGATGAAAACGTGTGAATTTTTCAACAAAGTACAGTAATTTTGGGAGTTCTGTTACTGAGTTTTTATATTCCATTTTTGAAATTGTAAAATTCAAAGTGTTTAATTTCAAAGTGACGGAATATATTCATCAAGGTAGGTGTGGGGTTAGTTGGACCAACTTGCCCCGCTGTTTATTTTATATTGAAAAATAGTATGGAAAACTTTGGACACATAAAGTTTCAGAGAGGAAGAAGAATATTATTGCTGTATGGTCTTATCATGTGTATGGAAGCAAATTCTGAGACTTTATCCGGCGAGGAGTGGGTGCAATGCCATTCTAGCTGAAATCCAGACCCATGCGAAATTCCCTATTACTGGCCATGGCACCATGGGATCATTAACGTTATCTAAAGTTGTGATTCGAATTAAGTTTTAGTTTGTGATCAAATTTGGTTCAAACAAACGGCGGTTTAAGCATTGGTCCAACTTACCCCATCTACTGGTCCAACTAGCCCCGCTAGTGGGGCAAGTTGGACCACTTGGACTTGGTGCATTTAAAGTAATCTTATTCTTCTGCTATAACATATTTTTAATTTTTTTCAATTTATTAAAGAAGCCGAAGTTACATTCTTTCTATAGATTCCAGTTTTATTGTTATGTTATGAATAGGTGAAAAGTTATAAGACTTCAAGTAAAAAGTGGTCCAACTAGCCCCGCTCTACCCTACTCCTTGGTATTAAAAAGACGAGGACAACACCGCTTCACCCACAATCTGATGGGATGGTTGAACGATTCAACCGGACCCTTAAAGAACACCTTTCCAAAGTTGTAAGCGACAACCAACGAGACTGGGATCGGCATATTCCATTATTCTTGATGGCCTATCGAAGTGCGGTACATAGCTCAACAGGACATACACCATCAGAAATCCTGCTCGGGACCACAATACGACTACCAAGCGAAATCAAATTTGGATGTTATACAAGTGAGCCACAAGGAATAGACGACTACGTGGACAACCTCAAAGAAAAGCTAGTTGACATTCACGAAAGGACGAGGGCAAATATAAAGCTATCGAGTGATCGGATGAAAACAAGATACGACGCAAAAGCCACAACGACAGGTTTCCAAGTGGGAGACCTTGTGTGGTTTTATAATCCCCACCGTCGCGTCGGTCGGAAGGGACTCTTACCGAAGCTTCAACAAAATTGGGAAGGCCCTTATACTGTCGTTACACGAATAAACGATGACGTCTACCGCATTCCGAGAGGATTAAGAGGCAAACAAAAAGTAGTTCACAGCGACCGTTTACATCATTATAATGGTGATGGAAGTGATGGATTTGCTCGGGACGATCAATCCTAAGAGGGGGGCAGTGTAATAAGTTTCCATATTTGAACTATAACGACTCCGAAATGCAAACAAACGGACACAATAAAGCTTACGGTCGCAGTGCAAACATACCCTTATTAGCTACAATTATAGCAACTCTCAAACGAAGGAAGCGCCATCTGCTGGATTATAGCAGATTCACCAGCTGTCAAATAAAAGCTTTTGGAAGGGAAATTATTGGGAAATTTCCCCTACGGAAAGCTCTGGAAGCAGAGACCAGAACGTTCTCCTTATTTGTAGAGTTTGGAAAACAAGTATAAAAGGCACATGTTTGAACGGCAGCGACTCAGTTTGTTTTTAATCGTGAATGAATAAAGTTGGTTGTAATAAAAGTGAAAAGTAAAGTTTGTGAATTTATTCAGTGGTGAATAATAAATCGTTTTGTTTGTAGTAAGAAAAGTAAAGTGTTTTATTTAGCGAAATAAATAAGTGGACGTTTTGAATAAAGTAAATAAGTTTTATTAACGAGCCCGAGAAAATATTACAGTATAATAGCTTCTTTAGTTGAGCAATATTTTGCCTTTTGAAGGCCTTATTACACAGTTGATCGGGAGCTATTTGACTGTATATCACTTGTGATGACAAGTTTTAAGGGAATCAAATAGCTTGCCAAAATGATTTGCATAAGGCCTGTTTAAGTTACTATACAAGTCAGAAAATAGCTTGTATTAACACTTAAACAAGTTAAATTGTTAGTTGGGTTAAAGATGGTGTCGACGCAGAATTTCACAATCTACTACATTACATCTAGAGTTGATTGATAACCTACTTTAGTTTTTTTTTAAAGTCACTTTCAAAGCGCTGGGGAGGGGGATATGAAAAATTAACAAACTTAAATATTTATCTTGGAATAATATAAGCATATGACACATGTTTTAAGGGTAGTTTTTAATGCCCAATCTTATGAATTCGATACAATCACCTCCAAAGAAGTTATAGCCTTTTCATAAATGATGACTGGAATTCTAGTGAAACAATTGAAATATTACCAAATTCCAACAGCACTGACATAAAATTTGGTCCACATATTTCATTTATTATAAGCAACAAGAATCAAAGGGGTCTAAAAAAATATTTATATTTAAAGGGTGATTTTTTCATTGAAATGGAAAAACTTTGAACTACTACCATGAATCCCCTTCCGAAACTGGAACGTTAATGAAAATTGGTTCAAACATTAGACTCGTCATCAAGACCAAGAAACAAAAGAAACCAAACAAATATAAACTATCTGAGGTTGTTTTTCAATGGGGAATGAGAAGCAGAGTTTTTGACTGAATATTTTTATGTTTTTTTTTATATAATTGGCGCGCACTCAAGGGGTTATGAATACCCTTAAAATGTTTTCACACAGTGCGAGCGTTTAGGAAATAGAGGGAGAACAGAAAAGGAGATAACGATGTACATTTGTCTTAAATGTCTGGATATTGAAAAGGGAAGGAAAAACAGAGTTGGGTAAGGAACTCCACATTCGTGTGGTACGGCTCAAGAAAGAATCTCTATATTCGACGGTACGTCCAAAGTTAGGCTCAAGGGTATACTGATGAGCATTCCTAGCAGTGCGGGTATTACACTGAAATTGTTTAAGGGGAGGAATGCAGCTAGCTACTTCAATAGAGCAACGTTTGAAAAAGTAGCGATAAAACAGTGATAAACATGAAACATTTCGACGGTGTTCCAACGAAACAAATGTTGCCGAAATTGATCCATCACCTATCAGTTTTAAAGCTCTATTTTGGATTCTATCCAGTAGGTGCAGTGAAGTTTTGGAAGCGCTTGACCAGATATGAGAGTTATACTCTAGCTTTGGGCGTATGTATGCTTTATATATAGTAGCCAGATCAGAAAGCGAAAAATAGTTCTTACATCTTCTAAGGAAACCTAGGCACTTCGCAGCATTTTTAGCAATATCTTGTATGTGGTCGTTTCACAAGAGCTGATCAGTAACGCACATACCAAGAAGCGAAAGATTTTCAGTTTCCTCGATGAAAGTTCCATTCATGTATAAAGGTAAATTGGGTATATTCCGCTTTAACGACTGGAGACAACTTTGGGTTTTGGATACATTAAATTCCACATTTGACAATGCTGTTTAAATCTGAATTTGATGAGCTCAACATATTCTGCCGCTGCTGCTCCACGTTTGAAGAACAGGGAGGTGAATCTGGAAATGAGAATGAAAAGCTAAGGGTGCTGTCATCAGCGAAGAAGTTTAGTGGATTAGTAGTTTCAGACAAGAGATCATTGATGAAAATAAGAAAAAGTGTCGGAGACAAAACGGAGCCTTGGGGCACACCAGCATTTATTTTGAGAACTTCAGATTTGAAACCGTCCAAAACAACTTGGATTGAACGGTCAGAAAGGTAATTACTAATCCAGCGAAGAAGTGATTCGTTGATACCAAAAGCATGTATTTTCGATAAAAGAGCTTGATGCCAAACTCTATCAAATGCTTTAGAAATATCGAGTGCAACTATTTTGCTTTCTCCAAAACGGTACAATGATTGATTCCACTTTTCAGTTAGAAAAGCCGTCAAATCACCAGTGGATCTGTTGCAACGAAAGCCGTACTGACGGTCATTAAGAAGCTTTCGTTGTTCAAGATATTTCATAAGCTGACGATTGATCAGAGTTTCCATGACCTTGGAAAGAATGGATGTCAGAGCAATTGGTCGGTAATTGGAAGGAGAAGATGAATCGCCTTTTTAGGGATAGGCTGCACAAGCACATATGCCTTTTTCCACCCAGACGGAAAGTGGCCTAAAGAATAGGAAAGGTAAAAAAGCTTACGAAGAGGTTTTGCTAAAGTGGAAGAACACATCTTCAAGACAATAGGTGATATACCATCAGGACCGGCGGATTTCCGAATGTCGAGTTCTTTTAGTACTCTGGAAACTGTACGGGTACGAAAATGTATTGGTTCTATAGAGAATTGGACGTTCTCAAGTACAGGTGGGACCCTGTTGCTAACTGGCAGCGAAGAATTTGCGGCGAATTGTTCTACATTTGCCTTGTCTATAGAACTAACGACAGGGTTATCATTGAAAATGAGCGTTTTTAAACCAAGATACATAAATTTAATATGGTGCATGATTTCAAGGTATTTTTAATGCTGAATCCTATAATATTAAAATAGAGTAGATACAAGCTCCCATAAAAAAGTTATCTTACTTTTAAAGAGTTACCCCAGTATTCATAAACGCAAATGAAACACAAATTATCTTTAATCAGTGAGTTAAGTGTCAAATCATATCAATAAATCAAAATTCATGGCATTAAACTAACTCACCAAAGTAGGTACATTAAACGAGTAATTAACTTCTGTCATTGATGCCAAAAACTAGAGATAAAAAGAAACAGACGCTTGTGACACACATGCTATCTACAGCCTCAAATGAGAGAGTGTATGTGCGAAAGTTCACATTTAGTGAGAAAGTGTATGTGCAATTCCATAAATAGTCTTTGGAAAGAGCAGAGTTCTTGTTGATTGTAGTAGATTTTCGTTAAGTTTTTGAACTTAACGTGGATTAGCAGTTTATATTTTTATTGATATGAAATTTTAATTCGTGAACTAACTTCTGATTGACGTTTTAGTTAATTTGTAAATTAGAAGATATTTGAGCAGTTTTTATTGATAGGGCTGTTAATGTCTTTAAATGATTGTATATTTTGACTAGAATAGGTAGGACATTACTTCTCAAAAAAGACCCGCAGACCATGGATATTTTTATGGTCTTTTTTGATTCTTGGTTTCGATGAATGATCAAACATTTCCACCAACTTTCATCAACGTACCGGTTTGGGGAAGGGTTTCATGGTAGTAGTTCTAATTTTGTCTAATTCATTGAAAGAAACACCCTTTCACTAAAAATATTTTTGTAGGCTCTTTTGATTCTTGTTGATTATGACAAATGACATATCGTCCCTCTTCTCACGAGCTGACGTATCTGCTTTTTCAATATTTTGCAGGAGAGCAGTTTTTAGTTTTGTGTCCTCCTTCTAGTTATAAGCGTTACTTCTGTGTTTTATTACGGTTTTGGTATTTTTTTTTGTTTTAAAATTACAAGAATATGTTAGAGTTTCAAATGATATGAGATTCAACATAAATGCAATACTTAAAACAGTTACAAATAATCGATCAACCAGATACGTCAGTTCTTGAGAAATTTTAGTGACAAGTTTTAGTGTCGTGGCAGTATACACAGACACCACTGTTTTGAAAAAAGCTTATTAGCGAGGCATTTTAGTGTTGTGACAGTATGCACAGGTATTACTGTTTTGAAAAAAGCTCGCCCATAAGTCTTGTATTGACAATTTTTGTTTGACAGAGTATTGTAAACAGGAAGAACCGAATGCTATTTAAATTTAATTTAATTATAGGTCAGTAGCAACATCTTAGCATAAACTTAAAGCGTTTTTATTTCTACTTACCGATAAATGCACCTAGTACCTGAAACCACAATAATTTGCAATAAAACGGAAAACTGCTACCCACATAATTGCAGTTACGTCTGTTCGTGAGAAACTTTTTACCTAAAATTGCAGTTATGCCAACTATGTCATAACGCATTGAACCATGTTCCAGACATTTTTCAGGGACTCTAATGATGTAAAAATATGCAATCAAGTTAACCAAGCACATATATGCCCATATCTCAAAATCGACAATTTGCGAGTTACGTCACTTCGTGAGATGAGGGACGATATATGCTTATATTATTCCAAGATAAATATTTAAGTTTGTTAATCTTTCATATCCCCCCTCCCCAGCATTTTGAAAACGGCTTTTTAAAAAAATCAAAGTAGGTTTTCGATCAACTTTAGATTTAATGTAGTAGATTGTGAAATTCTTCGTCGACACCATCTTTAAATATTATTGATAAAAATATTTTTCTAACTTTTCTCTGCTTTTCGAAATTTCTTTCCCAAAACGACTTTTTTCCATCCCCTTCGTGCAAGGGGAGGGGTGGGATAAAAACAAAAATGTGGTCCTATGGTTTCAAGGGTGCTGAATACAACGAGAGTTCTCGGGTCATCGTCCGACCCTTGGTTTTCGATTTATAAGCAGCATTTCGGGATTGTGGCAACCCTTACACTTCTTAAAAGTAAAGTTAGGACATGGACTATTTGTATACTAAAACTTAACCCGTCAGGTCAAAATGAAAGGTTGGTCTCACTAACAGCCCTACTATTGCCTTTTGTCAGGTATTTCTTCATAAGCAATTATTTCACAAGGATAGTTAATACCTTATAGAGCATACTGCATGAACCCCAAGAACTTAATGCTGTTGTAGAATCATTGAGCACACAAACCAAACGCTGCCTTTCAAACTACTGTACCAAGTTACAACTCAGTTTTGGTATAATTGATTCTAATGTCCTTGTGTGGTTTTATTTCAAAAAAAAAAATCACGAATTTGTATTAAAATTCAAAAAAAAAAAAAAAATGCATCGCTTGAATGCTTCTAAACATTGGTGCGTTCCACCTGAGTAAGAATAAGAATAAAAATCCAATATGCATTTTGTATAACATTGAATTATCAAGTAGTCAATTAAGCTTACAATGTTATTAGTTATAGTTTAAATACAAAAATGCCATTTGTAAAATATGAACGAAAAAAAAACATTTGTTCTTGAAACCAAAAACAAACGAAAATCAACGGATTCCATAAGAGATTATGCTTTCTAAATTTTTTTTCGAATAATTTATAAATGAGACAATGAACCCATAACTTTCAGTGTTGCTTACTAAATCTATGCACTCAGTTCAAATGACTAATTCCAAGACCAATTCATTTCTTGTGAAAACTATGATAACATAAAAAAAAGCTACAAACAGAAGGAATCAATGACCTTTTCATATGAAGAGTGAGAGTTACACTAGAGGCATAAATTTACATTTCGAACAAAAAAAAAACAATAAAATTGTGTGATCAACGAATCTCCATTTTTTATTCGATGCATAACGAAATAATTGATAAAAGAAAATTCAAATAGCTTAACTACAAATCCAACTTTAAAGTCTCAAGCAACAATAATTGTCAGACAATGGAAATTAAAATGAAAGCTGCCATTTCTCCACGGCTGATTAGATTCTTGAAATGCTTCATCATCTTCATCATCATCGCTCGATCATGCGGTACATAAAAAGACGTCAGGTAGTGCTTCCTATTTTTATTGTTTTTATCTTTTAGTCTGAGTCATTTTTATTTTATAATATCTACGCTTTCTTAATGTTTAAGCTCTAGACCTCTCTTAATTCAACAGGTCTTCTTTGCATCTAAAAACTCATGTTGGTCAAAATTCATGCCTCTTTAGCATTTCACATTAGCGCCATAGTCATAAATGACGTTGCGTTTAATTTGTAAGCTTTGGTGTACGACTTGAACGTGGTCTTCGGAATGATTGAAGCCTACAACCAAAAAGCCCTATGCCACCTTGTGGTTTATTGTTTTTGTTTTTTCTTCAAAGACGGGACCATATAAACTACCGTAGTTTTTTTTTTTTGAACCGCGCATCTGTCTTCCTCATAGCTAATGCGGTTTATTGTATAAAAGTCTGACTTGTGTCTTACAATGGTTTTTTTTGTACTTATATTTCAATTTTGGTGAAAGTAATAGTCTTCCAAGTTGAATGGTCGTTTGATTCTCTTTGTGTGGTTAGATGATGATCAGATTCTTTGACGGATTTACTGGCTCAAAGCGGTTTTTCTTTCTACTTTTTTTTTCAAATATATTACCAAGTTTGGTAGAGAGAAATAAAGTTTTTATGGTTGGGTGCATACTGCATATAGGTACCTACACTTTTTATTTTTCTGCGGAACAGCTTGAAACGCGAATCATGCATTTACATAATATTAATTTCAATAGGTACTAAATTCAGTATAAAATCATACTCACTAATATCATTCTTTTATTAACTTAAACGGCTATTCGAGAGACACGAGACTGGATTGTGTTTTGCTGTATTTCGTTTTTATCAATGCTTTCATCTCAAGAACTCCAAAGGTATAAAGATGTTATCAAGCATTTTAAATGTTAAGTAAAATACAAATCCAGGAGCTAAGTTGGATTTTAAATGAAATTAATTCTCATTTAGAATGTCAGGAATCGAGTTGATGTCACCTTTTAACCACCAAATTTATAATTATTATAATTTTTTGTGTACAATTTTTGTTTTTAAAATTAATAGTTTCTCAGTTAAAGCACCTTAAGGTATGCTTTTTTTTAGTTTTTAACTATTTCTAATGTTTGCTGTTATGGAAAAAAAATGTGCAACAAAGTTGAGGAACATGTAAATTTTTAAAATGTTTATGCAAAGATTTTTTTTTCTACCACGACGTATGTTTCTCTACTTATGTCAACACTTATCATCTTCATATATTGTCAAATCATCATTGCAGCCCCAGATTTGGACTAATATTTGCAAGAAATAAGTTTCAGCAAAAAAGGTGCTGCAAGTGTTGCGGTATAGAAGTTGGGTCTAGCTCTCGGGATGTCCGAGCCCATTTTATTCCTTAAGCCGCGTCCAGATTAGTAAAAACTTACGTTGTGCACCGTGCGCCTTGAATTTTGAATTTAGCCTAGTTTACAGTTCCCTTAAGCATCATAGTTTACAGTTCAGATGCGAAAAAAAAATCTAAATTTTCAAAACGATTTTCCACATATTCGCACCAAGTTGAATAATATTTAAGGCGATAAACGTTTGCCTTGACGTAAACCATCCATTGAGTCATTAATTTACCCTAAATTGACAAACTATAGGCCTAAAAACGGAAAATAATTATTTTTGGATGCGAAAACCATTTGCATGCAAATAATGCCTTGAGGTGAATATATTTTTTGTTTTTAGAAGTATAAACCGACCATCAAAAAAAAAATATTTTATTCACCACCCTTTTTTTCGCATGCAAATCAATTGCCGGTCCATTGTTTTGCATGACATTCCATGACAGCATAATTTTTTTTTTTTGCATGAAACTGTAAACCAATCATGCAAACAATTAATTTTACATTTCACCTCAATTATTTTTGACATGCGAGAATATTTGTATAGATTTTTTTTTGTGCAGGGGATCACAATGGACCAATAGGCCCCCGTGTACGCAACAGCCTCTGTGCTGTGCACGCCCCTCTTAACCTAACCTAACCTTCATACAAAATAAAAAACCATTGCTGTCATGGAATGTCATTCAAAACAATGGACCGGCAATTGTTTTGCATGCGAAAAAAGTGTGGTGAAGAAAATATTTTTTTATATGGTCGGTTTACACTTAAAAAAAAAAAAATATATTCACCTCAGGCATTATTTGCATGCAAATGGTTTTCGCATCCAAAAATAATTATTTTACATTTTTAGGCCTATAGTTTATTAAATTAATGCCTCCATGTGTGGCCAAGGTAAACGTGGTCAAAGTAGGTGGAATATTGTTTTGAAAATTTTAATTTTTTTTCGCATGTGAACTGTAAACTATGCTTTTGATGCAAATATTTTTGCCGAAAGTTAAAATGTATTTCGGTATAAATTTTTTCATTAAAATATTATATAAAAGTTTAATTACTGCTAACACGTTCTTAAAATACTTAAGTTGTTTTTAAAACCTAAGTTAAAAATAAAATCAGTGATCAATTTTGTTCAAACAAAAATTTTGTTTTTAAAGAATATTAAAATATGCTAATATTTTCTCTTGTAAAAATAAAACTAATTAGTAATGTAACTTCAGGGTCGAGGTCTTAAATCAAAAGAAAGAATCATTATTTAAAAAATTCACAATCGCTTTCAAAAGTTTCATTTCAAAATTAGTAGGTATTATTAAGGTTTTGTTTTCGAGAAGTTGAAACTATAAAATCAAACGAAAAAGTCTCTCAACTGGTGCTGAAGACGTCAAAGAATCTGGCAAATGCTTTTGAGACTAATGGATCATTTTTCAAAGTCTTAAGAGAAGTATCACTGTCCACGTTGTAGGTATTCCCGTTGTTTTTGAATATTTTCTTATTATCGTTATTAGGTAACTTAAGAACCTTAAAACTGTAACTTACAGCAAGAAAAAATTCCAATTTTTCACCCCAATCTTATAAATATTTTCTATCATTTCCCAAAACTTCAAACTCCTGAACCCATAAAGATATAAAAATGAAAAACTGTCCAAAATTCAAATAACTGTTAAGTACCTCAACCGCTATATAGAGGCACGACTTTTAGTTTGTTCACATCTGGAACTTTATAAATTGTACGCAAAGATTTTTCCCTCACATTGCGTTAAATGTAGTTGATATTTTGTGTAATCAACTACATTTGTGTGTAATGATTACAAAAAAAAGTAATCATTACATGTTTTTTCAATTACTTTTTGTCTTCAGTTACTTTTTCCCAATAACATGTAACTAATTATCAATTACATATAATTGTAATTGGAAAAAATCAATTACTGATTACATGTAATTGTAACTGACCCTGTTATCAATTACAAAATGTAATAAACCCAACTCTGATTAACTGGCTGAACAGAATAGAGTGCTGCAACTGGAGCTGCAGCTGCAACTGGAATAGCTGTCAAAAAGTGTCGTACGTGATATTTTTTACGCGCCCACAATGCAGCTGTACAGCTTTCTGACATTTTAGTATCGAAAATAAAAATGAAAACAAAAATAAAAATTAATAATGATGAAAAAGAAGCTAAAATTGCTTTACGTCTTTATGAGACATTGAAAAGAGTTTAAAAATTACTTTAACCCACATGTTAGCACTCTGTTTTGCTCACAATTTCGAAACGTCAAAAAAGTTGCAAGCAAAAGTTAAAAGTTGGCCAACTTGTCCAGTTGCGTCTGCAGCTCCGTCTGCAGTTGCGTCGTGTTCTGTTCGCATCATTGAATTTGTGGGTATTCAACATTTTGACAGCTATTCCAGTTGCAGCTCCAGTTGCAGCTCCGTCTCCATTCTGTTCAGCCAGTAATGGTTTCAATGGTGGTAGGGCTGAGAGCTAAGCTTTCATTTTTATTACTTTATAAAATATTTTTATCGAAGGTAGCGTGTTTCATTTTTCCATGAATGTGGTTTTCATCTGACTTTCGTGTGAACTAAGCAACAAGATCGTGGGATTTGTCAATGTTGGAAGATAAAAGATTACTTTTATACACACAATCCACAAACTCTTGAAACTTCGCAAGGAAATAGTCGTAAAATGCTCGTAATGATCAAGTTACTGCCTGACATGTGTCAAAAAGTTATCGATCACAAATTTCTCTGAATCAAGTTCTGCAATAACCCCCGTTCCATTCCATTCATATTGCCAAGATCATTGAAATATTAGTTATAAATTTGTTTTATTTAAATATTCTTTTGATGATGATTAAAACTTCGAATCTAAGCCGAAATTAATAATTTTATTTTGATTTTTTTTTTTTTCAAAATTAAATTTCCTATCGAAACGGATGGTTTAAGAAATATTATAAAAAAATTGTATCAGGAAAAAATAATAAAAACCAAACAAAAAATAACGAATAATTTATGATTTCTAAGTTTTTTTAAGAAATTACGCATAACTTTTTTTGGAGCAAAGCAAGGTTCAAAACATGCTTAGTTAAAATAAAACAGCATGTTAAAAAAGTAATTTTTATTGAAAATTGACTTTAATTATTTCAATTCGTTAAATTCTAACGTGAACAATACTTATGCATAATACTTATAAACTTAATAGATTTAATGCATTTAAGGTTATCATTTACAGACTCTATACAAAAGTAACATTTATTTAATATTGCAATCAATTTCTTAAGGGGGCTATTTGCACCATAGTTTGATCTACTGAATATATGGCCCAATGGTTGCTGTAATCTTATACTTGTACGACTAAAACTGAAATTTAAACGACTTAGAACCGATGGAGATTATATTAACCCATTAATAATATACCAACTATGAAACAAAACTGCAAATACTGCCTATGATTAGTGAATGAAGGAAGATTTATTAAAGCCAGTCTTTGATAATAAGGAAGAAGTATATTTTCATGTGACCATGGAAGAAAACGAAGGCAGAAACGCGAAAACCTTCTCTGAATTGCTTCAACTCTTTTTATATGAATGGAGTAGTGAGGTGCCTACACTACACAACTTTATTCAAGTATTGGTCTCACAAATGAAACAAAGAGAAGGTTAAGAACATAAGGGTCACGGAAATTGCAACCGAATCTCTTTATGAATCCTAGGATCTTATTAGCTTACATGGAGAGAACATGGAGACTTTCCTTAAAGGACATGAATCAAATGGGTAATTAAAACCCAACGGAGCTCCTTTCCGTGTAAAACTCATGGTTTTACACTTGTCAACATTTAAAACAAGATTAACACATAAAATTCTTGTATTTTTCAAAATTCCTCAATAAAACGCTTAAAAAGGGCTGCTAGAGTAGTATAGGCGCAGCAAGCCAAAGGATAGCAATTGATCCTTTTCCCCACAACTTGCGGACGCCTATATTGTATTTTTTACTTGCGATAGTGGTACTATAAGGAAAGTTTTGGATTCCTGCCAACAAAAATTTCAAGATTACAATCAAACATGACATTACGATGATAAGGAAGACCAAAAAAGTGGATGGCACAATTCTGTCTGTCTATCTGTTCGTTTACAGCCTAAACGGCTCGATCGATTTTCTTCAAACTTGGTACGTAGTGGTTTTTGGTGATTCTGACCACACGTTTTGTTTTAATGTTTTGTTTACCAAAAATAACAGTACCTTTAATTCATTTTTTTTTAGTAATTTTACGTTATCACTTTTTCTCAAAAACGGCCCACAACTTTTCTTAAAAAAAAAAAACAATAAATTACTTTCAGTAAAGGCTTCCTTTGTGTGGGATACCATTTTTCGATTTTCTTCAAAACGGTAAGACCGATTTCAATATTTTTTATACAGAAGCTTTCAAACTCATCACAACAGCCAAAAAAAGTCTGCCCAAGCAATTAGCTTTCATTTGATACCCCATTTATAAGTTACTTGTATTCTAGGTACATTTAGCGGAAAATGCAACCTGAAAAGGGTTTTTTCTAACCATTGTGACCAGATAAAGCTTGTTCGACCAGCAGTTTTGTAAATGTATGGACTAAAGTTTTGCGTGGCAGCGTGAGATAGTTAATCTTACGGTCGGCTCCCGGAATAAAAGTATTGTGTACCAAAATTTTTTAACAAAATATTTTGTAAGTTTTTAAAAAATGTTTCAATTATTTTATTATATACTTTTAGAAAACATTTTTTTGTTTCTTAAAAACGTTTTTTATTTTTTTGTAGGTAGGCTTAAAATAGTTCAATCTACAACAAAAAATTATAAAATTTTAAATTTAGCAATTATTAGTTGTACCTCTCATAGAAAGCTTTTTTTTATTTTGAATTTTCTCATTAGCAGCTGAAAGGATTTTGATTAATTTTTTTAATGTACAAATTTCAAATAAGTTCAAATAATCCTGCATATCAAAATTTTCAAACCAAATTTGTTGGAATATTTAAAAACAGACGTGTGTGAAGTTGGCATAACATTTTTGATCTAGACCAATGGGACCATGGCAGGAATTTGCAGTTTTTTTTGCATTTTTTATGAATTTCTATTCTGGATTTTGCAGTTCACCAAATAGTGGGTGTAACCGACTGTACTGCTAACTTCACTGTGAAGTTGGCAGTGCCTATGCTTTTATCAGCAACCGGGCTAGCTAGGAATCTGAAATAAGGCTCTGAATATGCAGTTTAATTTGCAGTTCCAGAAAAAGAAAAAACCAAATTTCTAAATCCTTACATATAGACCAGGAAAAATAGCACAAATCGTATGGAGAACCTTGAAAAAATTAATTCATGAAATATCAAAATTGGAATCAACGCAGAATTGCAACCTCTATAACATATCCAAAGTCCCCCAAAATCCCTGCATTGGCTTTTTGTGTAAATGCATTTGAAGAGGTGCAGACGGGGAGAATTTGGAGGTCTATCAAACTAAAATATTTGTTTGGGTAAAACCTGATCATATGATACATGTTTTAAGGGTAGTTTTTAACGCTGAATCTAATGAAACCAAATTCAAAATGATACAACCACCCAAAAAGGAGTTATAGTCCTTTTTATGTAATGATGACTTTTTTTCAGGTTCAACAGGTAAAATATTATCGAAAACCCTTTGAAAATAACGGTATGTTAATGAAACTTGGAATGAATGTTTCATTTGTCATAGGAACTAAGAATCAAGAGGGTCCCTAAAAATATCCATGGTGAAAGGGTGTTTTTCAGGGGGGAGGGGCAACAGAGAATGTTAACCATAACACCCACGTAAAAACTCTTACACTCATGAAACTCGCGAAAAATATTAAACTCTTCATGGCAACCAAGAATCAAAATAGTCCATACAAATATCTTTGTTCTAATAGTGTTTTTGGTGGCTGTTAAGTTTTGATTTGTTCTACGGAAAATACGATTTAAAAAATTAATTTTTGCTTGAAAAGGCCCATAACTTTGTTAAGAGTATCATGTATCATTTTCTTGTATCATTTTAGTTTCACTTTTATTAGATTCAGCGTTAAAAAATACCCTTAAATCATATACCATACTTTGTGTATATACCTCAATTACACCAAATCGGAATTTTGGCTCAAATCTTCCAACTTCTTCCCAGATTTTCCCTCTTTTTAATAAAAAAAAACCCCAGAACAAATATATTTATGAGGACTATTTTGATTCTTGGTTGCCATGACAAATTATATATTTTTGGCGAATTTCATGAGTGTAAGAGTTTTTTCGTGGGTGCTATGATTAACATTCTACACTTGCCCCTCCCCCTTAAAAAACACCCTTTCACCATAGATATTTTTAGGGACTCTCTTGATTCTAAGTTCCAATGACAAATGAAATATTCATTCCAATTTTCATTAAAATTCCGTTATTTTCAAAAGGTTTTCGGTAATATTTTACCTGTTGTACCTAAAAAACAGTCATCATTACATAAAAAGGACTATAACTTCTTTTTGGGTGGTTGTATCATTTATAATTTGGTTTCATTAGATTCAGCGTTAAAAACTACCTTTAAAGCATGTATCATATGATTAGGTTTTACCCAAACAAATATTTTAGTTTGATAGACCTCCAAATTCTCCCCGTCTGCACCTCTTCAAATGCATCTACACAAAAAGCCAATGCGGGGATTTTGGGGGACTTTGGATATGTTATAGAGGTTGCAATTCTGCGTCGATTCCAATTTTAATATTTCATGAATTAATTTTTCAACCTCGGAACCCATTTTTCCTGGCCTAATAAAAAAAATTTCATACTGTACTGCTAACTTCACTGTGAAGTTAGCATAAAAGTCCTTTTCTCAGCAACGGTGATACTTAGATATTTGCAGTTAGGCTCCAAATTTGCAGTTTAATTTGCAGTTCAAGAAAAATTAATGTCCAAATTTTTAAGTCCAAATTTGAAAAAAAAATCGAATAAATTCATTTTTTACTGTTAACGTCACTGTGAAGTTAGCAGTACATACCCTTTTCTCAGCAACTGAGCCACCTAGAAAATTGCAGTTTAGGTCCAAATTTGCAGTTTTTCATGCACTTTAAGAAAAAACTAAGTTCAAATTTGTACGTCCAAATTTGACAAAAAAATCAAAAATTTTACTTTGCACAGTTAACAACAGTGTGAAGTTAGCAGTACATACCCTTTTCTCAGCAACTGTGCTAGGTAGAAAATTGCAGTTAGGGTCCAAATTTGCAGTTTTTCATTTACTTCACGAAAAAATGCAGTTCAAATTTTGAAGTCAAAATTTGGCATTAAAATTGAAAAATTCACTTTGCACTGTTAACGTCAGTGTGAAGTTAGCAGTACATACCCTTTTCTCAAGAACTGAGCCAGCTAGAAAATTGCAGTTAAAGTCCAAATTTGCAGTTTTTCATGCACTTCAAGAAAAAACTAAGTTCAAATTTCTAAAAATGAATTTAATCGATTTTTTGTCAAATTTTGACTTTTAAATTTGAACTTAGTTTTTTCTTGAAGTGCATGAAAAACTGCAAATTTGGACTCTGATTGCAATTTTCTAGCTGGCTCAGTTTTTGAGAAAAGGATATGTACTGCTAACTTCACAGTGATGTAAGCAGTGCAAAGTGAATTTTTCGATTCTTATGCCAAATTTTGACTTAAAAATTTGAAATTCATTTTTTCGTGTATATGAAAAACTGCGAATTTGGACCCTAACTGCAATTTTCTACCTAGCAAAGTTGCTGAGAAAAGGGTATGTTCTGCTAACTTCACACAGTTGTTAACTGTGCAAAGTAAAATTTTCGATTTTTTTTGTCAAATTTCGACGTAAAAATTTGAATTTAGTTTTTTCTTGAAGTGCATGAAAAACTGCAAATTTGGACCTTAACTGCAATTTTCTAGCTGGCTCAGTTCCTTAGAAAAGGATATGTACTGGTAACTTCACAGTGATTTTAACAGTGAAAAATGAATTTATTCGATTTTTTTTCAAATTCGGACTTAAAAATTTGGACATTAATTTTTCTTGAACTGCAAATTAAACTGCAAATTTGGAGCCTAACTGCAAATATCTAAGTATCACCGTTGCTGAGAAAAGGACTTTTATGCTAACTTCACAGTGAAGTTAGCAGTACAGTATGTAATTTTTTTTATGTAAGGATTTAGAAATTTGGCTTTTTCCTTTTCTGGAACTGCAAATTAAACTGCAAATTCAGAGCCTTATTTCAGATTCCTAGCTAGCCCGGTTGCTGCGAAAAGCATAGGCACTGCTAACTTCACAGTGAAGTTAGCAGTACAGTCGGTTACACCCACTATTTGGTGAACTGCAAAATCCGGAATAGAAATGCATAAAAAATGCAAAAAAACTGCAAATTCCTGCCATGGTCCCATTGGTCTAGCTCAAAACTGTTATGCCAACTTCACACACGTAAAAAAAGCTTCAAATAATTTTTTTGAAAGTTCGATATCTCAAAAATGGGTTCACAATTTTTTTGAAATTTTATTTAAATAATAACTTAAGATCTGCATACCAAAATTTTTCCTTAAAAATGTTTTAAGAATTTTATATATAAAAAATTAATTTCTTAAAACATTTCTGAACATTTTTCTCTCATATACAATTTACAATTTTCTTTAAACCTCAGTAAACATAAGAGTAAGTACGTGCGAACCAGTCGTGCATTTTTTCAATACTTTAGTTTCTATAGAAATTAATTAATTAAATTGACTTTCCGTTTTTCCTTAACCTTTTTTGTCAAAACTAAAAATGTAGTAGTTATCCAGTAAAACGCAATTTTTCATAAAATGCAAGATGGCCGATGCAATTCTCCCGAAAAACTACACAGTCATAGGCTCTTAATGACCCCCTCCAACGAATGTTGAAGCAAAAAAGCACGGTAAATTTTGTTCTATTTCAAATGTTCCGACTGGGCTATTGTTCCTTATCCTTAGTTAGTCCCAAACAGCTTCAAATAGTGTCAGACAATTAGTCTGATTTTTCACTTGTGAAACGGGCTCGCACTAAATCTGGCGGTGTGAAACTCAGCAAGGAACACAGCTTTTGTTTGGATTTATGTACCTATCTACGAAGTTTCAGATTTCGTTTAAATCTTTCTACGAATCCAAAGCTTGAACAAACAGCTAGTGCGACAAATTTTATCAAAGTATTTTGACAAATAGTTTATTTAATAAGAAATCATAAATTCTGTTCAGTAATTACCTCCTTTATTATAAAAATGCAAAAACTTTAATCACTTCAGTTGATACACACTTCGAGTGAACTATTCGGTAACTCCTTTTTTAACACGATAAATACAAACCGTTTATGAATATAGATTTAATTCATAATTAATCAAAAGCTAAATTAAGTAAAGTTGCATTCAAATGCAAGTCGCGTATCTTATTGACTTTTCTACTTAAAATATTCTCAATAAGGGACGATCAATAACAAAACAACAAAAATCACAAAACACAACTAACTACAATTACAAAAAAGAAAAATGGTTAAACTATCTGTGCATGGGCAACTTTATGTTAAAATTTATTCACTTTATAAAATTTATGGTTGTTATTTTTTTTTTTTGGTTGGTATTTGTTTTAGAAATTTGTATCCGCGTTTGATTCTTGGATCGCCGTAAACATAACTGAATGGATTTCCACATTTGAATCTTCATTAGAAGTGATCTTCCTCTCAAAGACCACGCGTAAGCCTGTTCTTTCACTCATCCATCGTCGTTGTGGTCTTTTTGTTGTTATTAATTTTTTTATTTATTTTTTTTTATGATTTTATTTTACCAATCTAATTTGTTTCTTATGGCATGGATTTTGCTCATGGTTCGAGAAGGCCTCATTTAACTTTGAGGCAGCTATACAAACCACGTATCTGATATCAGGTTGAATAAAAAAAAAAAGTAAAAAAAAAAACTAAAAATGAAAACCAGAAGTGACCACCATCAAGACAAGAGTCACCATCTCTTTAGCATCGCATGGATCCAAGATTACAGCAGAAGAAGAATTTCTATGATTGAGAGATACAAAATGCCACCATACATGAGACACACAGAATTAAATTCACTACGGAAACTCACAAGAATGATGCGAGTTTTTTTCTGGATCAACAGCGTCATTGGCCGACATTAGGTTAACTATACATACTTTTAAGTGAGGCTCCTTCATTACTATACGGACATTTATCATGCTCACGGATATTTCAATTGATCAATCAAGCGGCGATCGCGCATATTCATTAGAAGCAATTCAGTTCGTGTCCGAAATGACAGCAACCGGACAGACCGCTGGCAAAGGAGAAATCACAAACGGAATATAATGTAGCTTCTTGTGTACCAACAAAGGCGGAAACCTGACCACCACTATGCCATCGTTAACCGGTGTATGGTGGAATGTCCCACCTGATCCAACTAAGAATGGAATTTCTGACGCCATGGGCATAGATAGATGTACCTATGTACATCTGAAGATAAATGGTGTAGTTTGAGAAAAAGTCCAACAGTGGTCTAAATTTTAGATATGGAATGTAGTATGTAGATAGCGACTCTGATTGAGTACAGAGATGACAATTTACTCCATATGAAATTAATTTACTTCCTTTTTTATTTAATTGCGAAAGTGTAAATAGGTTAGGGCTAGATTTGCATTTATAAATACAAAAAACCAAGAATCATTAAGATGCTAAAGAACTCATTCTAATTTTCTCTAAGATACCCAACACAAATTGTTAAAAGCCTTATATTCTCAATTTATGAACATACATACTATTTATTTTTTTTTTCTATTTTTTTTTTAATTAATTTATTTATTTATTTATTCATGATTACTTCATTTATTTACTATATTAGTGTGTAGAATTAAATTAACCTGAAGCCAATATCATTGTCTGTTCTCAAGTTATTTGAGACGAACAAAATTTTTCAACAATTATTGCTAAATTAGCTTGTAGTTTTTTTCCCTTTTAAAAAAACTGTTAATTGAATATTTTTACAAGTTTTATAAAATAACATAAATAAATAAATTTGGTGGCGCAACAGCTCGTGGAGAACCAGGCCTAGACTAGTGACTTACAACTCTCAACCATTCCTGTGTGCGTGTTGTTGGCAGGAATGGAGGGGACCTACAGCTTTTTTTGCCGATACCGAACGGCTAAATGAAAAGCACTTTTTCATGTCAAGTATTCTCTTGGAGGATTTATCAGTTTCTCGCAAGAGGCAGTACCTCGGATAAAACATTTCTGTTTTTAGGTGGCACGGCTGGGAATCGAACCCACACCTTCGGCATGCCAATCCTACGCACTTACCATGCCACGAGGTACTACCTTTACAAGTTTTATCGTGAGTGCAAAAGTGGTGTAACCCATTTTTTGTCATTGTTGATATATTCGTATTTTTACATTTATGCATCAAAAGTCATCAAAGGTAAAATTTTAATTTCTAAAAGCTTTCCAAAAATGTGACGTATACTATTTGAATCTCATAAAAAAGATAATTAAAAATCGATTCAAAACGAAAAACATGATCAAAAAAAAAGTGGGTTAAACCGCTTTTGCACTCACAGCCTCATATAGGATTGTATGAAAAAAAAAACTTAAAATCGTTGGAGCGGTTTTTAAAAAAATTAATTTTTATATATCAAATTTTTACAACATTTTAAAGGAAAAATGTTGACATGCAAATCTTAAGTATTTATTTATGTAGGTACATATAAAAATTAAATTTCAAAAAAAAATTTTGAACCCGTTTTCAAGATATCAAATTTTCAAAACAATAATTTGAAACTTTTTTAGAAGTCCAGAAATTAGTTTTTTGAAAATTTTGATGTGCAATATTATTTGAACTTATTTGAAATATGTATATGGTTGATTCCCTGCCAACTGTGATTCTTTTTTTAGAATATTTTCAAAAATTAAAACTTCTTGGAAACAATTTTTGTTTTGTGTTTGTAGCTTCATTTAGTCAGAGTATCATATCAGTAAAAGCATTTTGCTACAACTTTTAAAGAAATAAAAAATATAGTGAAATGTACTATAACTAGTACAGACGATAAATGAAACTCTTTTTGTTTTTTTGTTTTTAGTTCTCCTTCTTTTTGCTCATATTTTTGTTGAGATTCTTGATTGTCTAATATACGTTTTGTACTCTTTTTTTTTCTTTAAAAAATTATAACTTTTTCGTTTTTGAAGTCTGTTTTTCTGAATCGCAACCCTCTTCCTTGTGCTGGGTTATTACTTAGTTTTTATTGCACGGAATGATTTTTGTTTGGCTCGTCCGCTTCCGTTCTTACAAAGAAAATTGATAAAAAAAAGTATTATTGCAAGAAATAAGTTAATTATATTTAATTAAAGTTCAAAAAGTATTGAAATGTCACGGTACTGACATCCACAGTACTGACATTTATACAGTTTATGTGACCTAACTTCTCTATGCTAACGAGAAAAATAATTTCCAGGACAATTTTAACTTATGCCGTTAAAAGGAACACAAAATTGTGATAACCAGCCAAAAACATGTTATAACATGCTTTAAAAATACTACCACGGTACTGACAAATAAATTTGTGACATACTTTCATCCCATGAAAACATATCACTCTTAGGCCCATTTGCTGATACGAAACTTAAATAATTTAAGTAGAACATAAACGCTTATGTGACAGTTTACGCAGAGGAAAAAGTAGAACATAAGCTTTTAAGTAGAACATAAATGCTTAAGTATCGTATCAGCAAACAGGTCTTAAAGTACAACAACGTTCAAAAATTAAAATGACTGTTGTTAACTATACATAACTAGTTTATCTTTTAGAAAACCACAATACATACGTGTTAAAGCTAAAACAAAATGGCGGTTGAGCGGGAAATCTTTTTAATTAAAAAAAAATACCAAAACCTCGGACAACATTCATTCGTGATTATTTTATTCAGCAATAAGTATTTTGACTTAATTTTTGCATTATTTTGTCAAGCAAGTATTGCACTCAAACTTTTCTTCGGACAACATTTCAATTCAATGAAGTATTTCATTAGAAATAGCAAATTGGCTCATGATATCGATTGTAGATTGTAGTAAATAGCCATTTACACAATTTAAACCAAAAATATATACGAACATTTTACATTAAATAACAAAAAAAGCACTGAACACAAAGAATCACAGTTGAGGTGGAATCACCCATATATAAAAATTAATCTAAATCCGTTCTGCTGATAATAAGAAAATTCAAAATATAAAAAACCATTGTATGAGAGGTACTACTAATAGTTGCTAAAATTAAAACTTTATAATTTTTGATAGTTTAAGCATACGGAAAAAGTTTAATTAAAATCGTAGGAGTCATTTTTGAGAAAAAAAATATTTTCGTTAACCGTTTTTTAACTTTTGTATGTAGGGTACCGTTGTTTTTTCATAAAATTAAAATGTTTTCTTAAAATATTTTGGAAAGTATTAAAAAACTCTTGAGTATCAAGTTTCAAAAATATCGATGATGTTTTTTTCGAAATATTTGATTTCAAAAAAAAAAATGGAAACATTTTTTTTAAATCAAAAAAAAAAATTGTTTTGAAAATTTTGGTATACAATATTGTTTTATTTTTTGGAAGCTTCTGTATTAAAAAAAAAATATTGAAATCATAGTCATACAGTTTTGACAAAAATGTAAATAAAATTGAAATAAAGTGTGGGAAGTTCAAAATTTACAAGAAAAATAGTTTTTTGTCTTAGATTTGTGTCTACAAAAATAGATAGATATACATAGGTATACTTAATTTATTTTTTTTTTGTTAACTTTCATAATGCAACGTTTGTATTGATATTTTGGAGCTCCCTCTTATTTTAACTTTATCGTTTAAGACGAGAAACACAGGAGTAGGTACCTACCTAATTTACTATAAAAAAAACTATAACAACCTTGCAAGAAAAAAAATAGTGGCAACGAAGATTTGAATTTGTAAATATTAAATTACTCTAAACCCCGACAATTTTAAGATGAAATAAATTCTTGGTTCATGTTTTCAACGAAAAATAAGTGTCCACCCACTTCAATAGCAAAAATTATAGATCTTAATTGACATCACATTTCTGCAAAGAAATCACTCAGAACTCCAATTAGGCAGGTAGATACCTAACTCTTTTTAGAGTGCATGAAAAATAGCTTGAAATATTGAAAAAAATTAATTGAAAAACTTCTGGTACAAGAAAACCAAACTCAAACTACCCTCGAATGAGTTTCTCTATCTCAATTTTTTTTTAAGTATACTTTTTCTTACTTCAAAATAAACTACCAGAGTTCAGACAAGAGAGACCAAACAAATCGAACCCGGAACCACAAACAAGTTTTTTTCTCTGTCATTTTTTGTGTGCTCTGCTCCCACTTACAGTTTTTTTTACATTGACCTAAAAAAAAAACTTATCGTAGACGCAAGTAGATATACCCACATGCTACATGCTACAATGTTCCTATCCTATTCCTCTCCCTTATTCCTAAGCACAAGAAAATCGAAAAAGTAACCAGTTTTTTTTGTTTTTGTCTGTCGTTTGTTGTTGTTTGGAATCAGTTTTTCTTGTTTTTATCTGCCATTTGTTATGGGCTCTTGTGCTGTTTGCTCAGTTGTTTTTTTCCCTCAGTAAGGGAATTTTTAATTTCCCTTTCTGTGAGAAGCGATCATACGACATCTGGTTTCGTCTGATGATAATACTATTAGATTCATATACAATGCTATTATTTAATTTTAGTTAAGGATTAAAGAACAAAAAATTTGGCTTTAAATTGCCTATACCTCCTTAACGGGGCGAGAAAGACCCCCCTCCCATAGTAAAAAAAATGCTTGTTTGGCGCCAAAGTTATCGTGTTTTATGGTTTTGTGTACCAGAATTTTCCAAACAAAATTTTGTATTTAAATTTTTTGAAAACTGAATACATATGAAGGGGAGAGTGGGTATGTATGGGACACATGAGGAATGGGACACAAGCATTTGCCTCAACGTGGTATCCTTTTTTCCGTTTCTGTTGATCACAAATTTGCTCTAAAGGTGTATCTACCCGTCAACGAAGCAGATCTTGAGATTGGTTGAATTTACGCACTGGAGAGCAAAAAAAGCTAATTTGATCATAAAAAGTTAAATCATTGGATAAACTTTGAGTGAAAAAAAATAATTAATAAGTGAATTTTGTAAAAAGTGTGAATTAAATAGAAATTCACTTTTATTACGAAGTTAATTATTTCTAATTTTGTTAAGTACGTGCCATTTTTTAAGTGATATTATGTTTTATCTCTTTGAGGTGCCCTACAGGATGAGTGGGACACTCTTATGCGGGAGGAATGGGACACTATCCCACTCATCCTGTATCAAATTTATTCCAAAGATTTTAAAGCGGAATACTACCAAGTAAAGAGCCACTGAAACTCAAATTCATGCAGCCATAAAAAAAGTGACCAATGGAGCATCTATACCAGTGTTTCCAAACTTGGGCCAAACGTCCCACAGAGGAAGGGGAGAATTTTACATTCAGATGCATTAGACCCTTTTAAGATATCGAAATTAAATGAATACGAAGGAGACAAAATAAACTTATTTTCGAACTCATTTAATTTCGAAATGATTCCGGCCTAAATTTTCCCATACTAAGGATGTTAAAGGGTCCCTCCGATCCCATTCCACCACATAGCTGTCGCAATCCTCCTGAAAGCAGGAGGAATGGGACAAATAAAGGTGGTGCATTAAATGAATTTTAGCTTTTATCGTAGTAAACTTTTGGTTGCTTTAGTATTTTGAATATGGTGCCACAATATTGTAATATCTTAAAAAAACTGTTTTGTGCAGATATGATTTAAAAGTTGTCAGTAATTGAAATGTACTGAAAAATGTCCCATACATACCCACTCTCCCCTACATATTTCGGAATCTTTATAAACTTGGTTCCTAATAATTTGTTAGCATTTTCTTAAATGTTTTGAAAAATATTTTACTTTTATGAAAACATAACGGTACATAATACCATACAACGTTAAAAACACGTTCAGCAAAATTTAGTTTTTTTTTTTAAACAGCTCTTACGATTTGGATAAAGTGTTTCGAATAACAGTATCCAAACATACCCATAGAACTGAATTTTATATTTTGAATTTACTCATCATCGGCTGAACTGATTCAAATTGAATTTTTGATACAATCATTTCCAAAAAGTGTATTTGAATTTAAGAAAATATTAAAATTGAAATTTACATGTATTAACATGTCAAAATTGGCTTTTTTTTTTTTTGGAAATCCAATTTTTATATCAAAAACTGATTAAAATTTGGATTCTTAAAAAATAATATTGAACGATTTAAAAAGTTTTGTTTGCAAAGATACATATTTTTTCAAACATAAGAAGACATTCTTTCTAAGTTCCTTGAACATAAAAGAGAGTATGTGAAAACCAGTTGTGCATTTTATTTCCGAATTTCGAGGAGTGGCACATTTCCTAAATTCTCAAAATACATACTTGCTTCAAATGACGTAAGATTAAATTAAACAACCTCATGTCGTTTTCTCACCTTAAAAGGTGTTATAGTATGAAAATATTGACAAAATGTTTGTATTTTGTAGCTGAGCAATTAAAAAACAATGAACTTTTAATAGCTTTAAGCATAAAATTTTATTGTAGCCTGTTAGTTCTTTAACTGTCAAATTTTGTGGGGCGTATTTGTCTCGTTTAGTTTTTGTATTTTAAATGATTTTCAACCTATACTAATGATGTATCTGTTGGGCGAGTGCGTGAGTCGTTTAAAACAATTGGTTTCAAAGTAAAATCGACTCGTAGAAAGCCAGCAAAAGATAGTGTCCAAACACTTCATTATTCATCTACCAAACACGTTTTATAGAATGTATTTTGTTTGTAGGTATGTATACATGCATACATAACATATGCATTGAAAATTAATTATTTAATTTCTTTGAATGCTCCATTTTTTAGAACTGCGAGCATTTTCATCCCTGACATAGACATAGACCAGTTTACTAGTTTGCTTAAGCTAACGCAACCGGCATTGACACATACAACAATAAATAATGTCATTGTTTCTATATTATTCTATTCTCACACAATTTTATAATTAATTTGACCCTATTAGATTATTGGGTTGAGAAAAAGATTCTAGGCGGGACAGGGAGATCAGATAAGAGAAGAGAGCACAAGTAAAAGCGAAATGAGTTTAACTTAGGAAGGAGATAATACAGAGTAATAATTAAGAGACTAGGTCACTGTTACACTGTTGAGTGTTGACTTTAATGTGAGTTTTATTATTGTTGTTTTTGTTGTTGTTGTTTTTAATTTCCAACTTATTTTGGACTTTCATTCTTTTTATCTGTAATTTAGCTAAAACACTTTATAAAAAAAAATGAACAAAAAGGGATAGGAATTTTTAATTTATGACTTTTAAATCCGTCTGGTTGCAACTTTTTTATACTTTTTAATAGCCATCTTAAAATTAAGTATGGAATTGTAGCTTTTTGAGGTAATGTTTTCTTTAGGTGGTGAACTGATCATATTATTAATGGAGAAGATTAATTTAGAATAAAAAGTACACCTGTACCTGTCTATTTTAAATTAAGTGAAACTTGAAAACTTTCTTAAGATTTTTTTTTTTTCTGAAATTTTAATTAAATTGAGTTATGATTTTTTGTATTATTTTTATTTGTTTTATATACACAGAAATACATTAGTATATGTAGAAACCTATTTTTATTAATGGTAAAAAGAAAAGAAAGATATCGAGGACAGCGTTGAATTAAGGATATCTTTACAAACGTCTTTAGAACTTGAAGACGCAGTAGACACACCTTATCAAAGGGAAATGCCACGCTGCAAAGATATAAAATATCCGCAAGAAATAAAAGATTTAGTGAAAGAGAAAAGAAAAGCATGCAAGAAATTGCAGCGAACCCGTGCTCCTCAACGCAAAGCTAATTTAAATCGATTGTATAATTTGCTTAAAACGAGAAAATTACCTCGAAAATCTGACAGCAGGAAAAGATTCTAACTACTCACTTTGGAGAGCTATAAAAGTAACAAAAAGACCAAAGCTTCCAGCGCCTCCTATTAAGAAAGGCCAAAATGAATGGGCTAAAAGTGACAAAGAAAAAGCTATGGTATTCGCCGATTACCTGGAGGAAACATTTAAGCTTTTCGATGGACAAGCACTCAACGAAAATTTTAATATGAATTTTACATCAAATGACAGCTACATAATAAGAATAATGCTACACTTGCCGAGTTTAAAAGAGAAATAAAGAAGCTTAAGTCCAATAAAGCTCCAGGTTATGACTTAATCACGGCAGAAATTCTACAAATGCTTCCTCGTAAAGGTTTGATCAACCTTCTTTAGGTATATAATAAATGCCACCCTTAGGTTAGAATATGTTCCGAGTCAATGGAAAGTTGCGGAAGTAATAATGGTTTTGAAACCTGGCAAACCATCTCATGAAAAGAAGTCTTACAGACCGACTTCGCTTCTTCCTGTAATATCAAAAGTTTTTGAAAGAATACTACTCCTTCGCCTGCAGCCGATAATAATAGAAGAAAAACAATTAATACCTGAACATCAGTTCGGATTTAGAAGAAAACATTTGACCATAGATCAAGTGCATAGGATAATTGACGTAATTGAGAGAGCTCTTGAAGGAAAGAAAATCTGTTCGACGGTCTTTTTGGATGTGTCGCAAGCGTTTGACAAGGTGTGGCACGAAGGCCTCAAATTCAAATTAAGACAGGTTCTGCCTGAAGGACTTTATAGTATTCTAAACGAATATCTAGAAAACAGACATTTTCGTGTAAGACACGGAAATCAATATTCTAATTTCAAAGAAATAGAGGCTGGGGTACCACAAGGCAGTGTTTTAGGTACAGTTCTGTACCTTCTACTTACACGTGATATACCTCAAACAGAACACACAATCGTAGCAACGTTTGCTGATGATACTGCAATACTAGCAGTAGGCAAAACGATTAACGAAGCTACGATTAAATTACAAAATGCTCTTAATAATGTTAATGAGTGGACAAAAACATGGCGAATAGCGCTCAATGAACAAAAGTCAGTCCACGTGGACTTTACGTATAAAAAAATAAATAGATTGCCCGTCTTTCTTAATACCGGTCGTGTACCATTTGCAAATGAGGCAAAATATCTGGGAATGACTCTAGACGCGAAATTAAAATGGAAGCCGCACGTAAAAAAGAAATGCGAAGAATTAAAAAGTAAATTAAATATGAACTGGCTACTCGGTAAATATTCTACGCTTAGTATTGATAATAAGTTGATTTTATACAGGTAGGTACTTAAACCTGTCTGGACTTACAGTATACAACTCTGGGGTTGTACCTGCGATACAAATTTAAATAACTTACAAACGTTTGAAAATAAATTGCTTAGGTCATTTGTAAATGCACCATGGTATATAAGAAACGAAGATCTTCACAGGGATCTCGGGATTCCTACGGTTCGAGACGAAATTGAGAGTTTCGCGCGAAAACATAGAAATCGGCTATTAGATCATGCTAATCCAACGATTATTGACATTCTTGACGAGTCGAATTTAGTACGCCGTCTGCAAAGAACAAAACCTTCCGACTTGGTGCGGTGAACACAAAACCGCTTTAAAATCGCGGAATAAGCAGAAACTTTCACCGGAAAGTTACCTGCAACACGTTACTTAACTTCGTTAAAAATTAATTGCTAGATATGTAACGTCGAATTCCTTACAACCAAATAATCGATTTTTTTCTAAACAGAATCGATTTTTTTCTAAACAAAATCGATTTTATTCTGTCAAAACAAATCTTGCATTTTCAGCAAGATTTCAAATCGATTTCACACACACTAACAAGATTTGACATTTCTCTGGAGTTGAAAGTATTTTGCGGTGGGTTTAACAAATGTTCTAAAGTGCTCGTCGGTCATTTAAATAGATTAAAAGCAAATAAATCATTAAAACTAATTTTAATTCATCAAAAAATAGTGAATGGTCAGTTAGAAGTTATAAAAATATCAACTAACTTCGATTCAAAGTGCCCAAAGTCAATTAAAGATATAAATCGCGCGCTCGCCGATGTGTTTCTCGAATGATGTGTTTCTTGGATGAATTTGGGTTGTTTTTTTACTTTAATGGCCACATAACTATTTTCTGTTTATTTTTGCAACTTTTCTTGGAAATTTATATGTTTTTAATCTAACAAAATGACGCGAAAAACTGAATGCACTTTGGAATATTTGTAACAAATTTGTATGCGCATAGTTTGTTTACTTTTTTGCCTCAAAGCTACTGTCAAATGACACACACACAATCCCACACAAAAAATTTGATTTTTTGTGTGTTCCTTACAACCAAGAAAAAAAATCGATTTGAAATTGTTGTAAGGAATTCGACATAAGTTTCAACTTAGTTGCAATCGGGAAGTGGAGGTGGTTTTAGTGTAGTAAGAATCTCACACTTCTATGAGCACGCGTTTTCCGGTCCTCATAGAGCCTGATGCAGGTTTTGCACCTACCCACGGAAAAAAAATTAATGGTTTAAGAAATATAAAATATATGAAAATAGTGTTAAATTTGTTTGAGTAAGTAAAAATAGTTAATTTGTTTCCAATTTTCTGTTTTGTTGAGTTACTTCAAACGTAAATATGTATAAGGCTACTGCCAAGGAACTAAACATGATTAGGTATTACTTGCAACGATCAACAAAATCATTTGTTACGAGCCATCAGACTTCCTCCTACACGCGTAGGAATACAATATACATAAATGTACATACAAGCTACTGAATATTTTCTCAAATTTCTTTTTTATTTGAAAGTACAATCCTTCCGGTTAATAATGAAAAATTTCATTTAAATGGCTGCTGCGCCAAGTGGGCCTGCGATCGACTTAGAGAAGATGCCGATTTTCCCAAAAAAATCATCTTTTCAGATGAAGCTCATTTTGATCTTGGTGGGTATGTAAACAAGCAAAATTGTCGCATTTGGGGCACAGAAAACTCGCACGCCATTGAAAAGCCGATACACCCAAAACGAGTCACTGTTTGGTGCGTATTTTGGTCCAGAGGCATAATTGGGCCATTTTTCTTCGAGTGGCCGTTACAGTCAATGACGATCGTTATCGGGCCTTGTTGAACAAATTTTTGTTCACAAAAATTGAAGAAAAGGATATTGGCAACATTTGGTTTCAACAGGACGGCGCGCGCTACGTGCCACACAGCCGAAGCTACACTCCATGTAGTAGTAGCATTTTCAAAAAAAAAAGTTATTTGGCGGACCCTTTACATAAGTCTAATATTAATTCCTTTTTGATTGGTTTAATTTCACTTGTGTTGAGAATTGTGCGTGAGAAGAATTTAGAAACTTTTTTCAAAACAAAGGGTTTTCCAATAGGGTTGGCTTGATGTTGACAAATAGTGGTGGACATGCTGTTTTGGCAGCACCTGTCAGATCTATTGAACCTTCAAAATAGTTTTGAATTTTTTGCAACATCGGCTGACCTCTAAACAGTTTAAAACAATAATATTTATTAATCAAAACATGGGAATATTTTTAGTTAAAAAAAAAATTTAGAATATTTTTTGAATTAGTATTTGATTTTATTAAATAAATAAATAAAGTAGTATTAAATGTTGTTTTACATTGTAAGTTCTCAACCACAACAAAAATCAAGGAAAGGACACAAATATTCCACATACGCCACAGTGCACGTAACATACACAAATAATTTAAAAAAAAATTAAAAATTCACCATACCTACGGTAAATTTAATTTGAAACTTTAATGGCAAATTTCATAAACAAACACTAAAATTACTTTTATCTAAACTCCTTCAAAATTTTATCAGACATTTAAAATTTTTCAGTTTCAACAATGCAGAAAAGGGATATTTTAATTTGTCTGAGTTTGATCACGTCCCAGGATTAAAAAAAAGAGGTTGTTTCCTTTGCACATGCGAAGTCTATGAGAAAAAGGGAAAAAGCATTATGGACGAGGGACAATTACTCTGACAGCAAAATATCAGCTGTTGTTCACTGGAATGGCTGGAACAAAAAAGGCTTTTAAAATTTAACTAGACAAAACGAGATTTTAGTTTACAAGGGCATTTAAAATCTTCTTAAATATAAAAGCATTCGGTAAAACCAAAAAACATCATTTAAAAGCTAAAATGCTTTTTGAATAATTAAAAGCCTTTCGTGAAATCGGCCATAAGTCTGGTACAATAGTTGTTATTAATTGATTTTAATTATTTATGAAATAGAAATTTACAAAGCTACAAAAAAAATATTTGTAACATTAAATTTAAATGGAATGCCAATTTCGAGTATAAATATTATTAATATAGATTAAAAACCCTCGATCTATACAAATATTACCGGTGTTTGAAATATTGAATTGAAAAAAAAGGATTTTTTTAATCCAAAAATCTTTTTTTTTAATAAGACATATTTGAAAGGAGCTTAAGACTAAACATTTCGATTGTAATTAATAAAGCCTCAAGTTCAAGCGAAAACTGGACATTTATTGATCGACAATAACTCTTTATCATTCATGACATGGTGTTTGTCACTATCTGCCAATACGTAGATGGTACAGTAAAGAAGATGAGATTAGAAAATAGTAATACAAGCAAAGTCAATTAGATTCATTCATTGGTCAGCGATGGGAAATTTTGTATGAATCATAACAAAACTTAAATTGAAATACAAAAAAAAAAAATTGAGAAAGTAGAAGATGCGAGAAAATGTATAGGTTTTTATTATTGATTAAATTTATTTTCCCAAAACGTACACTTTTCCTTCAGAAACTTACAGTATTTTCCTTATCAAAATTGTTAGAGTTGTTTTTTGAGATAAATAAGCTTTTTCTTTCCCACAATGTGCCTTTTGAGCACAAATTGACTGGATTTTTCGAATTAGGTAGTAAGACGAAAACCAACGATTTCCCGAAGACGAATGGAGGTATCACACTTCAGAAGGACCCTAAACATTTGTTCGTAAAAAATTACCTCGAGAAAAAAATATTACTTCAAATTTACATACAAAATGCATTTTTTTTTTTAATATTTAGATTCGAATATATCAAAAACGTGACGTGCTAGAGCGATTCCAAGGCCAGATTTGAGCTCAGCGCATCAAAGAACATCAGAAAAGTATATCTTGGTTCATGTTACAGACAAAAATTCAAATTTTGTCACACAAAGTAATTTCTTAAGGCTTTCGAGTGGATTTTCGAAAACAGTAAAAATACGTCAATTTTCGAGTAGTGAATCCAAATGGGTTATCGCAGAAAAAAACCTTGAATAGAAATTTATTGGAAATTGTGTTTACTTTCAATGGTATTTTGATGTAATTTTCGAATAGCTGATAGTTTCAAGCCATTAGTGAAAAACTCTCAAGAAATGTATTTTTGCATAATTTTTTGCGTTTTTTTCCATGTTGCGTCACGAAGTTTTATTGGCAAGCCTCAGATTTGGATTCAGCACCCCCGAAAACATCAAGAAGGAAAAAAATCAAAACTACCACACAATTTGCTCGCAAAGAGCCTTTTTGAGCACAAATTGACTGGACTACAAGGAACCATGCTATTTTTAAGAAAATTTGACTTACTAGCCCATATTTTAAGGAAAAAATGTGACTACCGTACAAGCATTTGTACATCTGATAAATAAATCTAAGCAAAAAAAAAAAATGATTTACCTGAAAATACGACAGAAAAACATTCATCAACAAAACAAAAAACATAGAGATAAAAACAGAAAAACTCGTTTACCTTGCAATGTCAAAAATACAGATACGTTTTTTATTCTTAACACAGAACAGTACACCAACCGTCACTTGAATTAGCCTTGGGCTAGAATCAGATTCCAATCTTACTTCCAATCTTGCTCTTTCTGAGTGAGATCGTGGTCCAAAGACCTTGAGCAGGAAGGCTCCGCGAAATTCGGCCCCAGGAAATTTGGCCACAATGAAAATTCTCGAGTTTTGGGGTGCTTTTTAATTTTTGGGGCCTTATTTCATTTTTTTTGTTGGGGCCTTATTTAATTATGAAATAAGGTCCCAATGAAAAAAGACCCCAACATTTAATTTGGGGCTTAATTTAATTTTATTTTGAAAAAACAAATTGGGGCCTTATTTCATTTTGCATAGTTTACTTGAAATTGCCAAAACAACATTGTTTTTACAAAAAGTATTATGAAAATCCGCTAATTGAGGACCCAGAGCTGGCAAAATACTGCTTAGTGTGGTCGAAGCAATCATGTTTCAATGTAAAACCAAGGTGATGTAAAAGCTTGAAGTGGACGGAACATTTAGTGGATGGAACATTTAAAATTGTTCCGCAAGAGTGTTTTAAACAACTGTTGGTTATTTATATAGAATATTTTGACAAATTAAGACTAATCAATTTGTTTGTAATGCTTAAATTCGAGCATCGTGTTGAATAGAATAGCGAGTAATAGAATAGCTGAAAAAAAACACGCGATTTTTGTCAGCTATTCCGTTACTTACTGATGCTTTTCAATATAAGGATCGTGTTGAAAACCATTAGCGAGTAACAGAATAGCTGACAAAAATCACGCGATTTTTTGATTTTTGAAAACTGAAAGATAAAATTAATCCTCAACTGAAAAACTGTTCCGGGGTTAATTTATATTTTCAAAATTAGCTTTCTCTGATTCAACACTGAATTAACCCTGAACTGAAGAACTGACACTAAGTAAATACGGTAGGCCAAGTCAATTCTTGTAAATCTATAATTCAGATTTTTGATTGATTTATGAAAAACCGTGTAATTTATAGTAAGTTTGGATAAGATTGTTAAAATCTATTTCATTATACAATAATTAAATTAAGAGTGTAAAATTATAAAACTGTTGATTATTCAGAGTGCTTTTACTTCTTAACCCGATTTTTGTATTTACTTTCTGTGTGAATACCCTGGACTATGACAAGTTTAACTCAGCCTCGATTAAAAAAATGATCATAATTTAAAACAAATTTGAAAAGATTTTTGTTTGCCTTTCCTTTTAGGTTCCTATAGTGCCTATATCGTAAGTTAATTAAACGCTCCCCTAAATGGCACACGTACTTTTTTTCAAGAAGAAGAATAATAGTACAAAGATTCTTAAGAAAAAATTGAGTTTGTTTGATAAGTTATTAATATAATTAGTGTATATTGGTACACTATGGCGTATGTGGAATATTTGTTTCCTTTTCTAAAATTTATTTTTCGTTTTTAATTTAATTAAAAAATAAGCTCAAATAAGTGCTCAAATAAGTGTTTTTTTTTTACTTCAATACTTGCGATTCACAACACAATGATAAACATTAGACGCTCGATTTAGTAATGTAATAATTAACAATATACATATATCAACGTAATTTTTACTGTTTTAGAATTAACATTATGAAAATGTCTTTTGAAATTTAGTTAGGTAGGGTCATTAACACTTCAATTCACTTGAAAATAATAGGAAATGATGCTCTGTCATTTTCCCTAAGCTTCATATAATTTTTATCTTTGTGATCCGGTAAATAAGACCCATGATTTAAGCTTAAGTATACCTTATCGGCGTTTTTGTGGAGACTTTATTTGTTGATTTTTTGTTTTGCTGAAATTCTCCAAAAAAGGTATAATAAGGTTCACGTAAAATGGTTAAACTATCTTGATTCATTTAATCGGACCGTCAATATTGTGGTGTTTATGCTTAGAAGAAATGACAGAGCATCATATCCGATTTTTACTTGCGATATAGGTACTATAGGGCAAGTTTTGGATTCGTGCAAAAAAAAAAATTTCGAGATAACAATAAAACATGACATTACGATAATAGAGAACACGAAAAAAGTGGGTGGCAAAATTCTGTCTGTCTGTCTGTCTGTCTGTCTGTCCGTACCTTAACCTACAGCCTAAACCACTGAAGCGATTTTCTTCAAATTTTGAACTTAAGGTTTTTTTGTAACTCTCCAGAGGGAAATTTGAAATTTTTTTTTAGCTCAAAAAATAACGGTACTTGCCATACAACCGTTAAGGAAAAGCTTATTTATCTCAAAAACGGCTCCAACGATTTTGATAAAAAAAAATCAGTGTATTATTGTAGACATGGTGTACTTTTTGGTAAGAAAAAAAATTACCAAAAACATTTATTAACGGTACCTGCCATATAACGGTTTTTTTGATTTTCGGTTTTCTCATTAACCGCTCATCCGATTTCAATTAATTTTTTTGTGCAAAAGCTTTGTTAAAATATAAATAATACTGCATACCAAAATTTTGGAAAATATTAATTTTGGATTTTTAAAAAAGATTAAAAATTTTTTTTTGAAAATTCAATATTTCAAAAACGGGTTGATGAATTGTACTCAAAATTGGCATACTAAAATTTTTTTTGAAAAATGTTACAAAAATTTTATATATAAAAAATTAATTTTTAAGAAAACGGCTCCAAAAAGATTTTAAATTTTTTTTTTGCATATATTCATATTTGTTCAAGTAATCAGATGGCATACTTTTTTTGAGCTCTAAGTTATTTATCAGACTGTTTATACAATTAAAAGAACGATTTAAATGCTTTTTATACTTTTTCTATAATAACTTGAATATTTTGTAAAGTTCTTAAGTCCCACACTTGAACATAAGATCCAGTCGTGCATTTTTTAAAAATGAATTAAAAAGGTTATAACCCAGAAAATTAAAAGACTGAAATCGAAACCTAGCAGATTTTGGTATTCGATTTCAAGAAGCGTGTACCTTTAACCTCTCATACTCCGATTTCGGTTATAAATCCACTCCCAAAACTTGCTGTCGGCTCTTAGACTATAACTGCAGATGAATAGAGTGGGGATTTAACACGTGGTGGAAATCAATTTTAGTTAACATATTGTTTAAAAAATAAATAAATTGGGTGGCGCAACAGCTCATGGAGAACCAGGGCCTAGTGACTTACAACTCACAACCATTCCTGTGTGCGTGTTTGTTGACAGGAATGGAGGGGACCTACAGTTTTTTGCCGAGTCCGAACGGCTAAATGAGAAGCACTTTTCATGACAAGTATACTCTTGGAGGATTTGTCAGTTCGTCGCAAACATTTCTGTTTTTTTTTTTTTTTTTTTTGTTTGTTCAAGACACTGCGAGCTTAAGGAAATTGTATATACAAACATGGAAATTATGAGAGAAAAATGTAGAGAAGCATGAAATACGACATTTAAATTAGCTAAAACAACTCTTTTGACAGTTTGAGGTGAAAAAAGAGTATGTCATTTTAATTCATGATGGAATATGATTGTATGGGAAAAAAAAAATTTAAATCGTTGGAGCGGTTTTTTTTTAAATTAATTTTTTATATATAAAATTCTTAAAACATTTTTAAGAAAAAATTTTGGTATGCAGATTTAAGCTATATATTTATGTGTATATAAAAACAAAATTAAAAAAAAATTGTCAACCCGTTTTTGAGATATCGAATTTTCAAAAAAAAAGTTTGAAACTTTTTTTAAAAATCCAAAAACTTTTTTTTTGAAAATTTTTATATGCAATATTATTTGATTTTATCTGAAATTTGTATATAAAAACAATCATCTAAATCCGTTCAGCCGATAACGACAAAATTCAAAATAAAAAAATACGTTCTATTACAGGTACTATTAATAGTTGCAAAGTGTAAAATTTTATAATTTTTTATAGTAGACCGTACTAATTTTAGTATATACAAAAAGTTAAATCAAAATTGTAGGAGTAGTTTTTAAGCAAACAAATATTTTCCTTTGCGGTTTTTTAACTTTTGTATGGAAGGTACCGTTATTTTTTCATAAATGTAAATATTTTTATCTAAAAATATTGTAAAGATCATTTTGTTTTCGAAATATTTGATTTTCAAAAAAAAATTGAAACATTTTTTAAAAATCCAAAAAATATTTTTTCAAAAATGTTGGTAAACTTAACTATTTATATTTTTTGGAAGCTTCTGTAAACAATTGAAATTGGTTATACCGTTTTGAAGAAAATCAAAAATTAAAAAAATGGTTCTTTGGGAGGTACCATTAATAACCATTTTCGAAAAATGGGTTTCCACCCTAAGGAAGCCTTAACTGAAATAAATTTATTGAATTTTTTTTAAGAAAAAAATTGCTTAAAAAATTGTATGGCAGGTACCGTTATTTTTGGTTCTAAAACAAAATTGAAAAAAAACGTATGGGCATAATCACCAAAAACCACTTTGTACCAAGTTTGAAGAAACCAATCGAGTCGTTTAGGCTGTAGACGAACAGACAGACAGACAGAACTGTGGCTCCTACTTTTTTTGTGTTCTCCATCATCGTAATATCCTGTTCGATTGTTATCTCAAAATTTTTTTTTGCACGAATTCAAAACTTGCCTTATAGTACCTATGTACATAATTGCAAGTAAAACTGAATTGAAGCTGAATAAAGAAGGTATCTGATCATTACATTTAATTGACTCAAAAAAAGTTATCCATTGAAATGAGGGCCTTCAAAAAAAAATTTAAACAAATAATTTTGTTGTTTCGTCTCATTTGTTGCAATAACGCAATAACGGTACTTCAAAAAAATTTGTTTGCACATAAGTCTCAAAACAAAAAATATAAAGCTGTAAAATGCTTTTTGTTTCAACTAAATACGACCGCTCGTCAAATACAGCTCTTCAAAAAACACTAACAAAAATTGAAAAAAAATGTGTTCCTTTAATTTCGTTGACTAGTGTAATATAATAGCTCTGTATTATAAAAATATAATAGTGGGGCTGTTAGTGAGACCAACCTTTCATTTTGACCTGACTGGTAGAGCTTTGGTATACAAATAGTCCATGTCCTAACTTTACTTTTAAGAAGTGTTGCCAAGGTGGCAACACTGTCAGAAGGACAAGAGAAGGTTTGCCACAATACCGAAATGTTGCTTATAAATCGAAAACCAAGGGTCGGACGATGACCCGAGAACTCCCGTTAGATTCAGCATCCTTGAAACCATAGGACCACCTTTTTGTCTTTATCCCACCCCTCCCCTTGCACGAAGGGGGTGGAAAAAGTAGCTTTGGAAACAAAATTTGAAAAGCCAAGAAAAGCTAGAAAAAATATTTGTATTAATAAAATTACATCCAAAGTTGATTGAAAACCTACTTTGGTTTTTTTAAAAAGCCACTTCCAAAGTGCGCAGGAGGGGGGATATGAAAGATTAACAAACTTAAATATTTATCTTGGTATAATATAAGCATATGACACATGTTTTAAAGTTATTTTTTAATGCCTAATCTTACTTGGTCAAAATAAACTCGATACAACCACCTTAAAGAAAGTTATAGTCCTTTTCATAAATGATGACTGAATTTTTAGTGAAACAAGTAAAATATTACCAAATTCTATCAGCATTGATATGAAACTTGGTCCACATATTTCATTTGTCATAAGCAACAAGAATCAAAGGAGTCTACAAAAATATTTGTAGTGAAAGGGTGTTTCTTTCAATGAATTAGAAAAATTTTGAACTACTACCACGAAACCCCTCCTAAAACTGGTACGTTGATGACAGTTGGTGAAAATGTTTGATTAATCATCGGAACCAAGTATCAAAAAAGATCATTCAAATATTCATGGGCTGAGGGTCTTTTTTGAGAGGTAATGTTGTACCTATTCTAGTAAAAAAATACAATCATTTACAGACATTAACTCTTTAAAAGTAAGATAACTTTTTTATGTGAGCTTGTATCTACTTTATTTTAATATTATTGGATTCAGCATAAAAAAAAACCTTAAAATCACGCACCATATTACATTTATATATCTTGGCTTCAAAAACATAAAAATGTTCGGCCAAAAACTCTGCTTCTCATTTCCCATTGAAAAACACCCTCAGATAGTTTATATTTGTTTGATCTCTAATGTTTCTTGGTCTTGATGAAAAGTCAAACGTTTTCACCAATTTCATCAACGGCGTTCTAGTTTTGGGAGGGGATTCATGGTAATAATTCAAAAATTTTACCTTTCACTGAAAAAAACACCCTTTAACTATAATTACTTTTGTAGACTTTTTTGATTCTTGTTGCTTATGACAAATGAAATATGTGGACCAAGTTTCATGTCAATGCCGTTGGAATTTGGTAATATTTTACTTATGTCACTAGAAATTCAGTCATCATTTATGAAAAGGACTATAACTTTTTTTTAAGGTGGTTGTATCGAGTTCATTCTGATTTAATAAGATTGGGCATTAAAAAATAACTTTAAAACATGTGTTATATGCTTATATTATACCAAGATAAATATTTAAGTTTGTTAATCTTTCATATCCCCCCTCCTGCGCACTTTGAAAGTGGCTTTTTAAAAAAACCAAAGTAGGTTTTCAATCGACTTTGGATGTGATGTAGTAGATTGCACCATCCTTAAATTTTATTAATACAAATATTTGTCTAGCTTTTCTTGGCTTTTCAAATTTTGTTTCCAAAACTACTTTTTTCCACCTCTTTCATGCAAGGGGAGGAGTGGGAGAAAAACAATAATGTGGTCCTACGGTTTCAAGGGTGCAGAATCCAACGGGAGTTATCGGGTCATCGTCCGACCCCTGGTTTTCGATCTATAAGCAATATTTCGGAATTGTGGCAACCCTTCTCTTATCCTTCTGACAGTGTTGCTACCTTGGCAACACTTCTTAAAAGTAAAGTTAGAACATGAACTATTAGTGTACTAAAGCTCAACCCGTCAGGGCGAAGTATTAAATTTAAAAAAAAATATATTTTTTGTTTTGAGACTTATGTGCAAACAAATTTTTTTGAAGTACCGTTATTGCGTTATTGCAACAAATGAGACGAAACAACAAAATTATTTGTTTAAATTTTTTTTTGAAGGCCCTCATTTCAATGGATAACTTTTTTTGAGTCAATTAAATGTAATGATCAGATACCTTCTTTATTCAGCTTCAATTCAGTTTTACTTGCAATATATGTACATAGGTACTATAAGGCAAGTTTTGAATTCGTGCAAAAAAAAATTTTGAGATAACAATCGAACAGGATATTACGATGATGGAGAACACAAAAAAAGTAGGAGCCACAGTTCTGTCTGTCTGTCTGTTCGTCTACAGCCTAAACGACTCGATTGGTTTCTTCAAACTTGGTACAAAGTGGTTTTTGGTGATTATGCCCACACGTTTTTTTTCAATTTTGTTTTAGAACCAAAAATAACGGTACCTGCCATACAATTTTTTAAGCAATTTTTTTCTTAAAAAAAATTCAATAAATTTATTTCAGTTAAGGCTTCCTTAGGGTGGAAACCCATTTTTCGAAAATGGTTATTAATGGTACCTCCCAAAGAACCATTTTTTTAATTTTTGATTTTCTTCAAAACGGTATAACCAATTTCAATTGTTTACAGAAGCTTCCAAAAAATATAAATAGTTAAGTTTACCAACATTTTTGAAAAAATATTTTTTGGATTTTTAAAAAATGTTTCAATTTTTTTTTGAAAATCAAATATTTCGAAAACAAAATGATCGATTTTTTTGAAACTCGATATTTTAGAGTTTTTTAGTAATCTTTACAATATTTTTAGAAAAAAATATTTACATTTATGAAAAAATAACGGTACCTTCCATACAAAAGTTAAAAAACCGCAAAGGAAAATATTTGTTTGCTTAAAAACTACTCCTACAATTTTGATTTAACTTTTTTCATATACTTCAATTAGTACGATCTACTACCAAAAATTATAAAATTTTACACTTAGCAACTATTAATAGTACCTGTCATAGAACGTATTTTTTTATTTTGAATTTTCTCGTTATCGGCTAAACGGACTCAGATGAATTTTCTTATAAAATAAAATTTTTTAAATTTTTAAAAAAAGTTTCAAAATTTTTTTTTTGAAAATTCGATGTCCCAAAAATGGGTTGACAATTTTTTTCAAATTCTGTTTTTATATACACATAAATAAATATGTACTTTAGATTTGCATGCCAAAGTAAGTTCTAAAAAATTTTTTTTAGAATTTAATATAAAAAAAAATTATTTTTAAAAAACCGCTCCAACGATTTGAAATTTTGTTCCCATACAATCAAGAATTAAAAAAAATAATCTCAAAAATTTTTCAAACGAAGAAACTTGAATTGTTTTTATTTTTTTGGAAAAATGTACTTTTTATTTCATATCAAGTCAAAAAAGTATCTAATGCAAAACTGCGAAAAAATCTACTGGAATTGCGGTTTTCTTGTCATTTTGATGACAACTAGGCTTTGTTTAGGAACCACACAATTTTGTCCTTTACCTGGTTTTTAAGACTCTGAAGTTTGGTGAGGAAAAACGGTTCGATAAATCAATTTGAAAATTTACAGGAATATTAACGCTTTTTTGTATATTTTACCTTAAATATTTCAACGCGCCTTCAAAATAATGCATATTTATACTGTTTATTTTATATTATTAAGCAGAAAAAGGGTTGCCACTTTTGTTTTGTTGCTGTTTTAATACAATTTGTATTAAATTTGAATACTTTGGTATTATGCTTCAAATTTATATTTAAATATGGCTGATGCTTGCTTGTAATGGCTTCCTATTTTAATACAAATTGTATTAGATTGTAATACTCTTGTATTGAAAGTATATACGCATCTAGGTATTTTAAAAAAATTTGTATGATATTTTCATACATTTTGTATTAAAAATTGAATTGAATATTGAATACGCGTCCCGATCTTTTTAATACAATTTGTATTAAATTTTAATACTTTTTGTATTAAAAATACACGCGTCCTGATTCTTTAAATACAATTTGTATTAAATTTTAATACTTTTTGTACATATTATAAATGGACACGCATACTAAAGTTATTAAATTTTAATACCAAAAGGTCTTTTTGGTATTACAAATAACAATTTTAATACTAATCTATTAGAATGTTATACAAATTTATTTGAAAATTTCTTTAATATTAATGGAATATTAAAAAGTAATATTTTCTGTATTGAATACGGCTGTAATACAAAGGGTGTATTAAAAAATACCCCAGAATTTTTAACCGTGCGGATGGTGGATAGCGCTCTTGTTATTATCCTCAAAAAAAAAAAAAAATGGATGGAACTAATATTTTATAAAATGTTTTGTCTTTTATTCACAAAAAGTTTCATAAATTTGAGAAAACAAAATTAAAAATAGTAAGCATTTGGACCACGACGCATGGCGTGGCTAAATCCGTGCACGAAGTTGACAAAACCTCTGCTGTACTGCCTCCTCTTTTTCGTGCTTCTTTTTTTGCCCCACTTCCCTTGACCTTACCCAGTACAAGCTAAGGAACCGTGCACCTTACCTCCGAGAAGTGCTACGGGACAAAATACGACTTGCATAATATGGGTGATTGTTAAAAGTCTATAATTGAGGGTTCATTTTGGATTTGGAACTAAAATATGAGAACTGTAAGAATTATGCTCTTTGAAAACGGGCATGGGACACTTCAGAGGACTGAGAATTGGACACTTTGAAGAATTTTTTGCTTAATGAAAGTACATCACTCATGTTAATAATTTTGTTTGCCCACATAGATATCAATCAGATTTATAGTTATTAAAAAAATTTGGTTTAAAGTTTGTCATTTAAATGCTCGTAGTTTGAATCAGTATAAATTGGATTATTTGAAACATATTTTTACAAGTTCTGGCGTAGATATAATCTGTGTATGTGAGACGTGGTTTAAGCAAGACATTAGTGATATGCAATACAATATACCGAATTATTTAATTTATAGGAACGATAGAGTAACATGTACAAGGGGAGGTGGAATAGCAATTTACTGCAGATCTTCACTTAAATGCAGAATAATAAGCAAGTCGGTTAATTTAGATATAGAAATCCACGATGGCTGCACTAAATGCTTAGTTGCTTGTGTATATGTTCCTAACAGAACTTGTTCTCCTCAACCATTTTTTTCTGTTCTTTCACAATTTTCGACTTTTTATGAACATATTATCATTTTCGGGGACTTTAATGCTGACTTGCTTAGAAATGATTCAAGAGCTTTCCAAATCTACGATTTTGTTTCTTCTTTAGGACTTCAGATTTGTAATACCTACTACTTATCCAACGAGATTTTCAAAAAATTGCAACCCAAGTCTTCTTGATCTGTGCATTGTATCTGATCCCTTATCCGTTCTTCTTTTCGACCAACTTTCTCTTGACTGTGTATCTGATCATGATCTCCTATTTTGTACTTACAATGTTAATTTTTCTCACTCTACTGCGCCTTTATCTTTCACTTTTAGAGATTTTCAGTCTATAAATTTAGATGCTCTCCACTATGCTGCCCTTTCAGCCCCTTGGAATAACTGTCATTTTATTTCTGACCCCGATGCCAAACTGAGTTGCTTCCAAGAAATACTTCTCGGATTATTTAATGATTATGTTCCAGTTAAAACAGTGAATGTCCGTAACAAGAGCTGTCCTTGGTTCACTTCTGAAGTTGTCGAGACTATAAAAGCACGCAACAAGTTTTACAGAAGATGGAAACATTTTCCTTCTAATTCCAATTGGATTGCTTACAAGGCGGTTAGAAATCATTCCACTTTGGTAGATCGGAACTCGAAAAGGAACTATTTCGCATCTAAGTTGAATACGTCTCTTCCCTCTAAAACGCTTTGGAGTAATCTGCGACAGATCGGCATATCGAGTGCAAACAATAGTTCTAAATGTGAAATTGATCCTAATGTGCTAAATAATTTCTTTCTTGAAAATAATGCTGAGGATTTAAACATAAGTTTTTCCGAAAGTATGAATCCATATTTGCAAGCTACAAGGAACTTTGAAATCGAATCGGTTGACGAAAATGAAGTTATAAACTGTGTTGGTCTCATCAAATCTAATTCTGTGGGTGAAGATGCAATACCACTTCGTTTTATTAAATTAATTTTGCCTTATATAGCAGCCTACCTGACCCACATAATTAACCACTGCATAACGACATCAACCTTTCCGAAGTCTTGGAAAATAGCAAGAGTCGTCCCTGTTGCAAAAAAAAGAAATCCAGTATCCGCTACCGATTTCAGACCAATCAGTATTCTACCGTGTTTGTCAAAAGTCTTTGAGAAATTAATAGCCAGCCAGGTTCTGCAACATTTGTCTCTGTATAATCTGCTGTATGTTGGCCAATCCGGTTTTAGATCTCACCACAGTTGTTCAACTGCCATGGTCAATGTTTTGGACGATATAAGACAAAATTATGATAAGGGACACGTAACGCTTCTTTGTCTACTTGATTTTTCGAAGGCTTTTGACAAAGTAAACCACAAAATTCTTTGTTGGAAATTGAGACATCTTTTTGGCTTCGGTAATTCTGCAGTTAGGTTACTTGAAAGCTATCTATCTGACAGATCTCAGAGTGTTGTAACAAATGGTTCTTTTTCAGACCTTTTACCTGTAAAACAGGGTGTTCCACAAGGATCAATCATAGGTCCAATTATGTTCTGTATGTTTATTAATGATTTACCATATGTTTGCAAAAATTCCACAGTACACCTCTATGCTGACGATGTTCAGTTGTACTTGGCTAGGCCGCCTACCAATATAGCTGAGCTAGCTAGTGACTTAAATGAGGACCATCGTGACATTCACTCTTGGGCTATTAGAAATGGACTACTTCTTAATCCTAAAAAGTCACAAGTTATTCCAATATCTAAAAAGAAATTTGCCCTCGATACTTTACCTAATATTTTACTTTCTGTTGATATTCTAAAAATTGTTCAAACTGTAACTAATCTTGGCTTTGTAATTAATTCTGATCTATCTGGATATGACCATACTAACTATGTTATTGGTAAAATATACGGATGTCTTCGAAAGTTATGGATGGCTGCAAGCTTTACTACACCCGATACCAGGGGAAGACTGGTTAAAAGTCTTATTCTACCCCTGATCACTTACTCTGAGGTCGTTTACCCTCACATTGATTCGTTATCCCAACGTAAACTGCAAGTAGCTTTTAATGACTCGGTTAGATATATTCATGGATTGCGCCGATATGACCATGTATCTCACCATGTCAAAAACTTTTTAGGAACAACCCTTAATCACTACATCGATGCCAGAAATTGTATCTTCTTACATTATCTTGTAACTGGGAAGACTCCGCTGTATTTGTATGAAAAACTTAATTTTGCCCGTTCCCTCAGAACTTTAAGTCTAATTCCATCACGCTATCATTATCTCAATTCATCCCGTTTATTTTTTATTCACGCAGTTAAATTATGGAACTCTTTACCAACAAATATAAGAACGATTTCTAATGCCACTCGGTTTAAAAGTGCAATTTTTCTTCATTTCTCGCTACTTCCTTAAACTTAAAGCTTTTCTTTTCTCCTTTATTATCTTTTAGCTTTTATTTACTTCTTCTTTTCTCCTTTTTCTTTAGAATCTTTAAACTGAATATTTTTGTTTATATAAATTCATAGTTTTAAGCTATTAAATTAAATTCAATTGAACATTAATAATTAAAACATTATCTTTTCACCATAATCTCTTAGTACTATAAAAGATTTAAATCTTAATGTACAAATACCTTTATATGTATAAATAAATTGAAATTGAAATTGAATTAAGCGAAGCTTCTGAAAATACCATCATTTGTAGAATCACCAATATATGCACAATATATGGTGATACATATTTCCATTTTATTATTTGGGTCCAAAAGAGTTTTTGACAATATTAACAATTATTTCATCTTTGGATGATACAAAATTGATAGGGTGATGTTTCCAAATCGATTTAGGCACTTTTTCCTTGGACGCTATTTCTTTACGTTTGATCTAGAGTCGTACCTACAATTTATTTATATTCTCTTAATCCGAAAAGTATTTTAGTTTGATTTCAATTTAAATTTTCTATGGTTTTCTGTTCGCCCAATATTTATTTTATTTCAAAATGACCAAACTTATAAACGTATTATGATGAAATCATATTTCACTTCAACCAATCTTTGAATTTTGTGTGCTTCTACTTCACCACAAAATATAGAATATACTCTATATCAATATGATTATAAAAGAAGGTGTCTAGTACACGACCGGATTAAGTCTTTGCTATAAACTGCCATGTTGCATTTAAGTTAAGAGACCTTAAATCTTACAGACATACATAAAACAGAAGTAACACAAAAATTGGGCAGAAAATCAATAAAGCAGTTGTTTTCAAGCTTTCAGAAAAAAATTACCTCTTGCCGCAAAAGGGTTTGATAAAGAATAGTCAGTATACTTACATAACTAAAGGTACTAGCTCTATACAGCAAGTTTCATAACAAGGAAAATTTCAAATCTTACGTTTACATGATGGAGAAGTCCAACAAAGTGGGTTTCATCATACTGTCCGTCGATTTGTGCGTCTTCATGTCCCCTGTACATTGAGCTAGAGCCTAAACCGGTAAACCGACTTGTTTCAAGTATAACAATTTTTTTATGGGATTCCCTAGATGACAAATTCAAATTTCAGTTTTGGCTCATATGGGTAGGAACAAGTAGTAGCTTTCATATACAACAGTTTTTGTTGTTTCAATTTATTTCCAAAAATGACTACACCACCCTCGATACGCAGTTATGGATTTCATCAACATAATAGTCAATCCAACACTATGGCTTCACCTTAATATCCACCTCACCTTTGCCCTGAATCCTTTCAAACTTATTATAAAATTGTTTGTGAAACTTCAATTCAAACAAAAACTCTTGTTCTGTTAGGATTACGGCGAATAATAATTTGCTTTAGGTCAAATAGCGCGACAAAGTTTACAAGCTTAACTTTTTCATTTCCCTTTTTTGACACACACACAAGAGCAAAAAAAAAAGAAGCAAAAGCAAGAAATCGCGTGCAGGGGAAAATCTTAGTGAAAATCTTCTCAATTCTTGTTGCAAGGATGACTGAGCAATATTATAAGATTATTCAAAGTTGGGTGCGCTCGTTACTGCTAACTACGCCAAAGCAAATCCAAGTTGTTTGTTGTCGTTGATGAAATTTGCATCCCACATTACGTTTCACGGTTCCCAGGTATCCATTCATCCGATTCACACAGAAAACCGATTAGCTTCTCATTAACCACAAACAATGGCGTAAATGATTGGAATTCCGTTGAATTGGACATTTTCTTAAAATTTAATTCTAATTAATAATAAATTTTAAGACAAAAAAAAAAAAAGAAATTTATTTTTAAACAAAACGTTTATTTTAAGATGCAGAGTGAATATAGAAAAAATATTCACCGCATTTGATGTGTGTACAGTTAAATATAATAAATTCATAATTTTTGTTCTTAGACTAAAATAAACAATTATTATAAATAAATATAATTAATATTTTGTGTATATAACATATATTTGATAATTTCCATGTAGGTAAATTGTATATAATTATTGTATATATATTTATAAAAAAAAAAACAAATAACATAGTCTTTCTCAGTAGGCGGAGAAAGGCCTACGATCTATTCTCTGTATTGCCATTCCCATTTAGCTAGGTCTTGAACCAACAGTCAAGGCCCGAAAAAGTATCCCAAAAAACTATAATAGTCCTCCATATTAACGAGGGTAATCTAAATCCTATGAGCGTACAGCTGCTAATTATCAATTTCTACGATCGCTGGCACGTGCCGTGGTCTGGCGAGATTTCTCTTTTTCTCGGAGTTCCTTTATGGCCCCCACTGTACCAAACATCACCTTTGCAGTCAGCTGGGTTTGGGTTACCACAGAAGTCGATGACATCGCCGACGCTGATTGTGACGCGGCACTGGCCATTTGTGACAATTTCCCCATTGGACTACTGTTCGGGGCAGATGACCTGGTATTGTATGATGACGCCGCTGACGATATGGACGACTCGCGATCACCGCTTGAGTTGCCCGCACTTGCGTACGCATTTGCATACGGAATATAATTGTTGTTAAGGTCACGACCGCAACTTCTGCACTGATTTGACATATTTCTCTAACGGTGTGTTAATGTGGTGTAATTTAACGAAAATTAATTATTCTAACTGTACTAGAGAGCGAGATGGTGGCGACGGTGACGGGTGGTACGATCGGTAGAGACTTTTCGGACAGACGACGTTCGTGACGCCTATACACTTTCACAGACCCACTAGAACTACTAACAATTTTCAAATTTTTGCTGCTATTGCTTCTTCGTGTATCTGTGTATCTGCTTCACACGTTGCTTCTGCTACCGCACCGCGTCGCGATAGTGTGGTGCTTTTGCTTCGCGTGCTTACCGCGGTGGCGTCCGTCCTCCGTGAGGTTGTGTTTCTGATGTCGATCGTTACAATGAGGAGGAAAATTTCTCTTCACTTTTTTGTTTTTTTTTTTTTTCTATAATTTCTTTTTGTCTCTTTTCTTCGGAAATGAGAAATTGCTAAAAATCGAACAAGTTCTTGAAAATTTAAAGAATTTTGGACAATATTTTGTTTTCTCTAGTTTTAAAGACGATTCAAACTATTTTACTGCTTCATGAAGAGAAGACGACGACGCACGATCTCTCAAGCTAAATGTTCTTGATTGCTTCTCGATCGGATTGCACCTGACTTGATCGATTCCACCTAAAGTAGCTGAGTTAAAAATTATTCAAATTATTTGCTGCTGCATTTGCTTCTACAGTGTGATGTTGTATGTTGTGTACGTATAAGGGAGCGGAGAGGCAATAGAAAGCTCTTGATTTGGTAGTTTCTCCCACTTTTGAGCTTTTTCTCCCCCCATCTGAGCTCCAGGTATAGTAGTGTATTAAAGAGGATGATCGCTCATAAAATTCAATGAACCCATATAGTCATCATCACACATGCGGATAGAAGGAAATTTTGTTTAAGAGAGAAAGAGATTTTATATGTGAGATGATAATGATGAGAAAATTTTGTATAATAACGAAAAAAGAGGAAAATGAAAATGCACTTCATTGTGTGAGTATAAACAAAAATGTTTAAATAAATGAAACAAAAATACTCTGTGATAGAAAGAGAAACAATTCTTAAAAAAAAAACAAAAAAAACTACGACAACAGTTGGTTTTATTTCAATCGAGACTTTGAGACTTTTGTACTGTGGTGGACTGGACAAAGACGACTTTTGCAAGTTATGAGTTCAATAAGTAAAGACGATAACAAGAAACGTTAGCGAATCTGAAGAGAAAAAAATAATGATGTTATGGTAGTAGGTACCTACATACATTTATTTAGAAAACAAAATTTGTACACAGTTTTGTGTCTCATTGTTGGATGCTTAAAATTGAATTTAAGAAAAACTTTAAATTCTTATCTGGCACCCACTGACTTGATGGACAAAATAAAATATCGATGAAAAGGAAGAGTTTATCGGAAATATGTATAAGCTCTAAGCAGTACTGAAACAGTTAAGCTCAAGCTTGACTTTATATAGCACCGCATCAAAATTGCATGGAACAAGTGGAACATTTAAAAAAAATAATATTAATTAAGTTCAGAATTTCACTAAATTCAAAAAATTGTGTGAGATGAGTGATTTACTTTATTTATTTAAATGCTTAAACTAAACTAGCTACATTTTTTTTATTGGAAAACATTTTAAAGTTCCTTGTTATTTCTGTGTTAAGCCTAGTTTATACTTCAAAGCGAAATGAAATCAAATTTGAAATGAAACATCAATAATTTATTAATGAACCAAAAGGTTTTCAAAAAAATAGTTTTCGTCATAATATTTGATTACAAAAAGCTTATTGAGTTACATTTGTTTCGAGGCAAATTTGTTCCTCCTTGTCGCCAAAATAATTGCATTTAGTTTTTGACAGTTTTTCACGCCTAGGAAAAAAATTATTTTTTTCTATGAAAACTACACTTCGCACGGATGTATAAACCAGGCTTTAGGTAAGAAAATTAATTAATAAAACAGTGTTGTTTATGAAGGATTCTCAAAATTCAGTCCCCTTGGCACTAATGTAGATATTAAGATTTATTTTCCATAACCATAATCGATAGCGAATCGATTTTGTATTTGAAAGCCGATAAATTTAATTTTGTATGGGTAGGTACCAGGGCTGCCTTTTGGCACCTTTAGGGGCCAAATGGCCTCTTTTTTAAGCTCGGGCTCCGTGGCCCCTACTTTTTTAAAGATTATCAAAATGGCCCCTTTTTATTCAAAGCTACAATTTTTGTTGTCTTTATAATTTTGAAGATGAAAAATTATGGAGGAAATTTTTCATCGTGTCAATATTCACAAAACACTAAATCTAGACCTTGTGTACTTAGCTTAAGAAAAAAATTTTCTGCTGAACGCAACCGTTTAGCTTTAATCGAAAAATAAGCTAACAAATGCCTAGATTAAATGTTTAAACTTGTAATTCCATGATGTCAGCTCTTAATGTAATAAAACCAAGACAAGATCTTGAGAACTGGGTACCAAAGTCTAAATTAGTCTATAAATATCGAAAGCAAAATTTAAAAAAAATGATGTGTAAATAAATAAATGCAAAATATGTGCATATGTGCAAATATTTTGTGAAAAATATTATGTAGGTACTATGTATTTTGTTTGTTTTTTATTAATTTATTTTATTAACAAATTTTTATGAAATGTTTTTGGTGATAATTTTATTTTTTTGCTTTACAAAATTTTATGGTGAGGCCCCTTTTTTCGTCTCGGGCACCTGTTTTTGCCCCTTTTTGATTTTTTCCAGCGGCAACACTGGTAGGTACCATACAAATAGGGTTGCCAGATTGTTCTCGAAGCTCGCCGGGACATATGGCCATAGATAAGGAAAATCCCGGGATTGTTAAATTTTGCCCGGGACAAAATAAATTTAACCCAGGCAAGAAGAAAATCGAATGGGAGGGGGATCTATTCTCCCCATTTTTTAAAGTTGAAAAACCATTCCCTAAATTTATTTCTTGAAAAAGTTGTTTTTTTGTAAATATTTTTGTTTTTAAATAATTTCCAAACAAAAAATTTTGACAAACAAAATTATTTTTTTAAACCAATTTGTTTCAAAATCTCACGCTGACGTTATTATGTACAATTGTATTTTAAGTATTTTATTCAATGCTCTTATCAATTTTTAATCAAAAACTTAAAGCCGTATTCTTAGCTGACAAAAATAGAACTAACATTCTTTCGGAATCCAGAAACAAATTGATAAATGTTTTTATTATAATATTATTTTGCCAATTTCAGTGATAGTGATGGCAGCTGTCAGGTTGTCAAAATGTAAAGGTCACAAGAATTTTAAACTGCATCAAATTCAACAGTCCACAAAAAAATAGCAAATTTTCTATTATTTACGTTTTTATTCCTCATTCCCATTCATCGTTTACTTTGGTAAGATTGATTCAAATTTCAATGCAGCAATTGTTTGCCAACTAATAAAAGATAGCTTTTGGTATTTTTTGTGAATTTAGGTCACAACCCGGGAAAAAAGTTGTCCCGGCGGGACAGTTGAATTAATGGCAACGCTACATACAAAAGTAAATTGAAATTAAATTTTTGTTTGTTCTAGTATGTATCGAAGATTTGGACCGTAGAACCTCTCTATATTATTTTTGTATGCAAAAGTTTTAAATTTTGGTATGTAATAGGATTTAAAGAAATGATAACGGTTGTTTACAGCTTTGAAAAAAAAATACACTTTAAACTTTTTTAATGTTTTTTTGTCTCCAAAATTTTGCGTTTAAAATCAGTTTTCTCAAAAACTGCATGGATTTCACTTTATTTAAATATATCTAAAAGAAAAGAGTATAATACTTTTTTGTCACCCCTTTCTTTTCCAAACGTTGATTAATCGGATTCTTCCAAAACTATGTATGTAGAAAAGAGTATTTTTCCTCAAATACTCCTTTTAACTAGCTCGGGGAGAGTACGATAACTAAGGCACCAAGAAATGATAACGGTTTTCTGTAGAACAGTTTAATACAATTATTGTTAATGAAACTAAGGCAAATATTTAAAAAATAAAATGAAATAAAATAAAATAAAATACTTAAAAAAAGCCTAGAAAGTAGGCTCCATTTTATAAAAATATACTGTCATGCAGCTAATGTGGCCCCATTTACATGTGGGTATTATGTTCAAAAACTGTTTTAAAAAACAACTTTATTTAAAAAGGAAATTAAAGATTGGATTTTTAGCTTTAAAAAAAGCTATAGCATGACAATGTAAATGTTGCCGTTGTTTTTTAATATTTTATTTCCTATACTAAGTCCATTGCCCCTCCCGTCTAAAGGGGGGTAGATAGCCCTCCTCTCAAACCATTTTTTTCTTTTCTCAGCCCAAACTTTTATCGCGACTTTTATATGTTCTTCGGGGACCATATAACCAGAAGAGCTGCCTACCTATTCTTTCTCATTCCCTTTCAGGTTTGATATAGCGTTGGTCTGCTGTTTCTTACTGGAGGTCGCCAGATTCGGAGTTGAGCCGGTACGAGCAGTAGAGTTGTTGCCAGCCTGTTAAGACTTACATAAAACGAGAATGCATTTCAAACGCTTCTTTGGCGTTCATCATCAGCACTAACTCGACTGTATAATCTGTATCATATATTTTGTTAGCATCGAAGAGTGGGTGTGCGAAGTAACGGACATAAGCTATGCCAAAGAGAACAGCGGTGTTCTAATCTCGCCTTCCTCTGCATTTAAGTTATTGTTTTATTTTTTATAATTTGCACACACTCAAGGGATTGTGAATACCCTTATAATGTTATGATGTAACACAGCGTGAGCGTTTAGGAAAAGTGGAGAGGGTGTAATAGGAGATGCCGATGCACGTTGATCTTGAATGCTTGAACATCACAATGAAGGGGAAAAATCGAGTTTGGCAAAGCATTCCACATCCGAGTAGTACGGCTAAAGAAAGAACCTCTATATTTGACAGTACGTCCGAAGTTTGGTTCAAGGGTTAACTTATGAGCATTCATAGCTTGACGAGTATTTCGGCGAAATTGCTTCAGAGGGGGAATGCAACTGGCTTTTACATCTGAGCATTGTTGGTAGAAAAAACGATAGAACAGTGTGAGACAGGAGACATTACGACGCGGTGTTCTAGCGAAACAAAAGTTTCCATAATGTTTGAATCACCTATAAGTTTATGGGCTCTGTTCTGGATACTATCCAATAAGCTTAAATGTGTAATAGGGGCACCCGACCAGACATGAGAGTTATACTCAAGTTTTGGGCGGATGTACGCTTTATAGATGGTAGCCAGATCAGAAGGGGAAAACAATTTCTTACATCTTTTAAGAAAATCTAAGCATTTTGTTGCATTTTTTGCAACATCGAATATGTGATCATTCCATAAGAGATGATCAGTAATGCACATACCGACAATGGAAAGCTTTTCGGCTACTTTGATGCAAGTGCCATTCATGGATAATGGCATGGGTGGTATATTTCGCTTAAACGATAGAAGACAACTTTGTGTTTTCGAAGCATTAAATTCCACACGGTTGTTAATACCCCATTTGATGATGTCTAGATCGGAATTTAATGAGCTCATCATATGCCGTCGTTTGAGTTCCACAACTGAAGCGCAGGGTTGTGAATCTGGGAACGAATATGAAAAGCTAAGAGAACTATCGTCAGCAAAACAATGAGTCGGATTAGAAGTTTCAGACAAGAGATCATTTATAAAGATAAGGAAGAGCGTCGGAGACAAAACGGAGCCTTGAGGAACACCAGCATTTATTTTGTGGATATCAGACTTAAAACCGTCCAAAACAACCTGCATTGAACGGTCTGACAGGTAACTTCTAATCCAAAGAAGGAGAGACTCATCGATACCAAACGCACGCATTTTCGATAAAAGAGCTTCGTGCCAAACTATATCAAATGCTTTAGAAATATCTAGTGTAATTACCTTTGTTTCTCTAAAATTATGTAAGGATTGGTTCCACTTTTCGGTGAGATATGCCATCAGATCACCAGTGGACCTATAGCAACGAAAGCCGTACTGCCGGTCATTGAAGAGCTTTCGTTGTTCAAGATATTTCTTAAGCTGATTGTTGATCAGCGTTTCCATGACCTTGGAAAGAAGGGATGTAAGTGCAATTGGTCTATAGTTGAAGGGGGAGAAAGATTTGCCTTTTTTAGGTACTGGATGGGCATATGCTGTTTTCCATCTACTCGGAAAGAGTCCAAATGAGTAGGAAAGATGGAAAAGCTTACGTAATGGTTTTGCCAGTGTAGAAGCACACCTCTTCAGAACTAATGAGGATATACAATCTGGACCAGCGGATTTGTGAATTTCAAGATCTTTTAGGACTCTTACGACTATTCGAGTGCGAAAAAAGATTTGTCCTATAGCGCCTTCGAATAGACTGAGTGGAAAGCTTATAACTTCGGTTTTAGATCTCGATCTTCAAAGTTAAGGTCGGTCTTTAATTAAAAGATGAATGTCAGGCTACATTATCTACTGTATAACATTTTGTGAGAAAAGTCTATTTATTTTATACTAGGGAGCAGATTGAATCCCAAATCGATTTCATTTTCACTTTTCAATATGCTTTGAATAAAAAATTTCACAATTTGAAAAATGATGTTTTAATAAGTTATTGCTTCACCTCCAACCCTATTCTACAAATTTGTTAGTGTTTTTGTATACATACTTAAATGTAACGGGAGAGGCGACAGGGGCACTTATCTAAATTTTCAAACTTGAAGTTGATTTTAATTAAAAAAAAATTAAATCTTTAAAATACGTCGATTTACGAGTAATAAGCTTTAAAAATTTCTTATTTTGCTTCAAATGCTCGGATCTGCGATGCGTGCAGACGTGCTGCACATATGTTATAGCCATAAGATACGTTTTTGATGTGAGGATTTTGTCGCTTTTATGGATGTGTTTTAGGAACTTCCGTGTTCCATATTATTAAACTGGCAGAGAGTGCGAATCCAACGAAGAAGATTGGAGAGAAACCAGGAAACGACTACAGCTGTCACTGCCGAAGAGAAGTTGGATGGAACTTTTATACCTAAGGAAAGGATAGTTGTTTTGGCTTGGATTGTCAAATGATTGACATTTTTCCGCCGCGAATATTGCTATTGTATGCTATTGCTATTGTATCGAACTGCATGAGTCTGGCAACTCTGTAGTTGATGTTTTGAGCTTATATGTATGAATTATTTAAATCAAAACTTAACGAAGGCTAAGTATATTGTTAATAAAATGTATAACGAAAGTATAACAAATTCACAATCGAGAAGGTCGGACGGAAAGATTTAATAAAGAGTGGTTTTTTCTTTGTATTTTCCACTTCAATCATTGTGTTTTATTTCAATGTCGGAAAGTTTGGTTTTGTATCGATGGACGAAGGCATCTGAGCAAACGATACGGTTCTTCTCCTTTTTGATCTGTAATTTTAGTTTTGCTAAAATACTGCTTTTGTCAAATTAATGCAATGGTTTTGTTTGTACAAAATCGTTTTTATCAACGTTCTTCAATTTTCTCGCAAACGCATTTGAAGTTTATGAACATGTTCTCCGGCTTCTCAATATTTTTTTTGCCATTTCAATGTTTGTACTGAAGAACTGCACCACACATGATGTTTTCGAACATGTGACCTAAGCAAACTGCATTACCGAACACAATGCTTATCCAGTAAAACTTGTATTTGCAGTTTGCGTTTGAGTACATTCCGCAAAATGTATTTTTGACCCTTATGACGTTCTCGAAAACGACCTTTTACTGGCAAAGTTAGGTTAGGTTTCCCAGCTAAAAAAGAGGCTGGAAATTTCACTCGAACTCGAACTCGAACCTCATGGTGTCTGAATAGGAACATACCAGTGTGACCCAGAGGGAACTCAAAAACGCTTTAAGGAAACCATGCTAAAGCTATACAAACTGCAAAACTTCGTTTCACAAAATTGAAAGTACCCGCTGTTCGAGACACTGTGGCAGCTATGAAAGACTTAATTGCTTTCTTCAAATTTCGAACTCATCAATTCATATTGCTTTGTGTGACCAGGCGTGCAGAGCGGTATAAAGTGTACTCAAATTTTCTGTAGACCTCATCAACATTTTTAAAACTCACGAAAATTATATTGGCGCCAAAGTTATCGTACTCTCACCTTTTACTAAAGTAAGAAAGTTTAATTGCATTGCAACAATTTCGCGTGAGATTTTGATTTCAAAATGTATTTGTTTCAGCGCAAATCAATTTTGCGAGATTACAATTTGCTAGCTTTCGCTTTGCGGAATTTTGTAATTGCGATATTGCAAAGCTGAGATTTTGCAATTGCGAGGCTATGAAAAACAAGATTTCTTAATTGCCAAAATTCGGAATGGTAGATTTCGTAATGCGTGATTTTAATTTGCGAGATTTCGTTTTCCAAAACCCGCTTTAGTTTGGTAGACACATTTTTCAAGTTTTTAATCAAACTAAACATTGCAATAATAGGAAAGTTAGAAAAACAAGTGGTTTTTGTTAAACCTCCCATTCCGTCACTTCTCAATTGAATCGGTGAGTAGAAGAACAGTACAAGAATATAAAATTGCATTTTGAAGAAGAACAGACATAGCTTCACTGCATCACAGACAAAGAAATATAGGTACTCGTATTAATACCAATGGAATTGCTCATGATAACATATGATTGATAATTTAAATATACCCTTTTCTTTAAAAATGGATACAAAAAACCGTTGTTAACAAAGAAAACTTTTTAGTTTTACTGTTCTTCGACTTATACCTTATCACCAATTGAATTTAACATCGTACGTAAAAGCTTAGAAGTGAATATCTTCACTTATTCCCCTTTCCTTTTTCGTTATTTTAAATATCCCCTTACAAATGTGCAAGTCAAAGAAAGGCACAAAATAAAAACAGCTGAACAACCAGAAACCAAAAGAGCCAACAGGTCTTTCATTGGCGTTTTAATGTTTTGTTTTGATAAATGCCTCCATTTCCATCTACTTCTACACAAAAAAAAAAAAGGGAGGAATACAAAATAATGTTAAAGTACCAACTTAAACCTTAAGTTTGGAAGGTGTGCAGTAAAAGAACATCAAAGAAAACAAATAAACAATAAAATAAAGAGAAAAGCATCTTTATACGTAGACGAACAACCTACCTACTATTAGTTTACTCAGAAAACGGAGGAGACATACCAATATAATAATGATGATGGTGGAGGAGCTGGGGGCGTAATAAAATGATAGCGTGTTGGTTGATGATGGAGACCTACTTCCACGGATTCACGGATTCAATGGCTGAAGCTGAAAAGTGTGTCAGTCAGGCACTAACGTCGTTGAACTGCAAAGAGAGAACTTTTACACTTCTTACCGTTGTGTTGCCTAGGGTTCTGGTTCTGGTATTGGCTTCGCATACCTAACTGGTGGCTGATCGGGACGCGACGGGATGGGTCAAGCCGGTTAGTGTAGTGAGCATCAGCTTCAGCTCTGGCCAGGCTGTGCATTTTAATTTCAACATTTTGTCTTCTGCTCTGCTCCCTGTGTTCCATATTCTCACTTCTTGTTCTCAGTCTGAGCCTGTCTTTCTTTCTATAATATTGCTATAGTGCTAGGCTGGGTGATATCTGTTATTGCTTCTTCGCTGACAGAATGGCACGTTCTTGTGCTTTGGCTGTTCTTGAAGTACATCGCACTATGTTTGGAGCCTGATTGGGCTCGCTTACCAACCAAAGACACCTGATGATGTCGACGATAGTGGAAGCACCTATATGTGGCCGTGTTTGGATTTACGAGTTTATCTGGTTAAGGACTGGATTATGGCTATTCTGTCTTCTTGAGTGTATTTTGCGACCGTTGGTTCTGAGTGAAGCTCCAGAGTTCAGTGTGCAGATCAATTATTGTAATTCCATTTTTTGTTCATTTTGTATAATGTATAATCAAGAGATGCTAACAAAGTATGCTACTAAACCACGCGTGAGATTTTTTCTAATAATAATCATTGTTGGTGCCAGTGTCTGGAGAAGGAATGTAGAAAAATCGTGAAAACAACTCTGGTAATCAGCGAAATTCTTCAAGCATGTGGTACGGTACGAACGACGACTACGACGACGAGTATGGTGAAGCCCGAGGTGTGGGTAGACAGGTAGACGAACAAGTGTTTTGAGCTTTTCTTATTTGTAGGCATAATAAATTTAATTTTACAAAAAAAAAGAACAACACTGTATCTATTGGATGCTGAATTTGAGTTAAAAAAGATGAAAATGATCAACAGTTTGTTGTTGCCTGATGGGCGTTCATTTTATGTGAATCTAGGCGTTTTGAATTATTGATAAATATTCTATTTGAATTATTGCTAGATAGATTCGAACGGATGTGGGAAACTTTGTTGAGTTTTTGACAGACACTTTTGCAGAGGTGTGGGTTGTTGTTTGGTATTTGAAAACTTTTTTTTAATGCATTTTTAATGGAGGTAGGAAATAGAGAGTCAAAATCTTTAGGTACCTACTTCCAGGTAGTTTCTCTAAAAAAAAGTTTACTGATAAACGTTATCTGATCATGAGCACTGAAGCTGTCGATCAAAACTCTAAGAAAGGTGGTCAAGGAGAGTCATAGGTAAGATATTAATTATTTTGTGTTTAAATAACTTCGTCATAAGTCTAGAGAAGACTTACAGCAACGATACGATTTCATAAAAAAAACTAAAGATTGGATGAACTCTGGAAGACTATCATTAATATTAGTTCTGAGTAATGCTTTCGGAGTCGTCTTCTTTTCCCAAATTCAAGAAAAGTACATCTAGAACACACGCATACATATGAAAAACATCGTCGGATTGCTTGTCAAAAGTGATAAATGCTTGAAGGAGCCATTTTGTTAAATGGCGTCATTGACTAGTATTTGTAGGGAATGTATGGAGAGGTGGAAGAAATTTTGGCTCGGTCACTGATGCCATTCCAGAAATATGACAAAATAACTTGAATAAGGGAGCAAACATCTTCAAAATAGTCGCTAAAAAAAGAGGAGAAATGCTCAGGAGATTCGTTTCGTTTGCCAAAGTTCATTTACGATGCTCAAAGACAACTTCTTATGGATGACGATAAAATTATTCACAGGTGGCGACAATATTGTGATGAGCTTTTGAACGAGCAATTTCCTCGAAAACACTTTCCGACAGCTGAACCTAACTTGACGGAAGTACCCTACATCACAGTCATAGAAGTAAGCACGGCAGCTAAGATTTCCAAAAAAGCAAAGCTGCTGGTCCCGACGAGATAGGGGGAGTTGGGGCACCTTGATACGATTTTCATTGGAACTCAATAAACGGGTCCCATATGACATTGATAACAAAGTATAATATTTTATACGTTCATTGTCTTTCTACCTAGCTTATGTGAAACGAATTAAATCTAAGACGCATTCAGAAAAAATATTAGGGTCAATATATTAAGTAACGGTATTTGTATCAAACTGCCCCATTCACGGGGAACATTGATACATGTCCGGAGGCTTTGATTTATAACAAATTAATCAGTATTTATTGTAAAACAAGTTTTATTAATTTTTTATAACGTACATACATTATATAAATTCAACCAGTAGGCTGTTTAATACATTTTTGATATATCAAAGGAGCCACAGCCACTTTATCGATGGAGTAACGAAAGAACCGTTCTTCGTTTGTTCGTTCTCACCATTTTTTGTTTAAGGATGTAAAAATGTTTTATAAACTTATATAGCAGACAGAGAGGGCATATTGACAGTATTAAATTACCACGAAGTGGTTTGCATTAATGTGCCCCAACCTCCTTAAGGAAAGATAAATATGAATAAAAATTAAAGCAAACTTTAATAATTAAACCTTAAGTGATTTTCTCTATAAGAAGGACATGTACTCAACAAACACCTTCTTAAAAAATTGTTTACACAAAATATACTAACCAAAAACCAAACTTTAAAGGAACGACAAAAATTTACTTGCGGGTTTGAAAAACAGGTTTTCGGTTCTCGGGGGCAAAGCGATTACCGAAACTGCATGATGGGCATATCATAAGCGTTGGTAGATTTCTTATTTTGTGTGTTTATTTGATTCGCCTTATGAGTCTAGTTTTCGAATAATGTCGACTGTATCTATGTGCCCCATGTATCAATGACCCCTATCTCCCCCTACCATATAAATTTTGGAAAAAATGAGACATCGGATTTAGATGGCTTACGATTCTCGTCTCCAAGCTTGTATGAGGTGATAGTCTGCCTAAGCAATGGAGAGGGAAAGAAACCTTCTACCAATTAACAAAGGAAAGAGAGATACGAAAAGCTGTGGTAATTACCGTTTGATCTAGCTGATGTCCCCCACTTTGAAGATCGTTGAGCGGGTATTAGGTAGCCGACTGCAAAAAATAATTAGGCTCTCTGATGATCAATGCTGGTTTGGCACGAGTAAGTCAACAACCAGATACAATCCCAGTATAGGGATCCTAATGGAAAAACCATCGTGATTACTTGGAGGATTTGCATGTTGTGTTGATTGACTTCGATTAAGCGCTCGATCGACAGCCACGAGATCTGATATGGGTAGCCCTCAGACAACGAGGAGTGCCGGAAGCCTATGTGCGGATGATCATTGATATGTACAAAGAAACAGTGACGAGGGTTAGATGTCCAGCTGGAGTCACCAAAGAATTCCCGCTCACAGTAGAGGTGTACTCCAAGAAAGCGTCTTAAGTCCTCTGCCTTGTATAACAATCCTTGACTACCTGCTGGAGGATAAAGTACCGAACACTGTACATCAATTATTCCTTGCTGATGTTGGAGCCACCATAAGCGAGAATCCTACATCCCTGCAAGGAGCACTTGACATTTGGGTAGACGTTTTAGAAGGAAATGGGTTCCTCATCAGTCTGAAAGGACTGAATACTTGTGCTGCTCGTTTTCCGACATGGACATGCCTATTCCAGACATTAATTTAAATGAAAATGTGCTTCCTAAGTGTGAAAAGTTTTCATATCTGGGATCTATGATCAATAGATGTGATGACGACATCAATCATGAAATAAGCGTAGGTTGGATGAAGTGGCGTGAAAATCTGCTATCTTCTGTGATCGAAAAATAATCCCTTAAGTGAAGAGAAAACTCAGCACTGCGGTCCAGCACTGACACACGGTTCACAATGTTGGACAGTGAACAAAAAGTATGAGAGTAAGTTGACGGCAGCTGAGATGAAGTTGGTTCGTATGGCAGCAAGAGTAACAAAGCTTGATCGACTTAAAAGTACTAAGATCCATGCAAAATACAATCTTGCAGAAAATATAGCACGACCGACTCAGTTGGTATTGTCATGTTCCAAGGAGATATCCAGATATCCCGTAAACACGATCACGAAAAAGAAAAAAAAAAACACTCCTGGTAAAAACAAATGAAACGACATCAGCATTTGGTTGGCCTCAGACCCCACAAGTTTGAAGCAGATAAGTGGAAGAGTTGTGATAGCTCCAAAATGAAGAAGAAGAAGAAGAAGAAGAAGAAGAAGAAGAAAAAGAAGAAGAAGAAGAAGAAGAAGAAGAAGAAGAAGAAGGAGAAGAAGAATTGCGGGTGGCAATGGTGCAGTGGATGTAGTGCTTGACTGCTAACTTAGAGGTGTGGGTTCGAGCCCCATTCTAGGCAGCATTCTTTTCTATATTCTCCCAGCTTAACTGAACACCACCCGTGAGATTTAATGAGACAATAAACACCTTGATCTCAATCCACTGTGCCAAATCTTTCCTATCCTCCTACTCTTTCTAACTAGTGCCGTGCAATTCAGGTTGCATTTAAAAGTCCTAAGGTCTTACAGGCATATAGTTTAAAAAAAAAAAAAAAAAAAAAAAAAAAAAAAAAAGAAGAAGAAGAAGAAGAAGAAGAAGAAGAAGAAGAAGAAGAAGAAGAAGAAGAAGAAGAAGAAGAAGAAGAAGAAGAAGAAGAAGAAGAAGAAGAAGAAGAAGAAGAAGAAGAAGAAGAAGAAGAAGAAGAAGAAGAAGAAGAAGAAGAAGAAGAAGAAGAAGAAGAAGAAGGAGAAGAAGAAGAAGAAGAAGAGTTGGGTGTGTGCAAGTTAGACAACTCGATGTTTTCTTATTCGTTCACACTAATTATTGTTCACACTATGTTTTAATTTTGCTGCTAAATAGGCAGTCAGTGTATTATAAGAGCTTTTAGTAAGATCCGCCCACTACCACGCTGACATTCCTTCAATATTGTTTCTAATAGACGGTTGGATTAAGCACATCACTCGTTCCCAAACCACCCTGTAGGCTCTTATTTATATTTTTGTTAATATAAATAATTAATAAAAGTGGGCGTGACTTTGGGTGGATTTACTAAAACCAATTTTCCAATTATTTTCTCGTCCATAACAACGAACATTTCATGGAAATCGCTGAAGCCGATTCCGAGAAACAAAGAAATAAGAAAATTGGGCGTTTCAGTGGTCCGATTTTACTTTAACAATTTTTTTCATTTTTTCTCCGGTCATAATTACAAATTATCAAAATTTCATCCATATCAGTGCAGCTATTTCTTAATAGACCAAGATTGAAGATAAGTTGGCTTTGGAATGTCCCTGTAAGGGGTGGGTGGTCGCCAACTTAGATTTTAGTTGTACATCTACCCTCGAAACGACCTGCAAAATTTCAGCCTGTGGCTATTTTTTTCCATTTGCAATGCTTATTTTACTTTACTACTACACTTTGTTATAAAATGGTGATGTTTATAATAAAACCATTCACTCATTTCATTCTCAAATATTTTTAAAACGTAAACAAACTCGCATTTAATCGAATTTAATCGAAAGAATAAATTCATAGACATCCGAGGCCAGAACAAATTAATTTTTTCCTTTTGTCCAACGAAACATAGTGCTGTGGTCAGGTCATTGTCCACACTTTGGTGACTATGCACTTGAAGCGGCACGGCCGGCGGCGGCGGGCGGCAGCGCGGCGCACAGCGGAACGAAAAGCTGAAAAAGTGGACATCGGCCTGCAACTTCTGAACTATGATGATTCTGATGATTTTTTCACCATTTTGACTTTAATATATTACCGATTAATAAAATGTTCATAAAAAGTTTTTGAGACAAAAATATGTTTTTTTTTGTTATTTTTGAGGTAGTGTTGGATCTGGGGGTTATTTTGTGTACATATTTTCTTCTTTCAAAATCAGTTTAAATCTTTCCAATATCTTTTTACTAACGAAAAATGTGTGATTTCTGAAAGATAATCTGAAAAATAAATGTTTTAACATCGAAAGAAAAAGCAATACTGTTTGTGTTTTCTGTTAGTTTTTTCCTTTATTCCAAAGTAAAATAATATGAAATATTGAACACTCAAAATAAGTCAAATCAAAAAAATTTTGAATTATAGAAATATTTTTCAAATGTAAGGAAAAAAACATATATTCTTGTAACAAAAGTCTTTGTACATTTTTTCGTAGTTACTTTAAAAGTAAACAGGAAATGAAGAAATAAGTGAAAAGAAAATATTATTCAGAATCAAAACTATGTATTGAAATTATATTTTAAGTCTTATTTAAAAAAATAAATCTATGAAAAAACTTTGGAAAATAAAATAAAATAAATAGACATGTAGTTTAAAATGAAAAAAAAAGTTCTTGCTACTTAAATAAAATAAAAATAGTTTCAAAATCAAACATATCAATTTTAAAAGCTAATATCAATCACTATCACTATCACTATCACTATCACTATCACTATCACTATCACTATCACTATCACTATCACTATCACTATCACTATCACTATCACTATCACTATCACTATCACTATCACTATCACTATCACTATCACTATCACTATCACTATCACTATCACTATCACTATCACTATCACTATCACTATCACTATCACTATCACTATCACTATCACTATCACTATCACTATCACTATCACTATCACTATCACTATCACTATCACTATCACTATCACTATCACTATCACTATCACTATCACTATCACTATCACTATCACTATCACTATCACTATCACTATCACTATCACTATCACTATCACTATCACTATCACTATCACTATCACTATCACTATCACTATCACTATCACTATCACTATCACTATCACTATCACTATCACTATCACTATCACTATCACTATCACTATCACTATCACTATCACTATCACTATCACTATCACTATCACTATCACTATCACTATCACTATCACTATCACTATCACTATCACTATCACTATCACTATCACTATCACTATCACTATCACTATCACTATCACTATCACTATCACTATCACTATCACTATCACTATCACTATCACTATCACTATCACTATCACTATCACTATCACTATCACTATCACTATCACTATCACTATCACTATCACTATCACTATCACTATCACTATCACTATCACTATCACTATCACTATCACTATCACTATCACTATCACTATCACTATCACTATCACTATCACTATCACTATCACTATCACTATCACTATCACTATCACTATCACTATCACTATCACTATCACTATCACTATCACTATCACTATCACTATCACTATCACTATCACTATCACTATCACTATCACTATCACTATCACTATCACTATCACTATCACTATCACTATCACTATCACTATCACTATCACTATCACTATCACTATCACTATCACTATCACTATCACTATCTTCGCTTGGATCTGATGGATTATCAGTTGTGGTAGCTACTGGACCTGGTAGAATTACTAATTCCAAAACTTCTTGTGGTAGTTAACTTTGTTTCCTTTGAACTAGAGACGGTGAAAGGTGTGTTATATACGGGTCCGATAACACTAACAAGTGTGTGAAGATTTTTTCGTTTGTCACAAGCCTGTTCATTTTTCTGGTAAACATTATGACAAAAAAACGGGGTATTTGATCTACCAAAATAAAAAATGAATGCATCAAGCTAGTTACTTTAATTTTTGCAATACCAATTAACCGAGCAAATCAATTAAGTGGTGGGAAATTAAACAGGTCTTAATGTATATGTTTCGAATTTTGTTACAATTTATGCTTGATATAGAAAGGAAGCTTCGAATTTTTTTTAATATTTGGTATACTGGATTTTTTTTTAGTTTTTGCTGTCAAGACCACCTTTTTTTTAGCAAATTCCACACGAAAAAGGATATGTTCAAAGATGTGCCACTTTTCAACTCCATAGACAAAATTTATTGATTGAAATGAATTCATTGACCCTAAAAACGCTAGATTCGAAAAAAAAATCATTGTTCTACGACAAAAATTACCAATGTTATAGAATTTTTTGCAGGCAACCAGCCGCCATTTTGAAAAAAATTGAATTCTGGTGGTCCAATTTTGGTACAAAACAGCAAAAAAACCTTTTGCCGGAGTTTGTCCCACTAAATGTCACTTTGAGACATAAATATTGACTCTTCTATAATATATAGGAATATAATTGAATCGCGGTGAGTGGAAGAACAGTACAAGTACAAAATGTTAGTTTTGAGAAAAACAGAAATAACTAGGTATGTCACAGAAAAACAATTATTTAATTGGTATAATATTGCATGAGGGACTTGAAGATCTCGAGTTCCCCAATATTTTGATGAATTAATAATTCATAAACGTGTATACAGGAAAGTAGTACTCTTACAGAAAGACACTGTACTTGTACTGTTCTTTCACTCAATATGAAAAAAGCACAGTTAAAATTTGTTCACTATTTTTTTGGTTTTATAAATCTTTATAAACAAAAATTGACAGTTCTTGGAGTAATTTTATAAGCCTGGAGTATCACAATTGGTAGCTTTTCATGATATACTGTAAATGGCAGTAAAACTTCAAAGCCTCCCCAGATACTATTTTACATTATTTTCTTAATTAAGAAATTTTTAATTTTTTGTTGTATGCATAGAAAATGGTTCTTTGAATCAGTGCAGTGTAATAACACCCGCGGTAATAACGCCGTAGCAAAGAAGGCCCACTGAACAAAATAAAACAAAGCTCAAATTTAACATCCCTTTAAAGTATTTTATTATAACGAAAGTATTTTTTAATTTTTTTTAAGAAAAATAAAGAAATCCCTTAGATAATATTTATACAAAATTTTGGTGACGTGCAATAACGCCGAGCGAAATAAAGCCGAATTTCGAAATTCTTCAAACGCAAAAGAAACTTTACTTACACCAGCCTCGCACCCACCCCAAATTCCATAATGAGCCCAAGCAGGGGTGTTGCAGGGGCCAGCATGCCTCCCAATACATACCTCACTGTTTATTCACGAATTTTAAAATTTCACAAACCTAATAAATCCTCTCCTTTATCATACTTTAAGTGTGGGCTTAAATGCCAAATCCAAAAGGCAATAACACCCGTGGTTGCTATTTCTTTTATTTCGTGGGCCTTATTGCCATTTCAAAATGGAAAAAAACTATTTTTATTTTGTGTAATAATGCCCACGGGCCGGGCGTTATTACCGCGGGTGTTATTACACTGCACCCTTTGAATCTAATAGTTGGCAGATGCTATTTATTTTCTTTAATTATTGTTTGGTTTAAGTAATTCAGTAATTTAAGTAATAACACAGCATCCTATGAAAAACATAGGCTTTCTAATATTTATTATAGTCTAGTCAAAATAGACATTTGACCTAGCCAAAATTCCGATAAGGCTGAAAATTGGTATAGACCTTCCTTTTGATATAACAAATCAGTTGCGAAAAGTCCTTGTCAATCCCACACGAGCATAAAAAGTTATTGAAGAACAAATGTCGAAACAAATGGTTTTTCACCTATAACTTTCAAACGGCAAATGCTATTGAAAAGTAGTATGAGTAAATTTTATAGATCAGGCAATCTTCTACAAAAAATATTAACACACATTTTTTGGTAAGATAGATGGTTTAGGAAATAGAGCTGTTTTAAAAATGGTAAATTGACGAAAATATTGGTTTTTCGAGTATATCTCCTTAACGGTAAATAATTTCGGAAAGTGTTTCAAGTAAAGTTTGTAGACCATTTGACACTTTACAAGAAAATATTAAGAAAAATATCCAAAAATGTACCGTTAAAAAGATATAATTATTTTAAGAATTTGGTCAAATGCCAAATATAACGGTTTTCTGATTATTACTCGTAAATGACAAAGTTGTTCAAAATCAGTATATGCTCAGTTTGAAGACTATAAAATTTCCTACAAAATTAATCCTACCCAAGCAATAATGCACAAGGTATTGAATTTTAAAAAATTAAAAATAATCATTTTCTGCATGATATGGTGTGGAAAAGAGTGCACATCATGCAGGAAGTGATTATTTTTCATTTTTTTAAATTCAATACCTTGTGCATTATTGCTTGGGTAGGATTAATTTTGTAGGCAATTTTATAGTCAAACTGAGCATATACTGATTTTAGACAACTTCGTCATTTTCGAGTAAAAGGGAAAAAATCAGTGTTATTAACTTTTTATAAGAACTTAAAATAATTATATCGTTTAAATTGTAAGTCTTAGAAACAAATTTTTTTTTGTTTCTTGTAGAGTATCACATTATCTTCAAACTTAGCTCGAATTACTTTTTGCTAACATTCACCGTTTAGGAGTTGTTGATGAAAATCCTATATTTTCGACATTTGGCCCTTTTTAAATCGCAATATTTTTTGACCGATCAATCGTATGAGACAAAATTGTACTTTTTATTAGGTAGTACATTTCAATCTTTACAAACTCAATCTAAAATTTTTTTGAATAACATAGCCATTTAAAAGTAAAAATTAAAAAACCGTTATTTTTGAATTTTGACCAAATTCTTAAAATGACTATATCTATTGATTGATACATTTTAGAAAACAATTTTTTTTTCTTGTAGAACACCACATTATGTACAAACTCTGCATAAAGTACTTTATGATAGCGTTTACCGTTTAAGAGTTATACGTGAAAATTCTATATTTTCGACATTTGGCCATTTTGAAATCGCAATATCTTGTAACCGACCACTCGTAAGGAAACAGTGTAACAATCTTTTAAGCAGAATATTTTAACGTCTACAAATAGGGCGTATATTGATTTTGAACAACTTTGTCATTTACGAGTAATAATCAGAAAACCGTTATTTTTGGCATTTGACCAAATTCTTAAAATAATTATATCTTTTTAACGGTACATTTTTGGATTTTGTTCTTAATATTTTCTTGTAAAGTGTCAAATGGTCTACAAACGTTACTTGAAACACTTTCCGAAATTATTTACCGTTAAGGAGATATACCCGAAAAGCCGATATTTTCGTCAATTTACCATTTTTAAAACAGCTCTATTTCCTAAACCATCTGTCTTAACAAAAAATGTGTGTTAATATTTTTTGTAGAAAATTGCCTCATCTATAAAATTTATTCATACTACTTTTCAATAGCATTTACCGTTTGAAAGTTATAGGTGAAAAACCATTTTTTTTTCGACATTTGACCTTCAATAACTTTTTATGCTCGTGTGGGATTGACAAGGACTTTTCGCAGCTGATTTGTTATGTTAAAAGGAAGGTCTATACTAATTTTCAGCCTTATCGGAATTTTGGCTTGGTTTGCACATTTTTATGTCTATTTTGACTGGACTATATATTCAGGCGAAACGTAAAATCCCATACAAAATTGATACAACGGAATCATAGACCAAAAATTATTTTTTTCATTTGTCTATATAATATCATTTTCACTCTTGCCCACTAAAAACACGCACACAAGCATGGTGGTGCCGTGAAATAACGCCGAGCGAAATAAAGCCGAATGTTGAAATTCGGATTTATTTCGCTTTACTAAAGTGAAATAACGCCGACTTTTAGAGTTCGGCCTTATTTCGCTGTAGCAAAGTGAAATGAAGCCGAATGCTAAGAGAGAAATAAGGCCGAACCAAACAAACTCAAAATTCGATTTTATTTCAACTTTTCATTAAATCGAGATTCTATAAATGAAAAAGAAACCTTGCATACACCCAACCTGGCACACACCCCAAATCTTATAGCGAGCCCAAGCTCGCTGGGGTTGAAGGGGGGCAGCATGCCCTCCCATACATACCTCACTGTTTATTCGTGAATTTTAAAATTTCCCAAACCAAATAAAGGAGACGATTTATTTGTTTTGTGAAATTTTAAAACTCGCGAATAAACAGTGAGGTATGTATGGGGGGGCATGCTGCCCCCCTGCAACCCCCTGCTTAGGCTCATTATAGGATTTGGGGTGGGTGCGAGGTTGGTGTATGTAAAGTTTCTTTTGCATTTACAGAGTCTGGAATCTGGATTTAAAAAAACTATATGCAGATTAACTTTTAAATTTTGTAACTAATGAAATATTTTAGTCCTTTTGAAAAGTGAAATAACGCCGAATCGGCCTTATTTCACTTTTCAAAGCGAAATAAGGCCGAACGGTAAAATTCGGCGTTATTTCACTTTAGTAAAGCGAAATAAAGCCGAATTTCAACATTCGGCTTTAATTCGCTCGGCGTTATGTCACGGCACCAAGCATGGTTGTAGTTTGAGATTTGTAGGTGGTCACTAAGACCTGGTTCTCCACGAACTTCCATGTGTCATGTCACAAATAGTTTTTGTTAATAATATTGTAATTGATTGCTTTAACACTTGAGCATTAACTCCAGATAGCCGTTATTGAGTGAAAGAACAGTATAAATCCCAGGATTTGTGTTGTTCTTCCACTCAGTGAGCGATCAGAGGTGTCCAGTTAAGTATGAATTCGACTTTCAATTGTACTATTATTTTGCTGATTTGAAGGTTTACGTAAGTAGAACATTTTGGCATTTTCAGCTCAAAATTCAATTTTTGGCGCTTTTAGACACTGTTCTTTCACTCACCGATTCAATTATAAGAACAAATAAAAAGCTCATGTAATAACTAGAGAGATTACGTTAATGCTATGTGAACCACTTTTTTCAATCTTAAGTAATTTTTATTGCTTGATTTTAAAAATGTATTTAATATTTTAACATACCTATTTTGGAAAAACATTTTTTCTATACACTTACTTTACACATTCTATATTACATAAATAAAACGCATACAAATTTCCAGAAAAAATGATATTCAAAAATAGAAATGTTTTTAAACCTCATAGAAAAGCTGGGTCGGATCGGGTTTGATCCAATTTGTTTTAATATTTTATAGAAAAAGCCCAAAAATCCGATAAAGTGTAAGAACGCTTGCATATGTAAGCATTTTTTTGAAACTCTATCAAAAGCTTTAATTTGCGTTTCGATGTGTAAACATCTAGCGCTCGGTATGGGTAAAATTAAAATCGGCTGTAATGGATATGGGCTCACGATTCCGTTTGGAACCATTTTGTTTGTTGTAGGTAAATAGAACTCTGTAAACTCGAATAGGTAAGGTAGTTTTCATTTTATACCCAATGGTTTTGGTATTTGCTAAGTGGAGTGAATTCCTTACACCCCGACTCCACAGTAGATAATTTCTCTCAGAATGTTCGTCTTGACATTAAATGTCTAATGGAGTCACTCCGTTTCATATCTTGATTGGGTGTCAAGATGCAATCATATCTTGACAGAGATATTTGACATACATTTTGCCAGCTGAAGATTTTGTTGCTTTTTTTCTAGAAATTTAATTTTTTATTTCATTATTTTGTATCCATATGCTGCTTTTGATGTTAATCTCTTCAATCGCGGGTGGCAATTTTGGTTTGTGATATTAAGTGTTATTTGCAATTTCTTGATTTGAAATGTCATAACATGATTTGCCAAGTGGCGCATTCTTTTCTGTTTCTCTAATTGGCTGTGGTTAATGTGTCAAAGAGCCTGATTACACGATTCGTTTTTTCGGACGTTTCGTTTTTCGTTTTTTTGACAGGTACGTACCTTCGTGATTACACACAACGAAAAAAATCCATTCGTTATTTTGACGTTCAGAAAATTTGAGGTTCATTTATTGAAAAATAGGCAGTAATAATAATTAAAAATGCTTTTACATCACTTCTTGTTCAAATTTATAGCTATTTAATTAAGAAAAACAATTTTAAATCTCACTTTTTACATTTTTTAAGCATCCCCCGCCTCTACTCGTTTGTCAAATCATAAACGTCAAAGTTCAACCAGAAAAAGTCTTGAAATTTTCATACGTGCTTTCGTCTTTCCGTTCCCCCTACGTTTCTACACCCCTCACCCAATATGTCAAAAAGACGAAACACGTAACGTCCGAAAAAACGAATCGTGTAATCAGGCTCAAAAAGAAGTGTTATTATGTCATATTTAAAAAAGTTACTTTGAGTTACTTTTCATTTAGGAATGACAAAAGCTAAAAATATGGCTGATCTGTCAAATTGGGTGAAAAAAGTCGAAATAAATTTGGAATTAAAATTCAAGAAGAAATTGTGATTTCATTATTGAAAAGAACTTTTATCAGCACTTCGAAAATGCATACATTTTTCTAATTAAATTTCATTTAACTTTATTCTAGCACAAAATTGAATATTTAAGCAAAAATATTTCCATTTTTTTTATCATTCATTACTTGCACAAATTTCTTTACTACAAATCGATCAAATCAGATAAAAAAATGTCGCAAAACCTGGACAAAATTTCCAAATTTGGAATGGCTTTTTGTGTTGAAGATAGGGAGAAAATAGAGAATAGAGTAGAGAGAAAATACAGAAACAAAAGGATAAACGGGGATCGGATAGGTATATAACACTCTTGTCGCATTGGGATCCTGTTTGTTTTATTATGATCAGATCAGATCTGGGGGATAATAAAATTAAACTATTACATATTACAAAAATGAGATCAATTCCAAACCGAACGATCGAGAAGTAAACAAAAGATAACTCAAAATGAAAACATCATGATTTCACCAGCTTTTGACGGATTAACCATTTCAACTCAGTATCAAAGAGATGAGTTGGAAAAATTTACTCAAAGTTACTTTTTGACATTTTAACTTTGAATCCAGGAAAAACTTTGTGACGTCATAAAGTTTTCTCGGAAGGTGTTTTTTAATAGGTAAATTCATTATAATTTGTGTCGTGCAACCATTTTGTTTTAGCGCTTGTATTACAGATTTCGATTTTTTTCCATACTTGGTAATGACCCGATCCCTTACCTTCAGGTGAAAACGAATGTTTACGAGTCCCGATACTCACTCATTTTTTTTTTTTTTTTGAAGAAAAAGTATAAGATCGTGTGTTTTCAAATAAAAAACTTACTTTTTTGGTTGATTTGTTAATGTTATTCAGCATAATGAATTGTTTTTGACCTAACACAATTTATTTCAAAGAGATGCATTAAGAATTAACTGAGAAAAATGGAAAAAAAAATAAGGTTTAATAGGTATTTCATTTTTATAGAACTAAAAAAAAATGTTTATTTGAACCGTTATTTCTAAAGAACCGTTATGTTTAAAGAAAAAATTCCTTTTGATTATGAAATAAAAGACAGTTTTCTTTATACCACAAACAAATGAAAATTTAAATAAAAAAAAAAAAAAAAAAAAAAAAAATTATCTAATGATCGGAAATTTGTACTG
>OY992530.1:46314650-46599131 GCA_963921185.1 Dasysyrphus tricinctus
GAGTTAACGCTCATTTGTTAAAGCAATCAATTACATATTACAATATTATTAACATTAAATTATTGTTGTTATGACACATGACAATTCGTGGAGAACCAGTGACCTCCTACAAATCTCAAACTAGAACCATGCTTATGTGGGTGTTTTTAGTGGACAAGAGTGAAAATGATATTATATAGACTATAAAGACTATAAAGACTATAAAGACTATAAAGACTATAAAGACTTTAAAGACTAGTAAACCAGTTGACAAATGAAAAAAATAATTTTTGGCTTATGATTGCGTTGTATCAATTTTGTATGGGATTTTACGTTTCGCACTGAATATCCTGACTATATTAGAGAACCTATGTATTTCATAGGATGTTGTGTTATTACTTAAATTACTGAAATACTTAACCCAAACAATAATTAAAGAAAATACATATAAATAGCAGCTGCCAACTAATTCAAATATTCAAAGGACTATTTTCTATGCATACAACAAAAATTAAAAATTTCTAAATTAAGAAAATAATGCAAAATAATATCTGGAGAGGCTTTGAAGTTTTATTGCCATTTACAGTATATCATGAAAAACTACCAATTATCATACTCCAGGCTTATAAAATTACTACAAGAACTGTCAATTTTTGTTAATAAAGATTTATAAAACCAAAAAAATAGTGAACAAATTTTAACTGTGCCTTTTTCATATTGAGTGAAAGAACAGTACAAGTACAGTGTCTTTCTGTCTGAGTACTACTTTTCTGTATTGGGGAACTCAAAATCTTCAAGTCCCTCATACAATATTATACCAATAAAATAATTGTTTTTCTGTGACATATACCTAGTTATTTCTGTGTTTCTCAAAACTAACATTTTGTACTTGTACTGTTCTTCCACTCACCGCGATTCAATTATATTCCTATATATTATAGACGAGTCAATATTTATGTCTCAAAGTGACATTTAGTGTGACAAACTCCAACAAAAGGTTTTTTTGTTGTTTTGTACCAAAATTGGACCACAAGAATTCAATTCTTTTCAAAATGGCGGCCGGTTGCCTGCAAAAAATTTTATAACATTGGTAATTTTTGTCGTGGAACAATGATTTTTTAATCGAATCTAGCGTTTTTAGGGTCAATGAATTCATTTCAATCTATAAATTTTGTCTATGGAGTTGAAAAGTGGCACATTTTTGAACATATCCTTTTTCGTGTGGAATTTGCTAAAAAAAAGGTGTTCTTGACAGCAAAAACTAAAAAAAAAGCCAGTAAACCAAATATTAAAAAAAATTCGAAGCTTCCTTTCTATATCTATCTATCTATCTATCTATCTTTCTTCTATCTATCTATCTATATCTATATCTATATCTATATCTATATAATTATATAAAAATGAATGTTTGTCTGTGTATGACCTATAGACTCGAGATCTACACAACAGATTGAGCTCAAATTTTTGGGTTGTATTAAAAAAATTACTGGCAATGTTTAAAAAGTAATTTGAGAAATTTTAAATTAGTGGCACTGCACTTATAACATAAAAATCAAAAATTAATGTTTTTTATATGGAAAAATAAATATTATTTGAAAACCTACCGTTGTATTTTATGCCAGTAAATAATATTGATTGTTGTCTGTGAATCATGAATGTCAAGATTTAAAGAAATTATGGGAGGAAAATAACGTTCATATGTATGTATGTAAATCATAATTATTATGTAAATTAAGATAATTATTTGCAGTTTTTATAAGACGATGCTACAAAAACGAAGATAAATTGGTGGAAAAACACGAAGAAATTAACAGAGAAGATTTCAAATAATAACGCACCCTCAGTGCAAAAGAGCGTTAACTCAAAAAATGCCATTTCGAGATAACACTACCTCAAAATACTGACTTTTAAAATTTGCTTATAACTTTCCATGGGACATTATTTTTCAAAATGTTGAAACTCTATTACAAGAACATGTAAATATACTTTATGTTTTATTTAAATAATTATAAATAATATAAATAATTAAGGTTTTTGAGATAGTTTACAAAAGCAATAGAAAATTAAAGTGCAATATAGCGATAACTCAAAATAAATCTGTCTTGCATTGGAGCCAAGTCGGCTTTGAAGTGTAATTTTTTTGAAATGTCTCTGTCTTGCATAGATTTTTTTTGTCAAAATGAGAAAATAAGTTTGGTTTATGGGACTATTTTCGATTATCTCTTTCTTGCATTGGAATTATTTAAGATTACAAGAAGAAAAGGGGTGAACATTTTGCGTTAGCTCTGTTTTGCATTGGATATGAAGAAACATTTTAGTAAGTCATATAATGCAAAATTGGTATAAATAGTGATATCTTTCATATTTTGTTAGTCATGGAAATGACAAGCCCCTCAAGAGAAAGGAAATTAAAAGAACAACATTTCCTCATCTTTAACTCAAAAATGCCATTTTTTGACTTGTCGCTCTATTGCACTGAGGGTGCGATAATTAAAGTGAAGAAGAGGAAAAGCTCATGTAGGTACCTAACATACATATGTATGTACATACATACATATGTACATACATACATACAAGATTTTAACGCATTTAATAATCGTGTCTACATTAGAAAATTTGAGGCGCCTCAAAACACATAGAAACAACAACAACTACAATATTTTGCGCTTGAAACAACAACAAAATGAGACTCATGAGTCGATTGCTTATGTTTTCTTCATGTCTCACGACATCCCTGACCCCCCACTTCTCTTGTCCAGAAACCACCGACCGGTCTCAGCCTTCCCAATCTAAACAGCGTCTATGCCATTTAATGTGAAATAAAACAACGTTCAAATGTCCATCGCGACTTTGCACGATATGACGTATCCTAGGGGTCTAATTTTCAATGATTTTGTGCATAGATCTGGCTAAATGAGCGAGGGCCTGGGTAACACTGCCTTATTTTTAAAGACATGTGATTACAGAAAATCCACAAGAAAATGTCTAACAGGATCAAATCGCACGATATTGGTGGCCAATTCACGTTACATCCGCGAGAGATAGCTCTTCTTTCAAATCGTTCATACAGAATGTACTTTATCAGCTGTAAGCTGTGTGACGGGCTACATGTCATCCGTCATTCCCATACTCATCGCTTATTTTGGGCCAAAAAAAAATAGTTTTTCATTGATCGATATAGAGGTATCTGTTAACAGAATTGACAGAATTTACTCCCTCGAGCTCTCATGCACATATTAATGGAGAGCACGTTGTTTTCTGGAGAATCTGTAAATCATTGACATACGTATATAATATTGTTTGATTACCAGTCGACTTGAATTTTGCCACCAAAAGTAGAATAGTCGATTTAAGAGGACGACCATGGAATTCATCAATTGGGTGCGCACTGCAAAAAATTGTTTCTACACTAATATTTTGATTAACATCATCCATGCATATCATGTATGTACACATAAATAAATACTAATTTAAAATTGTTCTTATGTACATAGGATGTATCTAGAATTATGTATATTTTGTTTAATTGATGGTTGAAAAATTAGCTCTTAATGTGACAAATCAAACAACATTAAAATTAATAAGTAACAGGTTCTTCTACGTACTCTAATATTTATTGATATTTTCTTATGTTAATTTTGTCAGCAACTTTAATTTATCAACCCGTGCGAAGCCGGGGCGGGTTGGCTAGTCAAGCATAAATTGTAACAAAATTCGAAACATATACATTAAGACCTGTTTAATTTCCCACCACTTAATTGATTTGCTCGGTTAATTGGTTGCAAAAATTAAAGTAACTAGCTTGATGCATTCATTTTTTATTTTGGTAGATCAAATACCCCGTTTTTTTTTGTCATAATATTTACCAGAAAAATGAACAGGCTTGTGACAAACGAAAAATCTTCACACACTTGTTAGTGTTATCGGACCCGTATATAACACACCTTTCACCGTCTCTAGTTCAAAGGAAACAAAGTTAACTACCACAAGAAGTTTTGGAATTAGTAGTTCTACCAGGTCCAGTAGCTACCACAACTGATAATCCATCAGATCCAAGCGAAGATAGTGATAGTGATTGATATTAGCTCTTAAAATTGATATATTTGATTTTGAATACTATTTTTATTATATTTCTGTAGCAACAACTTTTTTTCATTTTAAACTACATACATACATATCTATTTATTTTATTTTAATTTCCAAAGTTTTTTCATAGGTTTATTTTTTTAAATAAGACTTAAAATATATTTTCAATACATAACTTTGATTCTGAATAATATTTTCCTTTTCACTTATTTTTCATTTCCTGTTTACTTTTAAAGTAACTACGAAAAAATTTACAAAGACTTTTGTTACAAGAATAAAATGTTTTTTTCTTTACATTTGACAAATATTTCTATAATTCAAAATTTTTTTGATTTGACTTTTTTTGAGTGTTCAATATTTCATATTATTTTACTTTGGAATAAAAGGAAAAAAATAACAGAAAACACAAACAGTATTGCTTTTTCTTTCGATGGTAAAACATTTATTTTTCAGATTATCTTTCTGAAATCACACAATTTTCGTAAGTAAAAAGATATTGGAAAGATTTAAACTGATTTTGAAAGAAGAAAATATGTACACAAAATAACCCCCAGATCCAACGCTACCTCAAAAATAACAAAAAAAAACATATTTTTTTCATTTTCAAATATTATATTTAAATAAAACCAATTGTCTCAAAAACTTTTTATGAACATTTTATTAATCGGTAATATATTTAAGTCAAAATGGTGAAAAAATCACCAGAATCATCACAGTTCAGAAGTTACAGGCCGATATCCACTTTTTCAGATTTTCGTTCCACTGTGCGCCGTGCCGCTTCAAGTGCATAGTCACCAAAGTGTGGACAATGACCTGACCACAACACTCAGTTTCGTTGGACAAAAGGGAAAAATTAATTTGTTGTGGTCTCGGATATGAATGAATTTATTCTTTTGGTGTGTCGATTAAATGCGAGTTTGTTTACGTTTAAAAATATTTGAGAATGAAATGAGTGAATGGTTTTATTATTAACATCACCATTTTCTTAAAAAGTTTAGTAGTACAGTAAAATAAGCATTGCAAATGGAAAAAAATATCAACAGGCTGAAATTTTGCAGGTCGTTTGAGGGGTAGATATACAACTTAAATCTAAGTTGGCGACCACCCACCCCTTGCAGGGACGTTCCAAAGCCAACTAAACTTCAATCTTGGTCTTTTCAGAAATAGCTGCACCGATATGGATGAAATTTTGATAATTTGTAATTATGACCGGAGAAAAAATAAAAAAAAATGTTAAATAAATCCGCCCACTGCCACGCCCTATTTTCTTATTTCTTTGTTTCTCGGAATCGCCTTCAGCGATTTCCATGAAATGTTCGTTCTTATGGACGAGAAAATAATTGGAAAATTTGTTTTAGTAAAATCCACCCACAGTCACGCCCACTTTTATTCATTATTTATATTAACAAAAATATAAATAAGAGCCTACAGGGTTGTTTGGGAACGTGTGATGTGCTTAATCCAATCGTCTATTAGAAACAATATTGAAGGAATGTCGCGTGGTAGTGGGCGGATCTTACTAAAAGCTCTTATAATACACTGACTGCCGCAGCAAAATTAAAACATAGTATGAACAATTAGTGTGAACGAATAGGAAAACATCGAGTTGTCTAACTTGCACACATCCAACTCTTCTTCTTCTTCTTCTTCTTCTTCTCTTCTTCTTCTTCTTCTTCTTCTTCTTCTTCTTCTTCTTCTTCTTCTTCTTCTTCTTCTTCTTCTTCTTCTTCTTCTTCTTCTTCTTCTTCTTCTTCTTCTTCTTCTTCTTCTTCTTCTTCTTCTTCTTCTTCTTCTTCTTCTTCTTCTTCTTCTTCTTCTTCTTCTTCTTCTTCTTCTTCTTCTTCTTCTTCTTCTTCTTCTTCTTCTTCTTCTTCTTCTTCTTCTTCTTCTTCTTCTTCTTTTCTTCTTCTTCTTCTTCTTCTTCTTCTTCTTCTTCTTCTTCTTCTTCTTCTTCTTCTTCTTCTTCTTCTTCTTCTTCTTCTTCTTCTTCTTCTTCTTCTTCTTCTTCTTCTTCTTCTTCTTCTCTTCTTCTTCTTCTTCTTCTTCTTCTTCTTCTTCTTCTTCTTCTTCTTCTTCTTCTTCTTCTTCTTCTTCTTCTTCTTCTTCTTCTTCTTCTTCTTCTTCTTCTTCTTCTTCTTCTTCTTCTTCTTCTTCTTCTTCTTCTTCTTCTTCTTCTTCTTCTTCTTCTTCTTCTTCTTCTTCTTATTTATTATTTATATAGTATATTTATATAGTATATTTCTTCTTCTTCATTTTGGTGCTATTGTAATATTGAAGGAATCACAACTCTTCCAATTATCTGCTTCAAACTTGTGGGTCTGAGGGAGTGTTTTTTTTTCTTCTTCGTGATCGTGTTGGAACTTTGGAGGATAGGTATTGCCTTTTTACGGATATCTGTATATCTCCTTGGAACATGACAATACCAACTGAATAAGACGTGCTATATTTTCAGCAAGATGGCATTTTGCATGGATCTTAGTACTTTTAAGTCGATCAAGCATTGTTACTCTTGCTGCCATACGAACCATATTCATCTCAGCTGCCGTCAACTTACTATCATACTTATTGTACATTGTCCAACATTGTGAACCGTGTGTGAGTGCTGGACGAACAACCGCAAGGCTGAATTTTCTCTTCACCTACGGGGTCAATTTTCGATCACACACCTGCGCTTATTCGATGATTTGATGTCGTCATCACAAGTTGGTTTGCTATTGATCATTGATCCCAGATATTTAAACTTTTCACACTTGGGAGGCACATTTCTATTTAAATCAATGTCTGGAATAGGCATGTCAATGTCAGAAAACGAGCAGTACAAGTATTCAGTCCTTTCGGACTGATGCGGAACCCACTTCTTTCGAAAGCGTCTACCCAAACGTCAAGTGCTCGTTGCAGGGATGTAGGATCCTTTCTTATGATGGCTTCATCGTCAGCAAGGACTAATTGATGTACAGTATTCGGTACTTACCCTCGAGCAGGTAGTCAAGGACTGTTATACATAAAAAAGCAGAGGACTTAAGACACTTCCTTCATCCGCACATAGGCTTCCGGCACTCCTCGTTGTTTGAGGGCCACCCATATCAGATCTCGTGGTTGTCGATCGAATGCTTTATTTATCGAAGTCAACCAACACTACATGCAAATCCTCCAAGTAATCACGATGTTTTTCCATTAGGATCCTTATACTGGGATTGTATCCGTTGCTGACGGTCAATGCAAATGGTCAACGCATTGACTCTATGATGTCAAAATGACGTAAAATTCTGTCCTAAAGTTGTCTTGTCGTGTGATCGTCAACGCAGAATACTGTCCATACATTGACGGCTGCGTTGACACTCTCATTGACACGAAATTTAAGGGGTCAATGCGATAATTATTTTTCGTCAGCCGTGTAATCACCCTGTCAACGCAGTTAGGACACTATGACAGACTAAACTCAGCAACACGTTGACTGTATCTTTATGTTGTCACATGCGGCTTTTTCTGCCATGTCAACGTACTCTGCGTTGACCTCCATCTCAATCTCAAATTTTTTGATTTTTTTGAGTATTTTTAATACATCAACAGTTGATGGCTTGACAGATAGCAGACAAATCTAATGTTGGCAGCAAAAGTATATTTCGATGCAAATGTTCCCCAATTGCCCTTAAATCACTTTTTCCGGAGCAGTAAATAAACGTCAAATTTGATGTAGTTGATGGCTTGACAGATGAAAAAAGAGCTATATTTTGAGAGCAAACGTTTATACCGATCCAAATGTCACCCAATTGACCTAAAATCATTTTTTTCGGAGCAGTAAGAAGACTTCAAAAATTTCTGACAGGGAATGGTCTATGCTTTGACGGAAAAACTGTATTTTGATTTAAACGTCACCCAATTGCCCTTAAATCACCTTTTTCCTGAGCAGTAAAAAAACTTCAAAGATTTGAGATATTTTAGAGGCTTGTAGTCATCCACATGGTATTTTTTGATAACATCGCAGTCAATGTCGTGTGATCGTCAACGTATAAAATTATTAAATTTTGCTCTTGTTAACTCCGCGTCAATGTTCATATGCTTGGATGTGGTCAAGTAGCGTAATCTTCAACGTTTCACGTGCCAGTACGTTGACACCAGAGGGTACTAATTGCGCTGACACAGACAACACGTCAACGCATTTTGGGACAACATTGACGAGTGCCATCATTCGTTGACCGTCTAATCTAAACTTTACTCACGACAAACCCGCATTGGTCTTCTGGAAGCCTTATTAACGCTCAACGATCTTCAAAGTGGGGGACATCAGCTAGATCAAACGGTAACTACCACAGCTTTGCGTATCTCCCTTTCCTTTGTTCATTGGTAGAAAGGTTACTTTCCCTCCGTTGCCTAGGCAGACTATCACTTCTTATAAGCTTGGATATAAGAATCGTTGGCCATCTAAGCCCGATTTCTCCCATCTTGTCCAGCACCTTTGTTTTTTTTTTTTTTTGAGTTCTTATCTGCCTCGCTAACTTCTACGACTGTGAGGTCGGGTACTTCCGTTAAGCTAGGTTCAGATGTTGGAAGGTGTTTTCGAGGAAATTTGCTCGTTCAAAAGCTCATCACAATATTGTCGCCACCTGTGAAGAATTTTATCGTCATCCGTAAAAAGCTGTCCTTGAGCATCGTTATTGAACTTTGGCAAACGAATCTCCTGAGCATTTCTCCTTTTTTGACCGACAATTTTGAAGATGTGTGCGTGTGTTCTAGATCTACTTTTCTTGAATTTGCGAAAAGAAAACGACTCCGAAAGCATTACTCAGAACTAATATTAATGATAATCCTCCAAAGTTCATCCAATCTTTTGTTTTCTTTTCTTTAAGAAATCATATCGTTTTCTCTCGACTTATGAATGACGAAGTTTTTTAAACATAGAATAATTAATATCTAACCTATGACTCTCTTTGACCACCTTTTAATAGTTTATTTGATCGACAACTCCAGTGCTCATGATCCAGATAGCGTTTATCAATGAACTTTTTTTAGAGAAAATACCTGGAAGTTGGTACAAATTTCGACTCTCTATTTCCTACCTCTATTAAAAATGCACTTAAAAAAAGTTTTCAAATACCAAACAACAACCCACACCTCTGCAAAAGTGTCTGTCAAAAACTCAACAAAGTTTCCCACATCCGTTCGAATCTATCTAGCAATAATTCAAATAGAATATTTATCAATAATTCAAAACGCCTAGATTCACATAAATGAACGCCCATCAGGCAACAACAAACTGTTGATCATTTTCATCTTTCTTAACTCAAATTCAGCATCCAATAGATACAGTGTTGTTCTTTTTTTTTGTAAAGTTAAATTGATTATGCCTACAAATAAGAAAAGCTCAAAACACTTGTTCGTCTACCTGTCTACCCACACCTCGGGCTTCACCATACTCGTCGTCGTAGTCGTCGTTCGTACCACATGCTTGAAGAATTTCGCTGATTACCAGAGTTGTTTTCACGATTTTTCTACATTCCTTCTCCAGACACTGGCACCAACAATGATTATTATTAGAAAAAATCTCACGCGTGGTTTAGTAGCATACTTTGTTAGCATCTCTTGATTATACATTATACAAAATGAACAAAAAATAGAATTACAATAATTTATCTGCGCACTGAACTCTGGAGTTTCACTCAGAACCAACGGTCGCAAAATAAACTCAAGAAGATAGAATAGCCATAATCCAGTCCTTAACCAGATAAACTCGTAAATCCAAACACGGCCAACATATAGGTGCTTCCACTATCGTCGACATCATCAGGTGTCTTTGGTTGGTAAGCGAGCCCGATCAGGCTCCAAACATAGTGCGATGTACTTCAAGAACAGCCAAAGCACAAGAACGTGCCATTCTGTCAGCGAAGAAGCAATAACAGATATCACCCAGCCTAGCACTATAGCAATATTATAGAAAGAAAGACAGGCTCAGACAGAGAACAAGAAGTGAGAATATGGAACACAGGGAGCAGAGCAGAAGACAAAATGTTGAAATTAAAATGCACAGCCTGGCCAGAGCTGAAGCTGATGCTCACTACACTAACCGGCTTGACCCGTCCCGTCGCGTCCCGATCAGCCACCAGTTAGGTATGCCAAGCCAATGCCAGAACCAGAACCCTAGGCAACGCAACGGTAAGAAGTGTAAAAGTTCTCTCTTTGCAGTTCAACGACGTTAGTGCCTGACTGACACACTTTTCAGCTTCAGCCATTGAATCCGTGAATCCGTGGAAGTAGGTCTCCATCATCAACCAACACGCTATCATTTTATTACGCCCCCAGCTCCTCCACCATCATCATTATTATATTTAGTATGTCTCCTCCGTTTTCTGGGTAAACTAATAGTAGGTAGGTTGTTCGTCTACGTATAAAGATGCTTTTCTCTTTATTTTATTGTTTATTTGTTTTCTTTGATGTTCTTTTACTGCACACCTTCCAAACTTAAGGTTTAAGTTGGTACTTTAACATTATTTTTGTATTCCTCCCTTTTTTATTTTTTTGTGTAGAAGTAGATGGAAATGGAGGCATTTATCAAAACAAAACATAAAAACGCCAATGAAAGACCTGTTGGCTCTTTTGGTTTATGGTTGTTCAGCTGTTTTTTATTTTGTGCCTTTCTTTGACTTGCACATTTGTGGGGGGATATTTAAAATAACGAAGAAGGAAAGGGGAATAAGTGAAGATATTCACTTCTAAGCTTTTACGTACGATGTTAAATTTAATTGGTGTAAGGTATAAGTCGAAGAACAGTAAAACTAAAAATTTTTACTTTGTTAATAACGGTTTTTTGTATCCATTTTTAAAGAAAAGGGTTTTTTTAAATTATCAATCATATATTATCATGAGCAATTCCATTAGTATTAAAACGAGTATATTTCTTTGTCTGTGATGCAGTGAAGCTATGTCTGCTCTTCTTCAAAAATGCAATTTTATATTCTTTAACTGTTCTTCTACTCACGATTTAATTGAGAAGTGACGGAATGGGAGGTTTAACAAAAACACTTGTTTTTCTAACTTTCCTATTATTACAATGTTTAGTTTGATTAAAAACTTGAAATTTGTGTCCACCAAACTAAAGCGGGTTTTGGAAAACGAAATCTCGCAAATTAAAATCACGCATTACGAAATCTACCATTCCGAATTTTGGCAATTAATCTTGTTTTTCATAGCCTCGCAATTTCAAAATCTCAGCTTTGCAATATCGCAATTACAAAATTCCGCAAAGTGAAAGCTTGCAAATTGTAATCTCGCAAAATTGATTTGCGTTGAAACAAATACATTTTGAAATCAAAATCTCACGCGAAATTGTTGCAATGCAATTAAACTTTCTTACTTCAGTAAAAGGTGAGAGTACGATAACTTGGGCGCCAATATAATTTTACAGTTTTGAGAAATTACACTTAAAACCTTTTGTATGGTTTTTTCCAAATTTTGAGTTTAAAATTCGTTTTTTTTCAAAAACCATGTATGTATATAGATTTCACTTCATTCAAAAACTAGCTAATAGAACAGAGTATTGGCTTAAAAACAAGGTATAGAACTTAATTGTAAGTATTACTGTTATGTTTTAGTATTTTTTTTACATTTTGGTAATTTTTTATGAAATTGCCCCTCCCGCCCAAACGGGGTGAGATAGACCCCCCTCCCAATGTTTGCATTGAACTGGTTCTGCAAAAAGACGTTATCATTTCTTAGCGCCTTAGCTATCGTACTCTTGCTCAGCACAGGCGCGGATCTAGGATTTCATTCAGGGGGGGGGGGGGGGGGGGGCAATTTTCATGAGTTTTAAAAATGTTGATGAGGTCTACAGAAAATTTGCGTACACTTTATACCACTCTGCACGCCTGGTCACACAAAGCAATATGAATTGATGAGTTCGAAATTTGAAGAAAGCAATTAAGTCTTTCATAACTGCCACAGTGTCTCGAACAGCGGGTACTTTCAACTTTGTGAAATGAAGTTTTGCAGTTTGTAGCTTAAGCATGGTGTTCTTAGAGCGTTTTTGAGTTCCCTCTGGGTCTGCGTAACTCCACAATTATGCTTGGAAAACATAATGGCACAGTGGTATGTTTCTATTCAGACACATGACGTTCGAGTTCGAGTGAAATTTCCAGACTCTTTTTTAGCTGGGAAACCTGGAAACTTAACCTAACTTTGCCAGTAAAAGGTCGTTTTCGAGAACGTCATCAGCGTCAAAAATACACTTTGCGGAATGTACTCAAACGCAAACTGCAAAAGTCTTCTGTTCAAAAAGACAAATACAAGTTTTACTGGAGGTGAAGCAATAACTTTTTAAAACATCTTTTTTCAAATTGAGAAATTTTTTATTCAAAGCAAATTGAAAAGTGAAAATGAAATCGATTTGGGATTCAATCTGCTCCCTAGTATAAAATAAATAGACTTTTCTCACAAAATGTTATACAGTAGATAATGTAGTCTGACATTCATCTTTTAAGTTCCGAAGTTATAAGCTTTCCACTCAGTCTATTCGAAGGCGCTATTTGTACATAGCGGAACTTTTTTTAACTGAACCTCGTCAGCCAGCGGCCAACGAACAACCACATCATTGCTGCAACGCTGCGCTGCCAAGAAAAAAATTTATAAACGTATAACGAAATAACCTTTTCCTTGGTTACATTTTATAAAATTCATATTTTATGCTTCGTTCGTTCTTGCCCAGGGGGGGGAATTGCACCCATTGCCTCCCCCCTGTATCCGCGCCTTGCCCCAGCTTAGATGGTAAGGACATACAAAAATACCATATAAAGAAAATTTTTATTCAAAAAGTGTAAGCTACGTGATTTTTTGAAACTCGAAATTTCAGTAGGGTAAATGAGGGTAAATAAAGAGAAAAGTCTAGAATCTATTTTCCAAACGAAAGATTATAGGAATTTTTTTTTCTTTTGCGATCGATAATAACCATTTAAACCCAGCCACTTCAACTATATAATCATATTCTTTTTAATAGTTTGTTAATGAAAGTGGAAGATTAACAAGCCGTTGCACCATAGAATGAAACAAAGCATGATTGTGTTGAATGGGACAATGAGAATCATAATCACTCGTTTTGTACTGGTGGGTTTGTGGTACACTGAGATATCGATATCACTATTCGAAGACTCTTATTGACTCTATTGTTAAAAAACACGCGAAAAAATGTCTCAAAATAAAAACAACATTATTTAGACAAAATAATTTAGAAGTCATAAATAAAATGAAAAGAGAAGTCTTCAATTATATGTTCCGGAAATAATGAACAAATTAAAAAACCGTTTAAAACAGCACAATATTTTGCCGGTTTTTTCAAATAATCAAAAACTTAAAAATATTTTTGCATCTATGAAAGATAAAGTCGTTGATGAACAAAAATCTGGCATATATGCTATTGAATGTGGTGTGTGTAAACGACCGACGTTACATAGGCCAAACTAAACGCAGTATACAAGTGAGATATAAAAAGCATTGTTATTGTGCAAAAAAGAACAAATTAAAACAATCAGCCTTTGCGGATCACATTATAACTGAAGGTCATGGAATTGGGGAGAAAGAGCATAGCATTACTTTGATAAAACATGGAAACAAATGCAACAGACTTGATGCTTATGAAAGTTATTATATTGAAAAAGAAAACAATAACTTGAATGCAGAGGAAGGCGAGATTAGAACACCGCTGAAATGCATTCGCGTTTAATGTAGGTAGAAAACAGGTAGGAAGCCAGGTTCAACCAAGAGAGCAGGATCGGAGGAGGTAACCAAAACTGAAGGCTCTAAAAAGCTTAAAACCAATAGTTTTGACACCACCCCGATCGATCTGCAGGTGGCCATAATAAGTCGAGACGACCCAGATGGGAAAATCACGGCAAAAAATTGGTTACTTGTGGAGAATGAAATCCTCAAAGCCATGATGGCGACATCAGAGAGTGTTAGTTCTGACGACTACACCTTTGATGGAGCTGGATGGTGAAAAGGAGTTAAAGTGGTATGCTGTGGGGACCAGAAATCCTGGGAGTTCCTCACTTACACAATCGCCAATATTGGCGAACTGTGGGAGGGAGCTTCTCTCGGGGTTCTTCCCGTCTCATCTATTCCGCTTCGCCAGCAGTTTAATGTATGGATTCCTCCTCCTGCCACGCACGAGGACTCATCCATAATTAAACTGCTGGCGAAACAGAATAAGGCGTTCTCCATACTCGAATCTCGAATGGAAGCTCCTGCATTCCTGGAAGAGCTTTAGCGGGGAAGGGAAGGACCTCTTGTTCGTAATTGACCTGATATCTGACCTTCTCCTAAAAGAGAAAGGGGACGTGCTGAGATCTGGTCTCGGAACCGTAATGGTAAGGCATGATGGCATAGGGGAGTCAAAAGCTGCTAGTGGTGCAAATTAATTTGCACCACGCCATCGCAGCAACGCACGACCTGATGCTCTTTATGTCTCAAGAGGCCTCGGATGTGGCCTTAATCCAAGAACCTTGGATTCGTAAGAATCAGGAACAAGGATTGAGGTCAAAAAATTATAACCTGTTCCACTCCACTTGTGCCATTGGCACAATGGCCATCAGACTAGGTGTATTCGCACCCAATTTCTGCAGGAGCTGTCAGGACGTAGAGGAAATAGAAACCATTAAACACCTGGGGCCTATTTCAGCGCTACTACATCAACTACAATGTAGCATCTTGACAGTTGTGTTGTATGATTTCTGTTTCAAAGATACAATCGATTTTCAGTTGTAGTACAACAGTGTAGGTACGGAGGAGTGACTGGAAATTTAGGAAAAATGTATGATTCTGTTTCACAGCTTTTCAAGCTACATTGTTGTAATACAACTAAAAGGAAATTCTTACTACATTCTTACATTAAAAAATGTTGATGTAAGAAGGAAAAATGGCTGGGAGTAAACGTTAATATACGAATGTAGATTTTTTTTTAAATCTAAACATAACATTATAAATATTATAGATATGATATTTTAACCTCCAAATCGTCATGAGAATAATTATGTCCGAATCCATAATTAAATATATAGTTCTACCCAGAGATATACAACAGCAAAATAAAAATATGATTCCCAGATGATTTAACCACGCACACTTTGCTTAACATTATGGTCCGGCACGCACACCTACCTAAAAATATAACATTCCGACTTCGCCATCTTTACTGTCGAGTATCTTTGGTTCTAGCTTTACCACATTGAATATATAAAAGAAATGTCAGATCAACTACATCATCCAGTTACATCATACAACACTTCCAGTTGTATGTTTGAAACAGAAAAATGTAACTGATGTAGTTGTAAGATGTCGTTGTATGATGTAGTTGATGTAGCTGATGTAGTAGCGCTGAAATAGGCCCCTGCTCTGTGATTGTCCAAACCTCCAAACAAATCGACTCTGTTATTTTGGAAACAGGTTTTTTGATCTAGCGCAGGTCTCAATGGCAAACATGAGAAAATTCATAGAAAGCACAGGCTGGTTCGCAAACGAACCAGTCTATGTGAACCATTAGTTTAGGTGCATCTCTGTCTTCTTTTATAAAGGGATCAGAATGGACCAATAGGCCCCCGTGTACGCAACAGCCTCTGTGCTGTGCACGCCCCTTTTAACCTAACCTAAAGTCTTTTTATTTTGTAATTGACTTCATTTTTTGTTTTGTGTGAAACAATAAGGTGTTGTGTTCATATAAGGTGTTTTATTTATTTATTCACTTTTTCTTAATGTTATAAGTTTCCACGTCGTTCGGTCTTAATATGTCTATTTTGACAAAAGATATTGAAAAGCAACAAGATTCAAAATAGTCTACAAAAATATTTATAGTGAAAGGGTATTTTTTTTAATGAAAGGGAACAATTTTGAACTACTACCATAAATCACCTCCCAAAACTGGAACGTTGATGAAAATTGGTGAAAGCGTTCGACTTTTATTTATTGTGAAAGAACGAAAAAACAGAAATTTTTCAAGGTGTTGGTTATATGGTCCCCGAAGAACATATAAAAGGTGCGATAAAAGGTTGAGCTGAGAAAAGAAAAAAATTGTATGAGAGGGGGGCTATCTACCCCCCTTTAAACGGGAGGGGCAATGGACTTAGCATAGAAAAAAATATTAAAAAACAACGGCAACATTAACATTGTCATGCTATAGCTTTTTTAAAACCTAAAAATCCAATCTTTAATTTCCTTTTTAAATAAAGTTGTTTTTTAAAACAGTTTTTGAACATAATACTCGCATGTAAATGGGACCATATTAGCTGCATGACAGTATTTTTATAAAATGGAACCTACTTTCTACGCTTTTTTTAAGTATTTTATTTTATTTTATTTCATTTTTTTTTATTTTATTTTATTTTATTTTATTTTATTTTATTTTATTTTATTTTTTAAGTATTTGCCTTAGTTTCATTAACAATTAAGCTATTTGTAGCAGCTCATCATTTATAATTTACTTTTACTATCTCTATTTCATTTGTTCAATTTAAATTTACTATTTTTCATTCAATTCACTCAGTTTCATTTCAATTTTACCTGTTCATTAGATATTCAAAATTCACTCTTGATAAAAATAACGTAGTAACCTAATGGAATAATTATTGATTGTTTTATCAACAAAAACGAATGGATTTTTAGAACAGAACCGTCTCGATCATATTTTAGTTCAGTTATCCTTTTCATTATTAAATAAATAAATAATTTGTAATTTTGTATTAGCTATCGAGTTTCAATAACTTATTAAAAGTTTAAATGGATATTGGTTCGTTCCAAGAACTGAATCCATGAAAACAAAGTTTTTGTTAGGCATTAAATTTCAAGTGGGCAATGTTATGCCACAGAAGCACCTAAAAAGCCAGTATTTTCCATATAACTTATAGGAAGGGGGATGTTTGTAAAAATTAAGAATCCCAGCAGAAGAAGCTGATTACGACCGACGTAAGAAATAATTGGGGGACCCATTCTACCTACAGGGGCCACATTATCTACACATCCTCTACTGTTAGGTATATTTTTTTGGAACCCCTTTTTTTCCAAACGTTGATTACTCGGATTCTTCAAAAACTAGAAGAGAGTATTTTTCCTCAAATAGCTACTCCTTTTAACTAGCTCGGGAAGAATACGATAACTTAGGCACCAAGAAATGATAACGGTTTTTTGTAGAATAGTTCAATACAAGTATTTTACTTCAGGTGGGAGAGGGGTCCCCGTTTGGACGGTAGGGACAGTTTCATAAAAAAAAACTGAAAATGGAAAGAAATATGAAAAATATCGTACTTACAATTAAAATAGGTAATACCTTTTTTTTTATATTTCTTTCCATTTTCAGTACTTTTTTATGAAACTGCTGTCCAAACAGGGACCCCCCTCCCACCTGAAGTAAAATACTTGTATTAAACTGTGTTATCATTTCTTGGTGCCTAAATTATCGTACTTCACCCGAGATAGTTAAAGGGAGTATTTGGGGAAAAATACTCTTTTCTAGTTTTTGAAGAATCCGAGTAATCAACGTTTGGAAAAGAAAGGGGTGACAAAAAAGTATATTATACTCTTTTCTATTAAATATATTTAAATCAAGTGAAATCCATGCAGTTATTGAGAAAACTGGTTTTAAGCGCAAAATTTTGGAGACAAAAAAACATTAAAAAAGTTTAAAGTGTATTTTTTTTTTTCAAAGCTGTAAAAACCGTTATCATTTTTCGGCACCTTAGTTATCGTACTCTTGCCACTAGCTCTACCACCCTTCAAAATTTCAATCCTATTACTTACCAAAATTTAAAACTTTTGCATACAAAAATAATAAAGAGAGGTTCTACGGTCCAAATCTTCGATACATACTAGAACAAACAAAAATGTAATATCAATTTACTTGTGTATGGTACCAGTGTTGCCGCTGGAAAAAATCAAAAAGGGGCAAAAAATCAAAAAATCAAAGGGTGCCCGAGACGAAAAAAAGGGCCACACCATAAAATTTAGTAAAGCAACAAAATAAAATTATCACCAAAAACATTTCATAAAAATTTGTTAATAAAATAAATTAATAAAAAACAAACAAAATACATAGTATCTACATAATATTCTCCACAAAATATATGCACATCTACATACATATTTTGCATATATATATTTACACATCACCTTTTTTAATTTTGCTTTCGATATTTATAGACTAATCTAGACTTTGGTACCCAGTTCTCAAGATCTTATCTTGGTTTTATTACATTAAGAGCTGACATCATGGAATTACAAGTTTAAACATTTAATCTAGGCATTTGTTAGCTTATTTTTCGATTAAAGCTAAACGGCTGCGTTCAGCAGAAAATTTTTTTCTTAAGCTAAGTACACAAGGTTAAGATTTAGTGTTTTGTGAATATTCACACGATGAAAAATTTCCTCCATAATTTTTCATTTTCAAAATTATAAAGACAACAAAAATTGTAGCTTTGAATAAAAAGGGGCAATTTTGATAATCTTTAAAAAAGTAAGGGCCATGGAGCCCGAGCTTAAAAAAGGGGCCATTTGGCCCCTAAAGGTGCCAAAAGGCAGCCCTGGTACCAACCCATACAAAATTAAATTTATCGGCTTTCAAATACAAAATTAAGATCAATGTGTGCCTTATGCTATCGATTATGGTTATGGAAAATAAATCTTAAAAATAAATCTTAATATCTACATTAGTGCCAAGGGGACTGAATTTTGAGAATCCTTCATAAACAACACTGTTTTATTAATTAATTTTCTTACCTAAAGCCTGGTTTATACATCCGTGCAAAGTGTAGTTTTCATAGAAAAAAATAATTTTTTTCCTAGGCGTGAAAAACTGTCAAAAACTAAATGCAATTATTTTGGCGACAAGGAGGAACAAATTTGCCTCGAAACAAATGTAACTCAATAAGCTTTTTGTAATCAAATATTATGACGAAAACTATTTTTTTGAAAACCTTTTGGTTCATTAATTACACTAGTTTACAGCCAAAATGTACATTTGATGCCACTGTCAAAAACTAAATGCAATTATTTTGGCGACAAGGAGGAACAAATTTGCCTCGAAACAAATGTAACTCAATAAGCTTTTTGTAATCAAATATTATGACGAAAACTATTTTTTTGAAAACCTTTTGGTTCATTAATTACACTAGTTTACAGCCAAAATGTACATTTGATGCCACTAATTTTTTCTTATAAATTTTGACCTTCTGAACTCGAAAATCACATTAAAAAAAATTAATATGGATAGGTTTTCAAGATATGAATTTTTGAATATTGTGTTCTATATTTCCGAAGGTACCTTACTTTTAAGGCCATATATGCACTAAGGAATGCACAATCTGGCTTCAAATGGATTCAGTTGAACATTATTAAATTGTTGACCAACATCTCTTCTCTTTTTTGTGATAAGCTGAGTAGTTGGAATGATATGGGTCAAAATATACGAAAAAATCTTATTTTTGAACGAAAATAAGAACACCAAATCTATTATTTCAGCTAAAAAAATATTGAAACAATTTTTTTTTTAATTTTTACAATAATAAGATACTTATCCAAGGAAAATGAGATATTTCCGGAAAAAGTCTACGGATTAGTTCTAAAGTTATGTTCATTTATATACAAGAACAAAAATTCGATTTTTTCATTATTTTTTGACTCAAACCTTATTCATAGCAAAAAAATCCACAACTTTTGGTTTGGCAATGTGATAACATGCTTTTATTGCCTAATTTATCAGGTAAAATGGACTTTTAAGTTATAACTCAGTAAAATATGTTTTGAGTGATAACGTGCCTATCGAAAATTCATCTCTAGTCAGAGTTCAAAAAGGCTTACAAAATTTATCTTCTTAATGTCTAACTTTCTTTTTTCTAAAATTACTTTGAGGTACGAGTATGAAACTCACTTTTTTTGAGGGGTGTCACAATTTAGTTGGATTTGCGTTCTCATATGTTAGTGTTTATATTAGCCGTTCCCGTTTTCCTTTGGAGGTGGCGAAGTACTTGCGAGTAGATGAAAACCCTAATCTAGTACTACCAACTGCACATGCTCTCATGCGCGAGTAGATACATTTTACATGGGAAAGCAGTTTGATGTGTTCCATTGAAAAAAGCTGGCAAAGTACTTGCAAGTACTTCGCCACCTCCAAAGGAAAACGCCTATTAGAACGAAAAAACACTAGAAATACGAATTTTGGGTGTTTACTCATAAAAGCTGGATTTTTGTCATCTACCGTAGGTGTTTTTATATGACTTTTTTACAGACATAATTTTTTTTGTTATAAGGCTTAACATAAAATTCGGTACCTGCGATATAGATATACGGAGAAACAATCAAATCATATAACTGGTTGTCATTTTTGTCCGAGCAAATAGACGGGTATAAAAGTGCAGATGAGTATGTCACAATATAGTCTGTCATGTGTCCTGAACCATATTCGAACACACTAACAGTTCCTAAGTGCCTGAAATCCTAGTAAGCTCAAAACAATATATTTTTCTATTTCTCTTTATTTTCTATCATACATTTATATAATATGGCCTTATTTTTTCGAATAGATGCGAATTTACCAACCTACTTTTCTTTTGGATTCACAGTTGAAATTTTCGCCCAGATAACCTTGCTGATAAAAATGCCAAGTATGGTGAAAGATTCCACCAAAAATGCATCTTGAGATGAGTGTATAATAGTAGCTTTTACATATATTAACAACCATAGTATAAGCTACTTCTCAAGATGCATTTTTGGTGGAATCTTTCACCATACTTGGCATTTTATCAGCAAGGTTATCTCATAAAAAAACGGATACCGAAAAATATAGAGGACGATCCAACATCCAAAATCATTTCGAAAACACATATTTTCTCTCGAGATGGTGAATCTCTATCAAAAAATAATATAAAACTCAAACTAAAGCAATGTATAAGGTAAAAGTCCCAAAAAATATTGAATAAGTTGAATTGTTTAACTTCTACAAAAACGGTCATAACCATAGAATTTATCTATAGATTTTGTCCGTAAATGCCTCATTTTTATTGCAATAGACCCGGCTTTGGGTAGAATGTTCAAAAATCATCATAGTTTTGTTGTATATATTTTTCTTTTGCAAAATAATACCTACATTTCTGACCTCAATTTTTATTGAAAAAATAATGTTTTTTTTAAGATTTCGGCTAATTGTACTTATAGGTACTTGACCGATTGGGATAAATAAGAATTATTTTTGTTGGAAATTTAAAATTGTTTGATTTAAGATACTTTCCAAGCTGATTCTTTACGTCACAATTAAGATATGCACCAAATACTAATAATACTTTCGAAAAAAAATTCAAAAAATCGTATCTCGAAAACCTATCCATAGACATTTTTTTTAATATGATTTTCGAGATTAGTGGACCCAAATCTATACAAATAAAATAGCGGCACTTAATGTACAGAAAATTTTATTTATTTTGTAAACTAGTGTTATTGATGTTTCATTTCAAATTTGATTTCACTTCGCTTTGAAGTATAAACTAGGCTTAACACAGAAATAACAAGGAACTTTAAAATGTTTTCCAATAAAAAAATGTAGCTAGTTTAGTTTAAGCATTGAAATAAATAAAGTAAATCACTCATCTCACACAATTTTTTGAATTTAGTGAAATTCTGAACTTAATTAATATTATTTTTTTTAATGTTCCACTTGTTCCATGCAATTTTGATGCGGTGCTATATAAAGTCAAGCTTGAGCTTAACTGTTTCAGTACTGCTTAGAGCTTATACATATTTCCGATAAACTCTTCCTTTTCATCGATATTTTATTTTGTCCATCAAGGCAGTGGGTGCCAGATAAGAATTTAAAGTTTTTCTTAAATTCAATTTTAAGCATCCAACAATGAGACACAAAACTGTGTACACATTTTTTTTTTCTAAATAAATGTATGTAGGTACCTACTACCATAACATCATTATTTTTTTCTCTTCAGATTCGCTAACGTTTCTTGTTATCGTCTTTACTTATTGAACTCATAACTTGCAAAAGTCGTCTTTGTCCAGTCCACCACAGTACAAAAGTCTCAAAGTCTCGGTTGAAATAAAACCAACTGTTGTCGTAGTTTTTTTCTTTTTTTTTTTTCTTAAAAATTGTTTCTCTTTCTATCACAGAGTATTTTTATTTCAGTTATTTAAACATTTTTGTTTATACTCACACAATGAAGTGCATTTTTATTTTCCTCTTTTTTCGTTATTATACAAAATTTTCTCATCATTATCATCTCACATATAAAATCTCTTTCTCTCTTAAACAAAATTTCCTTCTATCCGCATCAGTGTTGGGACTTCTACCACTTAAGTGGTATTTCTACCACTTTTTGCTGTTCATGAAAACCTACCACCTAAAAATCAAATTCTACCACTTTTTGCAACTCACCTTTCACCTATCTTTTTACTTAACCATATAGCTACCGACCTCAACCACACATAAAATTTCCTTGTACAGATCACAGAACACCAACACAGAGACAAAGAAAGAGAACGGAGGTGAAAAAGTTCTTGGGCGAAATCATACCGTTTCACCCAAGAACTTTTTCACCTCCGTTTTCTTTCTTTGTCTCTGTGTTGGTGTTCTGTGATCTGTACAAGGGAGATTATCTTAGTTGTCTGATCTCTTTCAAGTTTCAACATAGTAAATAGATTGTTTACTTTTGCAATTGAGTCAGAAGTTAAGTCAGAAAATATTTAAATGAACACAAATGTAAAAACCCTGAAAACTATTTACCATATTCTCAAATGTATTTTGGCCTTCACTTTTTGAAAGGTACTCATTAGAAAATGATATTGATGAACAAAAACTAATGGAATTAAGAAAAGTAATGTACAGCTTTTATGTTGAGTTATGTTTTCAAATCGGAGAAAGATTTAACTTTTCAAACGATAAATTAAAATTATTAAAATATTTAAATCCAAAAACTGTCATTGATGGAACAATGCCTTCAGTTTTAGATCACTTAAGGTAGAACTATAATAGTTGGAAGGGCACTGAAGCTAATGTCAAAAACCAACGAAAAGTAGCTTTCCGTACCGAAAAAGGGGGAACGCACCCATAATATAATTATCATCTATCTCTTTTTAGCATTCCTATTTCTCCAAATGTCGATGACTTGACGAAACGCTCCACTCCGCATTTATAGTCGCGTCATATGCTTTCCGTGTATGCACTTGTTTTCTTCCGACAACTTAAGTGCCCCTCCCAGCATTATAGTTCTAGCTTTACTCCAAATTGTTTCACAATGGCGTTTGATATAAAATTCAAAAGATGGTATTGACAATTTATTGTTTGACAACATTTCTTTATTATGTTGGAGCTTTGCTGCTTACCACATAGCAGTACTGCTGCGGAACGTAAGTTTTCCGATTTGAAAATATAAAAATAAAAAAGAAATAAATTGGAAACAGCACCTGTTCACAACATTTTAGCTGCGAGGGAAATTTTATTCAATGATCAAAATTTTAATCTTCCAGAAGCATTAGTAAAATATGCTTCAAGATTTAGATTTTCTGACGGTTTATATAAAATAAAATAATTGTAATTTTTTGAAGTCTTAACAAATTTTACTATTAATTCAAATGGCTGTTATAGATTTACGTCTTTGGTTTGGAATGAGTCTTAAATGAAATTGTATGTGTATATGACCTGCTTCCAGATATAATGTGATCTTTGAAACATAAAGAACTGAAATGTTATTTATTTTATTTTTGTATTTGATTCATTTTAAATAATTGAATATACTATTTGTTACATAAAAATGGCTTTTAATTTCTACCACTTTTCTACCACTTTTTTGGAAACCTTTCTACCACTCTTTGGCTTCTGCGAAGTCCCAACACTGATCCGCATGTGTGATGATGACTATATGGGTTCATTGAATTTTATGAGCGATCATCCTCTTTAATACACCACTATACTTGGAGCTCAGATGGGGGGAGAAAAAGCTCAAAAGTGGGAGAAACTACCAAATCAAGAGCTTTCTATTGCCTCTCCGCTCCCTTATACGTACACAACATACAACATCACACTGTAGAAGCAAATGCAGCAGCAAATAATGTGAATAATTTTTAACTCAGCTACTTTAGGTGGAATCGATCAAGTTAGGTGCAATCCGATCGAGAAGCAATCAAGAACATTTAGCTTGAGAGATCGTGCGTCGTCGTCTTCTCTTCATGAAGCAGTAAAATAGTTTGAATCGTCTTTAAAACTAGAGAAAACAAATATTGTCCAAAATTCTTTATATTTTCAAGAACTTGTTCGATTTTTAGCTATTTCTCATTTCCGAAGAAAAGAGACAAAAAGAAATTATAGAAAAAAAAAAAAAAACAAAAAAGTGAAGAGAAATTTTCCTCCTCATTGTAACGATCGACATCAGAAACACAACCTCACGGAGGACGGACGCCACCGCGGTAAGCACGCGAAGCAAAAGCACCACACTATCGCGACGCGGTGCGGTAGCAGAAGCAACGTGTGAAGCAGATACACAGATACACGAAGAAGCAATAGCAGCAAAAATTTGAAAATTGTTAGTAGTTCTAGTGGGTCTGTGAAAGTGTATAGGCGTCACGATCGTCGTCTGTCCGAAAAGTCTCTACCGATCGTACCACCCGTCACCGTCGCCACCATCTCTCTCTCTAGTACAGTTAGAATAATTAATTTTCGTTAAATTACACCACATTAACACACCGTTAGAGAAATATGTCAAATCAGTGCAGAAGTTGCGGTCGTGACCTTAACAACAATTATATTCCGTATGCAAATGCGTACGCAAGTGCGGGCAACTCAAGCGGTGATCGCGAGTCGTCCATATCGTCAGCGGCGTCATCATACAATACCAGGTCATCTGCCCCGAACAGTAGTCCAATGGGGAAATTGTCACAAATGGCCAGTGCCGCGTCACAATCAGCGTCGGCGATGTCATCGACTTCTGTGGTAACCCAAACCCAGCTGACTGCAAAGGTGATGTTTGGCACAGTGGGGGCCATAAAGGAACTCCGAGAAAAAGAGAAATCTCGCCAGACCACGGCACGTGCCAGCGATCGTAGAAATTGATAATTAGCAGCTGTACGCTCATAGGATTTAGATTACCCTCGTTAATATGGAGGACTATATTATAGTTTTTTGGGATACTTTTTCGGGCCTTGACTGTTGGTTCAAGACCTAGCTAAATGGGAATGGCAATACAGAGAATAGATCGTAGGCCTTTCTCCGCCTACTGAGAAAGACTATGTTATTTGTTTTTTTTTTTTATTAATATATATACAATAATTATATACAATTTACCTACATGGAAATTATCAAATATATGTTATATACACAAAATATTAATTATATTTATTTATAATAATTGTTTATTTTAGTCTAAGAACAAAAATTATGAATTTATTATATTTAACTGTACATCACACATCAAATGCGGTGGATATTTTTTCTATATTCACTCTGCATCTTAAAATAAACGTTTTGTTTAAAAATAAATTTCTTTATTTTTTTTTTTCTTAAAATTTATTATTAATTAGAATTAAATTTTAAGAAATTGTCCAATTCAACGGAATTCCAATCATTTACGCCATTGTTTGTGGTTAATGAGAAGCTAATCGGTTTTCTGTGTGAATCGGATGAATGGATACCTGGGAACCGTGAAACGTAATGTGGGATGCAAATTTCATCAACGACAACAAACAACTTGGATTTGCTTTAGCGTAGTTAGCAGTAACGAGCGCACCCAACTTTGAATAATCTTATAATATTGCTCAGTCATCCTTGCAACAAGAATTGAGAAGATTTTCACTAAGATTTTCCCCTGCACGCGATTTCTTGCTTTTGCTTCTTTTTTTCTGCTCTTGTGTGTGTGTGTGTGTGTCAAAAAAGGGAAATGAAAAAGTTAAGCTTGTAAACTTTGTCGCGCTATTTGACCTAAAGCAAATTATTATTCGCCGTTATCCTAACAGGACAAGAGTTTTTGTTTGAATTGAAGTTTCACAAACAATTTTATAATAAATTTGAAAGGATTCAGGGCAAAGGTGAGGTGGATATTAAGGTGAAGCCAGTGTTGGATTGACTATTATGTTGATGAAATCAATAACTGCGTATCGAGGGTGGTGTAGTCATTTTTGGAAATAAATTGAAACAACAAAAACTGTTGTATATGAAAGCTACTACTTGTTCCTACCCATATGAGCCAAAACTGAAATTTGAATTTGTCATCTAGGGAATCCCATAAAAAAAATTGTTATACTTGAAACAAGTCGGCTTACCGGTTTAGGCTCTAGCTCAATGTACAGGGGACATGAAGACGCACAAATCGACGGACAGTATTATGAAACCCACTTAGTTGGACTTCTCCATCATGGAAACGTAGGATTTGAAATTTTCCTTGTTATGAAACTTGCTGTATAGAACAAGTATCTACATATAGTTACGTAGGTATACTGACTATTCTTTATCAAAACCTTTTGTGGCAAGAGGGAACATTTTTTTGAAAGCTTGAAAACAACGGCCTTATTAGTTTTCTGCCCAATTTTTGTGTTACTTTTTTTTTGTATGTCTGTAAGATTTAAAGTCTTTTAAATGCAACATGACAGTTTATAGCAAAGACTTAGTCCGGTCGTGTACTAGACACCTTCTTGTTGATATAGAGTTTACTTTATATTTTGTGGTGAAGCAGAAGCACACAAAATTCAAAGATTGGTTGAAGTGAAATATGATTTCATCATAATACGTTTATTAGTTTGGTCATTTTAAAATAAAATGAATAGGTATTTAGTGAACTGAAATCAAACTAAAATACTTTTCGGATTAAGGGAATATAAATAAATTGTAGATACGACTATAAAAGATCATATTGTTAGTGAGAAGGCACATAGTTGAAAAAATGTGAAAATAAGACAAACACAAAAAAAACTCCGTTTTATAAATTATTTCTTGTTCTTCAAATTATGTAGCTTAACACGAAGGCTTACAAGAAATTAATGATTTTCTGAAAGATAAATGAAGGTATTTTGAAGATTCAAAAACAATTTTTAAGTAAAATGTTAAACATTAATTCGAAAAAAAACTAACTCGAGAAATATTATAGCCCCAAATTTGCATTTTTTTAGTTGGAAATTGTTTAAACTATCAATAATTGTACTGTGATCCTGGAATAACAACATACGACTGTAATCGAATACGAGTCATAAAAACGAGTCTCAGAATATGGGTGAATATATGGGCGATTCTCAGCAAACTGATACTTTTGTGAGTGCACGGTATTGAAATTTTCATGCTTAAATCGAGTTTATAGGCGCCCGCAGGATTTTGTCCAGGGGGGGGCAGACACTTAACCAATTTGGAGATATCGAATTTTCGAAAAAAAATAATCTCATTTAAATCCTTCAGTCAATAATGAAAAAAATCCAAAATAACGTTCTATGGGAGGTACTGTTAATAGCTATCCAGCGTAAAATTAATTTATAACGGGTGATTTTTTAAGAGGTTTAGAACTTTAAAAAAAAAAAAAACACAAAAAATTCGAAAAAATTAATGAAATATTTATTTGAATCGATAGTTTGAACCTTGCAATTTAATGTTTAAAGATAATTTCATGCAAATGTTGACCGCGGCTGCGTCTCAGGTAGCCCATCCGCTGAGTCCAATTTTGGCATACTCTTTCACACATATCGGCCGGTATCTCACGAATGAATGCATGGATGTTGGCTTCCAGTGCGTCAATCGAAGCGGGCTTGTCCCTATAGACATTAGTCTTGACATACCCCCACAAAAAATAATCTAATGGTGTCAAATCGCACGATCTAGGCGGCCAATTGACCGGCCCGAAACGTGAAATTAACTGTTCACCAAACTCGCCTCGCAATTGCGCCATTGTTTCGCGTGCTGTGTGGCATGTGGCACCGTCTTGTTGAAACCACATATCATGCAAGTCAAGAACTTCCATTTCGGGCAAAAAAAAGTTTGTTATCATCGCTCGGTAGCGTTCACCATTGACAGTAACGCTGCGATTCGCATCATCTTTGAAGAAATATGGCCCAATAATGCCGCCGGCCCATAAACCGCACCAAACAGTGGCTTTTTCGGGATGCATTGGTAGCTGTTGCAATGCTTCTGGCTGATCTTCACTCCAAATGCGGCAATTATGCTTATTTACGTACCCATTCAACCAAAAATGAGCCTCATCGCTGAACACAATTTTTCGATAAAAAAGCGGATCGAACCGAGCACGAATTTTGATAGTAAAATTCAATAATTTGCAAGCGTTGTTCATTTGTAAGACGATCCATGGTTAAATTGCAAACCAAACTGAAGCTGTTTGACAGTGACACAAGGTACTAAACACACGTCAGCTGTCAAAACCAGTGTTGCCAAAACCAAACCAGCTAAAAAATCACCCGTTATTATTTAATAGTACTTATTTAACCACACAGGCATTTTTTGGAAATTTTTGTATAAAAAGCAAGGTTCATAGAACAATAAAATATCATTCGTTCACTCGTGAAAAAATCAAAAGGGAATGTTATTTTTGATTCGATTAAAACAAAATTCATTTTCACGATCGAACCAAAAATGCTAGGATGTGGATCTATAAAATTTGGTTCGTTCCGAATCTATTATTGAAGATCCATTCACGAAACTTTGAAATAAGAAATAAAAATGTAATTTTACAAAAGGAAAAAAGGACACTTTCGAAAAAAGAGTTTCGAAATTCTTTGACCTTGATAGATTTCAATGAAATCAAATTGAGTGATTTCTGATTGAGTGATAGTTGTAAAATAAATAGCAAAACATTCGGTCGCACTAACTTGCTCTATTTTTCTAGTTGCTTGGAAATTTAATGATAATCTATGCAGGGTGTTTTACATAAAATGCATTAAAACGCTACAGGACAAAGGTTGGATCGAAACAAGAAAAAAATTGTATGGAAAGGGATTGTAGTTTCTCCGCTTAGAAGACGAAGGGTACGATTTTCTAAGAAAAATAGGAAAATATTTATAAGAATTGTCAGTGTCCTGGAACACCTGTTTTCAAAAAATTGACATAAAATCATTATTTCTTTTGATTGTCCGCTTTCTCAAGTTCAACTGCAGTTATAGTCTAAGAGCCGACAGCAAGTTTTGGGAGTGGATTTATAACCGAAATTGGAGTAAGAGAGATTAAAGGTTCATGCATCTTGAAATTGAATACCAAAATCTAGCAGGCTTCATTTTCAGCCTTTGGGAGGGGTGGAAGATTAAAAAGTGCTAAGTCCCCTATTTAATTTTCATGTGGATAAACACCACAATCTTGATGGTCCGATTAAATGAACTCAAGTTTAACCATTTTACGTGAACTTTCTTATTATAACTTTTTTTGAGATTTTCAGAAAAACAAAAAGCAACAAATGAAGTCTCCACAAAAACGCCGATAAGGTATGCTTAAGCTAAAATCATGGGTCTTATTTATTTGATTACAAAGATAAAAGTCTTGAAGCTTAGGGAAAATGACAGAGCATCATTTCCTACTATATTTAAGTGAATTGATGTGTTAATGACCCTACCATTTAATGGGAAACCAAGCTGGTTTTAACCTCCATCCCTACCAAATGCTGAGAAAAATACCTGCCAGGCTTTTGTATTCGAAATAACGATACATGTACTTATAATCCCTCATACTCCGATTTTGGTTATACATCCACTCCCAAAATCTGATGTAGGCTCTTGGTCTAGTAGTTTTTACGTCTATTTGCTTCCAAAAATTATTTGCCGAAATTATCATCATTTTTTCCACTTTTTGTAGAGCCAACCATATTAACATTGGTTTTTGCATAATTTTTGGAGATATTTCCTCAACTTTGAGTGACATTTTAAAATTAAATTTCAAACGGAACTTCCATAATGTTAATTCTAAAACAGTAAATTTTACGTTGATTTATAGTCAAATAGTATATCATTGCGTTAGAAAATTATACGGAAGTATTGAAGTAAGAAAAAACATTTGCATCAAATGAAAAATATTGAGCTTATTTGTTAATTAAATTAAAAACGAAAAATAAATTTTAGAAAAAGAACAAAATATTCCACATACGCCATAGTGCACCAATATACAGTAATAATACTAATAACTTATCAAACAAACTCAACTATTACGAATCCTTGCACTATGGTAAAAAGAATATAATTTAAGAAAAAACTTATTACTTCTTGAAAAAAAAGGAGTACGTGTGCTATTTAGTGGAGCATTTTAATAACTTACGATACAGGCATTTGGAGCTATGTATGAGGCAAGTTTTGGATTCGTGCAAAAAAAAATCTTTTCCGATTTGTTTTAAATTATAATCCTTTTTTTATCGTAGCCCAGGGTAATCACGAAGAAAGGAACTAAAACTCGTATTAAGAAGTAAAAGCACTCTGATTAATGTACAGTTTCATAATTTATTTATTTTATACAATAGAAAAAGATTTTAACAACCTTACAATTTTATCCAAACTTACTATTAATAACAAGGATTTTCATAAACAGCAAAAATCTGAATTATAGATTTACAGGAATTGACTTGGTCCACAGTATTTACTTAGTGCCAGTTCTTCAGTTCAGGGTTAACGCAGAGTTAAATCAGAGTTAGCTAATCCTGAAAATAAATTAACTCAGTTGAGGATTAATTTTATTTTTTAGTTGTTAAAAATCTATTGTCATCAATGTACGACACTTCGGATATCAACCTTCTACGCATTTCAGACAGCAAAGTTAAGATGGCGCCATAACTGAAAAGGTCCTCAATTTGGTCCCTGAGTTAGCTCAACAAATTAATTGAGTTAACTCGGAGTAAACTTGGGATTTCAATTGATTGAAAAACACGCTTATGGAGTTAATTCAGGTTTAAAAAGAAGTAAACCAGGAACACAACGGTAGAAATCTGATTCCAGCACAAGGTCTTTGGACCACGATCTCACTTAGAAAGAACAAGCAGGGTTGTTAAAACTGGAATCTGATTCCAAGCCCATGGCTTATCCAAGGGACCGTTTGTGAACTGTTCTGCTGTGTTAAGAATAAAAAACGTATCGGTATTTTTAACATTTCAAGATAAACGCGTTTTTCTGTTTTTATCTCTATACATATTTTTTGTTTTGTTGAAGAATGTTTTTCTGTCGTATTTCAGATAAATCATTTTTTTGCTTAGATTTATTTATCAGATGTACAAATGCTGGTATGCTAATCACATTTTTTCCTTAAAATAAGGGCTAATACGTCAAATTTTCTTAAAAATAGCATGGTTCTTTGTAGTCCAGTCAATTTGTGTTCAGAAAGGCTCTTTTTGCGAGCAAATTGTGGGGTAGTTTTGATTTTTTTCCTCCTTTATGTTTTCGGGGAAGCTTAATCCGAATCTGAGGCTTTCCAACAAAATTTCGTGACGCAACATGGAAAAAAACGCAAAGAAATTATGCAAAAATGCATTTCTTGGGAGTTTTTCACTAATGGCTCAACTAGTCGAAAATTACATCAAAATACCATTGAAAGTATACACAATTTCCAATAAATCTCTATTCAAGGTTTTTTTTTCTGCCACCACCCATCTGGACTCAAGCACTAGTCGAAAATTGACATATATTTACTGTTTTCGAAAATCCACTCGAAAGCGCTAAGAAATTACTTTGTGTGACAAAATTTGAACTTTTGTCTGTAATATGAACTAAAAGATACACTTTTCTGATGATTTCTGATGCGCTGAGTTAAAATCTGGCCTTGAAATTGCTCTGGCATGTCACGTTTTTGAGATATTATAGTCTAAAAAGGAGGTAATTTTTTTTCGAATTAATTTTTGTGTTCATTCTGAAGTATGAACATTTTACTTTTATTTTTTTTTTTTGAATCTTTCAAATATGTACCTCCATTCGACTTTGGGAAATTGTTTGATTTTCACCTTACTACATTATTCGAAAATCCAGTCAATTTGTGCTCAAAAGGCCAAATTGTGGGAAAAAAAAGCTTATTTATCTCAAAAAAAAAAAGCTCTAACAATTTTGATAAAGAAAATACTGAATGAAAAGTGTATGTAGATATTAATAATAAAAACTAAATAGACTAAGAGCCCACAGCAGATTTTGGGTGTGAACGATAGCAAAAAAAAGAAGTATAGGCGTCGAAAGCTCCATTAAAGACTATTAAAAAAATCAAAGTCTTGCAGTCCACAACTGGGGGCTTTGCGAGAAACAGTGCATCGAAAAAAATATATGAATGCAACTTCGAGGATAATCGTGTAAGCCAAAATTGGTTTTCACTCATCCCTTGAGAACCTCCTCGGATCACATATCATGAAATCTGAGACCATTTCAGTGTATAGTTCGCTCTACCGGACCGTTTAAAAATTCAAAATTCTAAGTGTAAAACGGTTTTTTTAAACAGTCTGGCAGGGCGAATTAAACACTCACATGATCTCAAATTCCGTGATATGGGATCCGCGGAGCTTATCTAGGGAGGGGTGAAAACCAATTTTGGCTAACACAATTTTCCTCGAAGTAACATTCATATTTTTTTTTCGATGCACTGTTTCTCGCAAAGGCCCCAGTTGTGGACTGCAAGACTTTGATTTTTTTAATAGTCTTTAATGGAGCTTTCGACGCCTATACTTCTTTTTTTGCTATCGTTCACACCCAAAATCTGCTGTGGGCTCTCGTTCTAAAAAAAAAAGATTTTTTGGATTAAGAAAAAATCTTTTTTTTTTTAATTAAATACTTCGAAAACCGGTTATATTTGTGTGGGACGAGGGTTTTTAATCTATATTAATAAACTTTATATTCGAAATCGGCATACCATTTAAATTTAATGTTCCAAATATTTTATTTGTAGCTTTATAATTTTGGTAAATTTCTCTTTCATAAATAATTGAAATTAATTATTAATAACAACTAGTGTCCCAGGCCTTAAGTTTCAAATTAAATTTACCGTACGACAATGTATATACATACATGCACTGTGGCGTATGTAGAATATTTTTGTTCCTTCCTTGATTTTTGTTGTGGTTGAGAACTTACAATGTAAAACAACATTTAATACTACTTTATTTATTTATTTAATAAAATCAAATACTAATTCAAAAAATATTCTAATTTTTTTTTTTTAACTAAAAATATTCCCACGTTTTGATTAGTAAATATTATTGTTTTAAACTGTTTAGAGGTCAGCCGATGTTGCAAAAAATTCAAAACTATTTTGAAGGTTCAATAGATCTGACAGGTACTGCCAAAACAGCATGTCCACCACTATCTGTCAACATCAAGCCAACCATATTAGAAAGCCCTTTGTTTTGAAAAAAGTTTCTAAATTCTTCTCACGCACAATTCTCAACACAAGTGAAATTAAACCAATCAAAAAGGAATTAATATTAGACTTATGTAAAGGGTCCGCCAAATAACTTTTTTTTTTTGAAAATGCTACTACTACATGGAGTGTAGCTTCGGCTGTGTGGCACGTAGCGCCGTCCTGTTGAAACCAAATGTTGCCAATATCCTCTTCTTCAATTTTTGTGAAAAAAAACTCGTTCAACATGGCCCGATAACGATCGTCATTGACTGTAACGGCCACTCGAAGAAAAATGGCCCAATTATGCCTCTGGACCAAAATCCGCACCAAACAGTGACTCGTTTTGGGTGTATCGGCTTTTCAATGGCGTGCGGGTTTTCTGTGCCCCAAATGCGACAATTTTGCTTGTTTACATATCCGCCAAGATCAAAATGAGCATCATCTGAAAAGATGATTTTTTTGGGAAAATCGGCATCTACTCTAAGTCGATCGCAGGCCCACTTAGCGAAGCAGCCATTTAAATGAAATCTTTCATTATTAACCGGAAGGATTGTACTTTCAAATAAAAAAGAAATTTGAGAAAATATTCAGTAGTTTTTTTTTTTATAGCATTTTAAAAAAAAAAAAAGTTATTTGGCGGACCCTTTATATATATACATTTATGTATATTGTATACCTACGCGTGTAGGAGGAAGTCTGATGGCTCGTAACAAATAATTTTGTTGATCGTTGCAAGTAATACCTAATCATGTTTAGTTCCTTGGCAAGTCATTCATAGCTAAAATAACAAAGCCTTAAAATTTTGGATTCGACGTGGTGGGTCTCCTCGCAGTAGCCTTATACATATTTACGTTTGAAGTAACTCAAAAAAAACAGAAAATTGGAAAAAAATTAACTATTTTAACTTACTCAAACAAATTTAACACTTTTTTCATATATTTTATATTTCTTAAACCATAAATTTTTTTTTTTGTCCGTGGGTAGGTGCAAAACCTGCATCAGGCTCTATGAGGACCGGAAAACGCGTGCTCATAGGAGTGTGAGATTCTTACTACACTAAAACCACCTCCACTTCCCGATTGTAACTATGTTGAAACTTATCTAGCAATTTATTTTGAACGAAGTTAAGTAACGTGTTGCAGGTAACTTTCCGGTGAAAGTTTCTGCTTATTCCGCAATTTTAAAGCGGTTTTGTGTTCACCGCACCAAGTTGGAAGGTTTTGTTCTTTGCAGACGGCGTACTAAATTCGACTCGTCAAGAATGTCAATAATCGTTGGATTAGCGTGATCTAATAGCCGATTTCTATGTTTTCGCGTGAAACTCTCAATTTCGTCTCGAACCGTAGGAATCCCGAGATCCCTGTGAAGATCTTCGTTTCTTATATACCATGGCGCATTTACAAATGACCTAAGCAATTTATTTTCAAACGTTTGTAAGATATTTAAATTTGTATCGCAGGTACAACCCCAGAGTTGTATACCATAAGTCCAGACAGGTTTAAGTACCTGCCTGTATAAAATCAACTTATTATCAATACTAAGCGTAGAATATTTACCGAGTAGCCAGTTCATATCTCTTAATTTACTTTTTAATTCTTCGAATTTCTTTTTTACGTGCGGCTTCCATTTTAATTTCGCGTCTAGAGTCATTCCCAGATATTTTGCCTCATTCGCAAATGGTACACGACCGGTATTAAGAAAGACGGGCAATCTATTTATTTTTTTATACGTAAAGTCCACGTGGACTGACTTTTGTTCATTGAGTGCTATTCGCCATGTTTTTGTCCACTCATTAACATTATTAAGAGCATTTTGTAATTTAATCGTAGCTTCGTTAATAGTTTTGCCTACTGCTAGTATTGCAGTATCATCAGCAAACGTTGCTACGATAGTGTGTTCTGTTTGAGGTATATCACGTGTAAATAGAAGGTACAGAACTGGACCTAAAACACTACCTTGTGGTACCCCAGCCTCTATTTTTTTGAAATTAGAATATTCATTTCCGTGTCTTACACGAAAATGTCTGTTTTCTAGATATTCGTTTAGAATACTATAAAGTCCTTCAGGCAGAACTTGTCTTAATTTGAATTTGAGCCCTTCGTGCCACACCTTGTCAAACGCTTGCGACACATCCAAAAAGACCGTCGAACAGATTTTCTTTTCTTCAAGAGCTCTCTCAATTACGTCAGTTATCCTATGCACTTGATCGATGGTCAAATGCTTTCTTCTAAATCCGAACTAATGTTCAGGTATTAATTGTTTTTCTTCTATTATCGGCTGCAGGCGAAGGAGTAGTATTCTTTCAAAAACTTCTGATATTACAGGAAGAAACGAAGGAGTAGTATTCTTTCAAAAACTTTTGATATTACAGGAAGAAGCGAAGTAGGTCTGTAAGACTTCTTTTCATGAGATGGTTTGCCAGGTTTCAAAACCATTATTACTTCCGCAACTTTCCATTGACTCGGAACATATTCATTATTATAGCTTTTTCTTTGTCACTTTTAGCCCATTCATTTTGGCCTTTCTTAATAGGAGGCGCTGGAAGCTTTGGTCTTTTTGTTACTTTTATAGCTCTCCAAAGTGAGTAGTTAGAATCTTTTCCTGCTGTCAGATTTTCGAGGTAATTTTCTCGTTTTAAGCAAATTACACAATCGATTTAAATTAGCTTTGTGTTGAGGAGCACGGGTTCGCTGCAATTTCTTGCATGCTTTTCTTTTCTCTTTCACTAAGGTCCTCATTATGAATAGCGAATCGAACGTTCGCTTAAAAGCGAATGATTTTGCGAATTCCTTTATCACGGTTTTATCGATAGCGAGCTTCCACACCCGCTTCAAAAATCAATGCTGCCAACAAAAGTATTGATTTTTGAAGCGAATTTGGAACCTCGCTATCGATAATACCGTGATAATGGAATTCGCTAAATCATTCGCTTTTAAGCAAACGTTCGATTCGCTATTCATAATGAGGGCCTAAATCTTTTATTTCTTGCGGATATTTTATATCTTTGCAGCGTGGCATTTCCCTTTGATAAGGTGTGTCTACTGCGTCTTCAAGTTCGAGAGACGTTTGTAATGATATCCTTAATTCAACGCTGTCCTCGATATCTTTCTTTTGTTTTTACCTTTAATAAAAATAGGTTTCTACATAAACTAATGTATTTCTGTGTATATAAAACAAATAAAAATAATACAAAAAATCATAACTCAATTTAATTAAAATTTCAGAAAAAAAAATCTTAAGAAAGTTTTCAAGTTTCACTTAATTTTAAATAGACAGGTACAGGTGTGCTTTTTTTTATTCAAAATAATCTTTTCCATTAATAATATGATCAGTTCACCACCTACAGAAAACATTACCTCAAAAAGCTACAATTCCATACTTAATTTTAAGATGGCTATTAAAAAATATAAAAAAGTTGCAACCAGACGGATTTAAAAGTCATAAATTAAAAATTCCTATCCCTTTTTGTTCATTTTTTTATTAAGTGTTTTAGCTAAATTACAGATAAAAAGAATGAAAGTCCAAAATAAGTCTCTGGAAATTAAAAACAACAACAACAAAAACAACAATAATAAAAACTCTCATTAAAGTCAACACTCATCAGTGTAACAGTGACCTAGTCTCTTATTTATTACTCTGTATTATCTCCTTCCTAAGTTAAACTCATTTCGCTTTTACTTGTGCTCTCTTCTCTTATCTGATCTCCCTGTCCCGCCTAGAATCTTTTTCTCAACCCAATAATCTAATAGGGTCAAATTAATTATAAAATTGTGTGAGAAGAATAATATAGAAACAATGACATTATTTATTGTTGTATGTGTCAATGCCGGCTGCGTTAGCTTAAGCAAACTAGTAAACTGGTCTATGTCAGGGATGAAAATGCTCGCAGTTCTAAAAAATGGAGAATTCAAAGAAATTAAATAATTAATTTTAAATGCATATGTTATGTATGCATGTATACATACCTACAAACAAAATACATATATAAATATAAAACGTGTTTGGTGGATGAATAATGAAGTGTTTGGACACTATCTTTTGCTGGCTTTCTACGAGTCGATTTTACTGTGAAACCAATTGCTTTAAACGACTCACGCACTCGCCCAACAGATACATCATTAGTATAGGTTGAAAATCATTTAAAATACAAAAACTAAACGAGACAAATACGCGTCACAACATTTGACAGTTAAAGAACTAACAGGCTACAGTAAAATTTTATGCTTAAAGCTATTAAAAGTTCAATGTTTTTTAATTGCTCAGCTACAAAATACAAACATTTTGTCAATATTTTCATACTATAACACCTTTTAAGGTGAGAAAACGACATGAGGTTGTTTAATTTAATCTTACGTCATTTGAAGCAAGTATGTATCACAACAAAAACATAAATGTTAAAAAAGGAGCCAAGTTCTTATGTGTACAAGAAACCCGTGCGTTAAAAGTCAGCCAAAAAAAGTAATGAGATCTAAAATATATGCCAAGTTTTAAGTTCATGAAGTTTAATATCAAATATCCTTAGTAGAGTAATATCGAAACAATTCCAAATCATGACAGAAATTTGGTAATTAATGATTACTGATAAAAATTTGGTGGGTTCACTAGTCAAGTTTTCATACATTTAAAATTTGTGATTAAGTAAGTATTTAAGAGAAAACTTGCCAAGTAAATCCACCAAATTTTAATCAGTAATCATTAATTACCAAATTTCTGTCATGATTTGGAATTGTTTCGATATTACTCTACTTAAGATATTTGATATTAAACTTCATGAACTTAAAACTTGGCATATATTCTAGATCTCATTACTTTTTTTGGCTGACTTTTAACGCACGGGTTTCTTGTACACATAAGAACTTGGCTCCTTTTTTAACATTTATGTTTTTGTTGTGATTTCACTCCTTTTTGCAAAGATTTATTTTGCCAGGTGAAAGTCAAGCCCTACCGCTCTACAAAGTTTCATAATTCTACGACAACCGAAAGTGCTCCATACAAATAATAGCAATTCTGAAAAAGTGGGTGGATGGCAAATCCCCCCCCCCCCTGAATGGACAATTCCAAATTTCCGATTTTTTTCCTTTCTAAGTACTTCAAGTCCTACCGACCTACAAATTTTAATCGTTCTACAACAATCGGAAGTGCTCCATATTATTTATAAGAATTTTTAAGAATGTGGGTGGATGCCACGCCCCTGAATGCAAAATTCCAATTTTTCAATTTTTTCTTTCTAAGTACTTTAAGCCCTACCGACCTACCAATTTTCATCGTTCTACAACAATCGGAAGTCCTTCATATAGTTTATAAGAATTTTTAAGAATGTGGGTCAATGCCACGCCCCCTGAACTGAAACTTCCAATTTTTCGATTTTTTTCTTCTGAGTACTTCAAGGCATACCGACCTACCAATTTTCATCGTTCTACAACAATCAGAAGTGCTTCATATAATTTATAAGAATTTTGAGTATGTGGATGGATGCCACGCCCCCCGAACTGAAACTTCCAATTTTTCGATTTTTTTCTTCTAAGTACTTCAAGGCCTACCGACCTACCAATTTTCATCCTTCTACAACAATCGGAAGTGCTCCATATAACTTATTAGAATTTTTAAGAATGTGGGTGGATGCCACGCCCGCCCCCTGTATGGAAAATTCCAATTTTTCAATTTTTTTCTGTCTAAGTACTTCAAACCCTACCAACTTACCAATTTTCATTGTTCTACAACAATCGGAAAGGCTCCATATAATTTATAGAATATTTAAGAAAGTGGGTGGATGCCACACCCCCTAAATAGAAAATTGCAGATTTTCGATTTTTTCCTTTGTATGTACCACAAGGCCTACCGTTGTGCGAAATTTCAAGTTTCTACGATGTCGGGAAGTGCTCCATAATTTTGATGATCTGTCAGTGAGTCAGTCAGTCAGTGAGTCAGTGAGTCAGTCAGTTACGGTTTTTGCGATTTTTGAAGTCCTATATCTTGGAAACTACTAATGCTAGAGAGTTGAAATTTGGTGAGCCACCTGTGTTTGATCAGTTCAGCAAATACTCCGAATTTGATGTTTCTGACTTTATTGGTACTGAAGTTAGAGGGGGGTTGAAAATCGCCTGAGTTTGTTCCTGTAAAAAGGGTGTAGTGCCGAGAACTTGGCTGGGCACTACCGTGGCCTTTGATTTTGAGAATTTAGGAAATGTGCCACTCCTCGAAATTCGGAAATAAAATGCACAACTGGTTCTTACATACTTTCTTTTATGTTCAAGGAACTTAGAAAGAATGTCTTCTTATGTTTGAAAAAATATGTTTTTAAATCGTTCAATATTTTTCTTTAAGAATCCAAATTTTAATCATTTTTTGATATAAAAATTGAATTTCCTAAAAAAAAAAATTTAAGCCGATTTTGACATGTTAATATACATGTAAATTTCAATTTTAATATTTTCTTAAATTCAAATACACTTTTTGGAAATGATTGTATCAAAAACTCAATTTGAATCAGTTCAGCCGATGATGAGTAAATTCAAAATATAAAATTCAGTTCTATGGGTATGTTTGGATACTGTTATTCGAAAAATTTTATCCAAATCGTAAGAGCTGCTTAAAAAAAAAAATGAATTTAGCTGAACGTGTTTTTAACGTTGTATGGTATTATGTACCGTTATGTTTGTAAAATATTTTTCAAAACATTTAAGAAAATGCTAACAAATTATTAGAAACCAAGTTTATAAAGATAAACCGTCTCGTTTCCGAAATATGTACATACATATGTATTCAGTTTTCAAAAAATTTTAAATACAAAATTTTGTTTGGAAAATTCTGGTACACAAAACCATAAAAACTTTTGGTGGCACGAGCACGATAACTTTGGCGCCAAAAATAAAAAATATAAAATGCACGACTGGGTCGCACGTACTTGCTCTTATGTTCAAGACACTGTGAGCTTAAGAAAATTGTATGTAAAAACATAGAAATTATGAGAGAAAAATGTAGAGAAGCATGAAATATGACTTTTAAATTGGATAAAACAACTCTTTTGACAGTTTAATGTGGAAAAAATAATGCCATCTTAATTCTTGATTGCATATGATTGTTGGGAAAAAAAATTTAAAATCGTTGGAGCGGTTTTAAAAAAAATTAATTTTTTATATATAAAATTCTTAAAACATTTTTAAGATCAAATCTTGGTATGCAAATCTAAAGTATATATTTATGTGTATATAAAAACAAAATTTGAAAAAAAAATGTCAACCCGTTTTTGAGATATCGAATTTTCAAAAAAAAATTTTGAAACTTTTTTTAAAAATCCAAAAACTTTTTTTTTGAAAATTTTGATATGCAATATTATTTGATCTTATCTGCATTTTGTACATAAAAAAATTCATCTAAATCCGTTTAGCCGATAACGAGAAAATTCAAAATAAAAAAAAAACTTTCTATGACAGGTACTATTAGTAGTTGCTAAGTGTAAAATTTTATAATTTTTGGTAGTAGATCGTACTAATTTAAGTATATGAAAAAAGTTTAATCAAAATCGTAGGAGCCGTTTTTAAGCAAAAAAATATTTTCCTTTGCGGTTTTTTAACTTTTGTATGGAAGGTACCGTTATTTTTTTTATAAATGTAAAAGTTTTTCTAAAAATATTTTAAAGAGTACTAAAAAACTCTTAAATACCGAGTTTCAAAAAAATCGATCATGTCGTTTTTGAAATATTTGATTTTCCAAAAAAAAATTTGAAACATTTTTTAAAAATCCAAAAAATATTTTTGCAAAAATTTTGGTACACAAAACTATTTATATTTTTTGGAAGCTTCTGTGTAAAAAAAATAATGAAATCGGTCGTACCGTTTTGAAGAAAATAAAAAAAAAAAAAATGGTTCCTTGGGAGGTACCATTAATAACTATTTCTGAAAAATGGTATTCCACCAAAAAAAAGCCTTTACTAAAATAAATTTATTGAATTTTTTCTAAGAAAAGTTGTCGAGCCGTTTTTGAGAAAAATACGATTATGTAAAATTGCTAAAAAAAATTGTATGGCAGGTACCGTTATTTTTGATTCTAAAAAAAAATAAAAAAAATGTGTGGGCATAATCACCAAAAACCACTATGTACCAATTTTGAAGAAAATCGATCGAGCCGTTTAGGCTGTAGACGAACAGACAGACAGACAGACAGACAGAATTTTGCCACCCACTTTTTTGGTGTTCTCTATCATCGTAATATCATGTTTGAATGTTATCATTGTATATCCAATCTATAGTATTCTCATGAAACACGATTTTGTAGGTAGACATTTGGTCGATAGGTTCGCTGTGATCGCCTTACCGAGATCCCTTAACAAAAATTAGTATTACATTTGGACGCATAGATGGCCATGAGCTTTTTTTCTTCATGAGAATACTATAGAATTTATATACAATGATGTTATCTCAAAATTTTTCAAAAATGGTTATTAATGGTACCTACCAAGGAACCATTTTTTTAATTTTTGATTTTCTTCAAAATGGTATATGACCGATTTCAATTATTTTTTTTATACAAAAGATTCCAAGAAATGTTAATAGTTTTGTGTACCAACATTTTTGAAAAAATATTTTTTGGATTTTTAAAAAATATTTCAAAATTTTTTTTGTAAAATCAAATATTTCGAAAACGGCATCATAGATTTTTTTGAAACTCGATATTTAAGAATTTTTTAGTACTCTCTAAAATATTTTTAGAAAAAATTTTACATTTATGAAAAAATAACGGTACCTTCCATACAAAAGTGAAAAAACCGCAAAGGAAAATATTTTTTTGCTTGAAAACGACTCCTACGATTTTGATTAAACTTTTTTCATATACTAAAATTAGTACGATCTACCATCAAAAATTATAAAATTTTACACATAGCAACTATTAGTAGTACCTGTCATAGAACGTATTTTTTTATTTTGAGTTTTCTCGTTATCAGCTTAACGGATTTAAATGAATTTTTTTATATACAAATTTCAGATAAGATTAAATAATATTGCATATCAAAATTTTCAAAAAAAAAGTTTTTGGATTTTTAAAAAAAGTTTCAATTTTTTTTTTGAAAATTCGATATCTCAAAAACGAGTTGACAAATATTTTTCAAATTTTGTTTTTATATACTCATAAATATATAGTTTAAATCTGCATACCAAAATTTGTTCTTAAAAATGTTTTAAGAATTTTATATATAAAAAATTAATTTAAAAAAAAACCGCTCCAACGATTTTAAAATTTTTTTTTCCCATACAATCATATTCCATCATGAATTAAGATGGCATACTTTTTTTTCACCTCAAACTGTCAAAAGAGTCGTATTTCATGTTTCTCTACATTTTTCTCTCATAATTTCCATGTTTGTATATACAATTTTCTTAAACTCGCAGTGTCTTGAACATAAGAGCAAGTACGTGCGACCCAGTCGTGCATTTTATTTACTATGGGAGGGGGGTCTTTCTCGCCCCGTTAAGGAGGTATAGGCAATTTAAAGCCAAATTTTTTGTTCTTTAATCCTTAACTTAAATTAAATAATAGTATAGGATTTGGGGTAGGTGCGAGGGTCGGTGTATGCAAAGTTTCTTGTACATTTAAAGAATCTGGATTTAAAGAAACTTTGAACCTATCCTATATATTAAATGTCAACAGCTGCTTCTTATATATCCATATGCGTGGCCCAAAGTAGCACATTTGAAATTTTCAGACATGAAAATGTAATGCATTATAAAAATTCACATTACCTAGGTACTACATAATTTCTTAATATGCATGTTTGTCTCTTACATACGGATATAATGCAATTTATTGTAATGTTCAAAGTATGCATACCTACTTATATCACAAAAAAAAAAAAACGAACAATATTCGAATTTTGTACCGTAGTAGTTTTAATTTTCTCAAAAACTAGAAGACATAAAATAATATACATAGTTTTCAGTTTTTAATTATGAATTAATTAAAGCATTGAATTTCAGAAAAAAAAAATTATATGAAATTTTACAGTTTTGAAAAATTACACTCTAAGTCTATTTTTATATTTTTTTTTTTTTTCAAATTTTGAGTTTGAAACCCGTTTTTTTCGAAAACTATGCATAGATTGATTTAAAAATTACCTAATAGAACAGAGTATTTGCCATAACAAAAAGGTATAGGTACTACTTAATTTTAAGTGTTACCGTTATTTTTGAATATTTATTTTCACTTTTAACGTATTGTTTGGGTCATGCATGCTAGCTTCGCGCCTTCTAGCTCGTCGGACTGGGAGGGAGTGAGTGAGATGTTGTATCCAAAAAAATGTTGAAATAAGAGCCCGTAATGTCCCTGATTGTGCCTTTCTGAAATATCCCTACAAAAGAACGCCGAAGAGCTTTAGATGTCACTGCTCTTTTTGTTGAACCCACCCAAATAGAAGTAGGAAGATCACCTAGTTCTACTTCCATAGCTTTTATTTATTTGATGCTTATAATAGCCGCTAACTTTCCTCGTTACGTCGGTAGTAGGTACTACTGAATAAGATTACACTTCGTCATCATCCCTTACAGGCCTTGGTTCCTTCACTTCCACCAACACATTTTTTAAACTGAAAGCATAATGCTCGAAACCTTATTTATACTCAAATCCAAAAGAAATATTACCAACGCTGATCATTGAGAAATAAAACATCAAACTCTTATTTCAAATCATAGAAAAGTATACCCTTTCCACCCTTATTTTTATTGAAATAATAAAAAGAATAATAATTACTTATATCTACCTATAAATCGCAAATAAAATTCAACGAAACAAAATTATCCAAAGCATCATCAAAACAAAATATAATAAGAATTTTGGAATAATTGAAACAGCTAATATACTCTTGTTTTTAACTGAGATGAAATTCAATCTTTTGTATATTTTACAGCAAGAGAATATGATAGAGGAAGTTTAGGCAATGTGGCATTGTGGCCTCTGTAGGTAATATGACCCCTCCAATTATTTCTTACGTCATAAGCTTGTTTTGTTGGTAGTCTAAATTTGTACAAACATCCCCCTCTCTTATACGTTATATGGAAGATAGGCTTTTTAGGTGCTTAGGTGGCATTACATTTCCCACTTGAAGTTTAATGCCTAAAAAAAAACTTGTTTTCATTAAACTTAAATCAAATTAGAACTTAATTGTTAATGTTACTAACGTAAATACTAAAAAATTAAATGCAAGCGTAGAAACTAGGCCCCATTTTATAAAAATAGCGTCATGCTGATATTATAGCCCTCTTTACATGTGGGTATTATATCCAAAAACTATTTACAAAAATAATTTTTAACTAAAAAGGAAATTAAAGATAGGATTTTAAGCTTTAAAAAGCTATAGCATGACAATGTAAATGTTGCCATTGTTTTTTTTTTATTTTTTTTGTTCTATTGCAAGTCCATTTTAGTAGAAAATTGCCCATTTCATCTTAACGGGGGGAGATAGCCACCCTCGCCGCACCTTACACAAAATACCAAGTAAATGATAGAATTGTATATGTTCTTCGGGGACCATATAACCAACACTTTGAAAAATCCATGTTTTTTCGCTCTTTCAATATAAATATTTTTTTTTACAAAAAAATTGCAATTTTTATTAACTTTTCATTGGAAGTTATTGTAATTGGTCATATTTGTCGAATCGAAAATTCTGTCATATCTCCACGTTTCGAGCTCCTTAGAATCGCAATCCATCATTTTTAGAGAGAAGTCGGTGTTTGTACGTACTTTCGTACGTTCGTTCACTTTGTTTCCTTCAACATAGCACAAGAACGAATAAAAATAATGTGCGTGAAGTTACTTACTTACTTATCCGGCTCCCGATCCATGAAGGGTCTCTGCCTGAGATATTGCGGTCTTCCATCGGTTGCGGTCCCTCGCACGCTCCCTCCAGTCGTCGAGACCAAGCGCTCTTGCGTCTGTGACCGCCTGGTCCCTATAGCGGAGGTTCGGTCTTCCTGGTCGTCTCGAACCTGGGGGCTGGGATTCGAAGATTTTCTTGGCTGGAGCGTTGTTGTCCATTCGCTCGATGTGGCCGAGCCAATGTAGTCGACGTGTTTTGGCTCTTTGGACTACATCCACATCTTGGTAAAGCTCGTACAGTTCACGATTGAACCTTCTCCTCCAATCGCCCTCTTCGCATATAGGACCAAATATCCGCCGAAGAATTTTTCTCTCGAAAGTGCCCAGTATCAATTCCCCTTTTTTACTTATCGTCCAGCACTCGGCGCCGTAGAGTAGAACTGGTAAAATTAGCGTTTTGTATAGCGTGCACTTTGTCTTTCGGGAAAGGAGTTTTGAACCCATTTGTTTGGCCAAACCGAAGTAGCAGCGGTTCGCTAGGGTAATTCTTCGTCGGATTTCCACTAAGGTGTCGTTCGTGGAATTGATGTTTGTTCCGAGGTAGGTGAACTCCTTGACTACCTCGAAATTACTGCTACCAACAGTGACGTTTTGTCCTAGGCGATGGACAGATGAGGCTTTGTTTGTTGATAGCATATACTTTGTTTTGTCCTCATTCACTTCAAGACCAACGCGTTTCGCCTGCTCATCAATAGCTGTGAATGCTTCAAGTACAGCTCTCTTGGAACGGCCGATGATGTCGATGTCGTCCGCATAACCAAGCAGTTGAGAAGACCTGTTAAAGATAGTGCCTTCCATGTAAACACCCCTCTTGCGCACTATCTGCTCCAGGACAAGGTTGAAGAAATCACATGATAGCGCATCTCCTTGTCTGAACCCTGTACACGTCTGGAATAACTCGGATGAGCTGTTACCCATTTGCACGTTGTACCGCGTATTTTTTAACGTCATGCGGCATAGCTGGATCAGTTTTCCGACATCGCCAATAGAAGCTCTTGGCGACTTATGCTATCATATGCGGCTTTGAAGTCGATGAATAGGTGGTGGGTCTCGACTTGAAATTCGTTGGTCTTTTCCAGGATTTGCCTCAATGTGAAGATTTGGTCTATCGTTGATCTGCCTGGCCTGAAACCACACTGGTACGTGCCGATCATAGTGTTGCAGAAAGGTTTTAGACGCTCACATAGTACGTTGGATAGGATCTTGTAGGCAACATTATCGCCTTTTTTGTAGATTGGGCATATGGAGCTATTTGACCAGTCGTCGGGCATACTTTCCTCCTCCCAAACTTGGTTGATGAGCTGGTGCATGCACCCACCAGAACATCTCCTCCATACTTGAAGAGTTCCGCTGGTAGGCCATCCGAGCCTGTGGATGGCTTTCTTAACCTCTTCAGTACTGGGTGCTGGGACTGGATCTTCATTGACTGGTCTAATGCTTCTTTGTTCCCCAGTCACCTCCTCTACATAATGCCCGTAAAGCAGCTGCTGGAAATGCTGCTTAAACACGTCTACAATTCCCTGTGCTTCGGTGACTAGGTTACCTTCGCTGTTTCGAAGAGCTTGCGTGCCAGTCCTATAACCAGATGCCAGTTGCTTGGCTGTTTTGTAGAACCGGCGGGTGTTGGTGGCGGTGCTGCACTCTTCGAGATACTTGAGCTGAGAGGCTGCGGATGCTCTTTTATTTCTACGCAGGGTTTTTTCTCTTTCCTTCTCTTTTCACGGTACTCCTCTCTTGCTGCTCTTGTTTTCCGTTGCAGCATTTGCATTCGTCCATTTTCCGTCTCCTGCTTCAATACCGTGCATTCATCATCATACCACGGGTTCTTTTTTCTGGGTGGTTGATAGCCTATGGAGGTCTCGGCTGTCTCCTTAATAATGTCGCGATACTGGTTCCACTGGTTGTTGACGCTTGTGGCTGGGTGTACGGCAGAGAGTTTCCCGGTCAATTGCTCACTGTAGTCTCTGGCTTTCTCAGATGTGCTAAGGCATGCGATGTTGAACTTTTTTCTTTGGGCGGTCTTCGTTTTCTTTTCGTTGGACAGTCGGGCTCTGAACGTTGTCACAACAAAAAAGTTGTCAGAGTCCACGTTTGCACCTCGAAAAGTTCGCACGTCCAAGATGTTCGATGCGTACCTTGCGCCAATTAGCACGTGGTTGATTTGGTTGGCAGTTCGACCATCTGGAGATCGCCAGGTTGCTGTGTGTATCCTTCGCCTGGGGAACCTAGTGCTACTTATCACCGTATTACGAGCTGCAGCAAAGTCGATTAGTCGGAAGCCGTTGTCTGTTGTCGTTTCGTGGAGGCTGTGCTTTCCAACTAATCCGCCAAAGATGTTTTCCTTTCCGACTTTAGCATTAAAGTCTCCGAGCACGACTTTGACATGCGTGAAGTTAGCACCGTCATTTTGGATTTGCAAAAAAAAAACCGGTTGTGCTGTAATGTGCCCAACAAGTGCTGCTCCTGCTATGTGCCGTATTTAAAAAAAAAATCGTACTAAGGGTTTGATTTTTAGAGGGTACCCATTTTTTTAGCGTGAAGTTAACACCGCCATTTTTGATTTTCGAAAAAAAAAAGTTGTGCTGTACTGTGCTCAACTTGTGCTGGCTTGTGCCGAAAATATTTTTGAAAAATTCGCAAATTTGCAAATTTTACGAATGAAATTTTTATGAAATCTCAATATTTCGTAAACAAAAAAGTTGTGCTGCATTGTGCTCAAAAAATGCTACTAAGAACCAAAAAGAAAAAAAACCAAAATTCGCTTAATTGCATCTATTATGGCCAAAACTAAACTTTGCGAAGGGCTGTAGCGTGAAGTTAGCACCGCCATTTTCGATTTAAAAAAAATATAGTTGTGCTGCATTGTGCTCATCTTGTGCTGCCTTGGGCCGTAAATATTTTTAAAAAATCGCAAATTTGCAAATTTTACGAATGAAATTTTCGCGAAATTTCGTAATTTCTAAAAAGTGAAAGTTGTATTGTTTTGTGCTCAATTTGTGCGGCCATATACCAAAGAGATAAAAAAATTGCATTTTTGTAACTTTTATGCCAAAAATGAATTAATAACACTGGTCAACACAAATTTTGTGCCTGGGTTCTGTATATGATTTTCTTATTCCTTACATATTACTTATTAAATAAAAAATAGCCTTGTTTGAAAAAGTTTGCTTTTGTAGTCAGGAGCACATTATTTGAAAATTCATGAAAATGGGCTATGTTAGAATAAATTAGAATAGATATTTTAAGATATAAGACTTAGATACAGCAAAACGCTAGAGCGTGTAGGCTGGTTCAAAACAAAAAAAAACATATGAGAAGGGGTGTCTATGTTCTCCTGTTTAGGCAGGAGGGGTAATTTTCTTTAAAAAGTTACTTAAACTAGAAAAAAATATTAAAAAACAACGGCAACACCAAAAAGATCAAGGTATATTTTATTTTTAAAAGTTAAGACTTCATCCTTTAATTTAGTTTTCAAATTAAGTCATTTCCATGAATAGTTTTTTTTTTAATTAATTTTCAAACACAGAATTTTGAAGAAAAAAATCATTATTATTATTATTATTTTTTTTTAATTAAAATATTCTTAATTTTTCGTGAAAAAGTTAGTTTTTTCTTTTCAATATTCAATGCTTTCACCAATCTTAAGTGAAGGTTTAAAAACCAGATGGTTGTATGTATTTAATTTTTTTTTATTTTATTATTTTTAATTTTGATAAAACTGAAAATCACAAAAACTCTATTTTTCTTCATTATTTTGCTTAATGTTTGGTACCAAAATAAAAACGGTAATTTTTGTTAACAAACACACTGATTTTGGAATGTACTGTTCTAAGATTATAACTATAGAATAATTTCCCATCATTGTTTTATTTGATTGACCTTGGTAATGACGATTACTCTCGAAGTCCATAAAGTCCTAGTTAAAACCTTTTCCTTTTTCGTCTGAGTATGCTCCCAATAAAGTTTTAATTTTTTTTTCTAAATGACCGTGCAGAATATTCAATCTAAGAGACATCCTGCATGTCCTTTAAGTTTCTTAACATATTTTCAAAAATGATAATAATGTGATTTTTTATAAAATAACCACATATATAGCAAAATGCATTAGCATCACTTTAACACATTCTTAACAACATTTTAACGTCTTTAAATTTCAAAATAAAAATGTGTGTAGTTTGTGACACAAATACATTTTAGAGATACCAAATGGGCGTAATAATTGCCCTCCCCTCTCCTCTTTAAAAAAAAAAATATTAAAGCAAACATTTATTATTTCTATGAAAACCATGTGGACCATGTGGAAATCTTTACCACGCTAAATGCATTGGTTCAACTAATGCGTTTATTGAGAAGATAACAAATTCTAAATTTGCATATTGGTATTGTACGAATTGCCGTAAGCTCTCCCTGTCTCAATTGGCTTTTAAAATGTCTGATTTCAAATCAGACATTGTAAAACTTTCTAAGGGATTTGAAGAGCTTCTCTGTAATTTTAACAAAGCAGTCTCAAATTTTAGCTCATTGACTCTCCCAAATGATCCGGTGGATATCGGAACATCTACTGATGACCTAATACAGGAATCTCTCCCTCCATTGAGTTTGCCAGTGGAAGATGATTTGATTGCGCAGTCCTGCTCAACAGTGCGCCGTGATATCGAATCAGATGCCAAAAAGAACAAGAAAAGAGGTAGGGATACCACATTAGTTATCAAAAATACCAGTCCACCCCCTAAACGAACAAACTTTAATCCTCTTAATGCTTTGGATTTACCTTGTCCGGTTCAGGTAGCGAATGAAGATTTAGTGACGGTTCCCAGCACTATTCCTGAAGCGGATTGTATTACTATATCCAATATAGTTACCGATCCAAGGCCCATCAAAGCTGTCTCCAAACCGAAAACAATTTTCATATCTCGACTTGAACCGGATATTGTTCCTGAAGAGATTGTAAGCCACTTAATAGCTAGAAACTGTATCCCTACAAATACTTCTATTAAGTGTACAAAAATCAGTAAAGTTAATAGTTTTGTCTCATCATTTAAAATAGTTACACATCCTTCGTTCTTTGATTCTATTTGCGATATTGGTAATTGGCCTCCTGAAGCTCTTATCAAAGAATTTTCAATTAGAAAAAATAGACATTCAAGAAATTCACCCAAAAAAATATCCCCAAAAAACTTAATAGGATTACCCTCTTCTATCAAAATGTAAGAGGGCTTCGTACTAAAACTGCTGATATCTATGTTAACTCCCAGGCATTTTCACATGACATCTTTATTTTGACAGAAACCTGGCTCAATTAAAGCTTTTTGAACACGGAACTTTTTGACGAAGAGTTCTTAGTTTATAGAAAAGATCGTCATGTTGATAGACCAAAAGATGTGGGAGGTGGTGTTTTGATCGCAGTTCGAAATAAATTTATATCTTCACGTATTATATTTCCTTTTAATTTATCAATTGAACTAATTTGCATAAAGTTAGCCATACAGTCAAAATGTATTTATATATTAAATGCATACATTCCTCCAAAAAACATCGAACGCAGTCTATGTTGAACTCTCTAAGGCTCTAGATTTTATTATTGAATTGTCTTGCTCCAACAGCACCATATTACTTCTCGGAGATTTTAATTTACCGTCTATAGAGTGGATTCCTTCTGAGGATGAATGTTTTCAAGAAGCATCTTTAACTTCTTCACAAACTGAGCTTCAGCTTTTGGATAGAATTATTGCAACTGACTTACAGTGAGTAAGCTGTATTAAAAATTCAAAAAATCGAATTCTCGATTTAGTATTTTCATCTGACGCTATTAGTACCCTTGTTCTAGAATCTAGTTCAGGAATGTCTAATATAGATAGTTATCATCCTCCTTTGGATATAGTTCTTGACTTGAGCAGTCATATTATAGAAAATAGCAACGATTATGATCGCTCATATACTTTGGACTTCAGAAAGGCAAACTTTCAGTTGCTATCAGAAGAATTAGCTAGATCTGGTATTGATAGTATATCAGTATCTAGCAATATTGACGAAGCAATTAATAACTTTAATACCATACTTAATAATTGCATAAATAATACTATCCCTATAAAAGCACTAAAAAATACGAACTTTTGCCACTCATGGTATACGAAAGAGTTAAAGTCGCTCCGAAATAGAAGAAATAGAGCATGGAAAATATATTTAAAAACTCTTTCTTCAGTTGATCATAACTCTTACATTGCCCTTTTCGAAGAATTTAAAGCTCTTTCAAAGTCTCTATAGACCAATCATGTATACGAAATGGGAAGATCTCTTAAAGAAGACCCCAAGGCATTTTGGAAGTTTGTAAATTCGAAGAAAAACTCAGATGGTTACCCGGCAAACTTCATATATGAAAATTGTGAGTTGAAAGAAACCATCGATATTTGCAACGCATTTGCGAAAAACTTTCGTAACTCTTTTGTGGACACGCCTTTTGATATTGATGAAGATTATTTCAGAAATTTACACTCCTATGCCCAAACGAATTGCAATAATTTCGCTGTGCAACAGAGTACTGTTTTAGAATTACTATCATCGTTAAATGATGATTTCTCATCTGGACCAGATGGAATTCCAATATTATTGAAAAATTGTAGACATATCTAGCTGAACCTCTTCAATTTTTGTTTGAGCTTTCTATCAAATCAGGCAAATTTCCTTGTTTATGGAAAACTTCATTCCTAACTCCAAATTTTAAAAAGGGTGATAAAACTGATATTTCTAATTATAGGCCTATATCAAAACTGTCATGTATACCAAAGCTCTTTGAACAAGTTGTGTGTGAGACTTTAGCATTCCATACCAAGAATTTAATATGTGATCAACAGCATGGGTTTGTGAGAAGAAAATCAACAGTAACAAACCTACTTACGTTCTTGCATAAATGTTCTTATGCCTTAGAAAATGGAAGTGAAGTTGATTGCATATACACTGATTTCTCTAAAGCGTTCGACCAACTTAGTCACAACATTATTATCTTCAAACTTAAAGCTTTTGGTTTTCCAACTTTCTTTATCACATGGATAAAGTCATATCTTGAAAATAGATCGTACCTAGTAAGATTTAGAAACTGCCTTTCAAATTCATTCCTTGCTCACTCCGGTGTGCCCCAGGGAAGTCATCTGGGTCCATTTTTATTTATCCTGGCTATAAATGATGTTGTTTCATGTATACGCTCTAGTGATATTCTTATATTTGCTGATGATATGAAGATATTTATGTCAATAAAAGCTAACCATGATCACGTTCTTCTGCAAGCCGATATTGACAATTTCTATATTTGGTGTGGTAAGAACGGTCTTTCTCTTAGCCCTATTAAATGCCAAACAATTACTTTCTCCAGAAAGCGAATTGCAACTACTTTTGATTATTCCATTTCGCAGCAAAAACTCTGTCGAATCTTTAGTTTCAAGGACTTGGGTGTTAACTTTAGCTCAAATTTAGAATTCACTGAACACATTAATTACATCGTTAATAAAGCAAGCTCCATGCTTGGATTTATAAAACGTTGGGCTAAGGAATTTAGTGATCCTTATGTTACCCTTTCCTTATACAATTGTTATGTACGACCTCATCTAGAGTACGCCTCGCAAATATGGTCTCCCTTTTATGAAATTTATAAAAAACGTATTGAATCAATACAGCACAAATTCATTCGCTTTGCTTTGAAGGGTCTTCCTTGGGCTGATCCGTACAACCTTCCACCATATGAACATCGGATCCAGCTACTGCAGGTCCAAACCTTATATCAAAGGCGTGTTAATAATGATCTACTATTTCTTCACCATTTTTTAAATGGACAAATAGATGCTCCTGATTTGTTAGCCTGTATAGGCATAAATTACCGCGGAGGATCTCACCACCTGCGAAGATTTGAACTATTACACGTTAATTTCCATATAACTAACTATGGTATACATGAGCCTCTTAACCGCATGTGCAAGATTTTTAATTAAAACAGCTCCTCTGTTGATTTTAACATTAGTAAGATGGGATTAAAGAAAATATTTAGAACCAGTGCTCCACGGTCGTGATTGTTCTTATTTTTTTTTACTACGTGTATGACCTTAAATATTTTGTATATTGTTTAATTATGAATGTATATTGATTTTTTGTTTAATTTTGTTAATGTATTAGTATTTTATTATGCATGTGTTAGATTGCCTTATTTTATGTGGGTATTTTTCCATCATTTTGGAGCATGACGAATAAAAAAATTTTGAAATAAACCCAGGCACAAAAACTATTTTTTATTTTGTTGAGTTGTGTAATTTTTTTTTGTAAGTTTTACATTTTTCTTAAAAACTAACATGTGCTATTTCAGTCTCAGTTTGTGCTGCCATATTCTGAAGTAATTAAAAAAAAATCGCATTTTTGTAACTTTTACGGGCAAAAAACAGAAATTTGCAAATTTCCTGAAAATATTTACGGCACAACGCAGCACAAGTAGAGCACAATACAGCACAACTTTTTTTTCGAAAGTCAAAAATGGCGGTGCTAACTTCTTAACATATTGACGTAATGAAGAATTGGTGAAAATATAAAAACAGATCAATTCATAGTTTTTTATAATAAGAAAAAAATATTGCTATACATTTTTGAAAAAAGTTTTCGGCTGGAATATCTTGAAAAATAACAATGATATTTGCTTCGGGATAATTTTATTATATACACTATTTTATAAATAAAAATTGATAAAACTTGTAAAAGTAGTACCTCGTGGCATGGTAAGAACGTAGGACTGGCATGCCGAAGGTTTGGGTTCGATTCCCAGCCGTCCACCACCACCTTAAAACAGAAATGTTTTATCCGAGGTACTGCCTCTTGCGAGAAACTGATAAATCCTCCAAGAGTATACTTGACATGAAAAAGTGCTTTTCATTTAGCCGTTCGGAATCGGCAAAAAAGCTGTAGGTAGGTCCCCTCCATTCCTGCCAACAACACGCACACAGGAATGGTTGAGAGTTGTAAGTCACTAGGCCCTGGTTCTCCACGAGCTGTTGCGCCACCCAATTTATTTATTTATGTTATTTTATAAAACTTGTAAAAATATTCAATTAACAGTTTTTTTAAAAGGGAAAAAAACTACAAGCAAATTTAGCAATAATTGTTGAAAAATTTTGTTCGTCTCAAATAACTTGAGAACAGACAATGATATTGGCTTCAGGTTAATTTAATTCTACACACTAATATAATAAATAAATGAAGTAATCAATAAATAAATAAATAAATAAATTAATTTAAAAAAAATAGAAAAAAAAATAAATAGTATGTATGTTCATAAATTAAGAATATAAGGCTTTTAACAATTTGTGTTGGATATCTTAGAGAAAATTAGAAAATCCATTATTTTAATGAGTTCTTTAGCATCTTAATGATTCTTGGATTTTTGTATTTATGAATGCAAATCTAGCCCTAACCTATTTACACTTTCGCAATTAAATAAAAAAGGAAGTAAATTAATTTCATATGGAGTAAATTGTCATCTCTGTACTCAATCAGAGTCGCTATCTACATACTACATTCCATATCTAAAATTTAGACCACTGTTGGACTTTTTCTCAAACTACACCATTTATCTTCAGATGTACATAGGTACATCTATCTATGCCCATGGCGTCAGAAATTCCATTCTTAGTTGGATCAGGTGGGACATTCCACCATACACCGGTTAACGATGGTATAGTGGTGGTCAGGTTTCCGCCTTTGTTGGTACACAAGAAGCTACATATATTCCGTTTGTGATTTCTCCTTTCCAGCGGTCTGTCCGGTTGCTGTCATTTCGGACACGAACTGAATTGCTTCTAATGAATATGCGCGATCGCCGCTTGATTGATCAATTGAAATATCCGTGAGCATGATAAATGTTCGTATAGTAATGAAGGAGCCTCACTTAAAAGTATGTATAGTTAACCTAATGTCGGCCAATGACGCTGTTGATCCAGAAAAAACTCGCATCATTCTTGTGAGTTTCCGTAGTGAATTTAATTCTGTGTGTGTCATGTATGGTGGCATTTTGTATCTCTCAATCATAGAAATTCTTCTTTTGCTGTAATCTTGGATCCATGCGATGCTAAAGAGATGGTGACTCTTGTCTTGATGGTGGTCACTTCTGGTTTTCATTTTTAGTTTTTTTTTGTTTTCAACCTGATATCAGATACGTGGTTTGTATAGCTGCCTCAAAGTTAAATGAGGCCTTCTCGAACCATGAGCAAAATCCATGCCATAAGAAACAAATTAGATTGGTAAAATAAAATCATAAAAAAAATAAATAAAAAAATTAATAACAACAAAAAGACCACAACGACGATGGATGAGTGAAAGAACAGGCTTACGCGTGGTCTTTGAGAGGAAGATCACTTCTAATGAAGATTCAAATGTGGAAATCCATTCAGTTATGTTTACGGCGATCCAAGAATCAAACGCGGATACAAATTTCTAAAACAAATACCAACCAAAAAAAAAAAAAATTAACAACCATAAATTTTATAAAGTGAATAAATTTTAACGTAAAGTTGCCCATGCACAGATAGTTTAACCATTTTTCTTTTTTGTAATTGTAGTTAGTTGTGTTTTGTGATTTTTGTTGTTTTGTTATTGATCGTCCCTTATTGAGAATATTTTAAGCAGAAAAGACGCGACTTGCATTTGAATGCAACTTAACTTAATTTAGCTTGATTAATTATGAATTAAATCTTTATTCATAAACGGTTTGTATTTATCGTGTTAAAGAAGGAGTTACCGAATAGTTCACTCGAAGTGTGTTTCAACTGAAGTGATTAAAGTTTTTGCATTTTTATAATAAAGGAGGTAATTATTGAACAGAATTTATGATTTCTTATTAAATAAATTATTTGTCAAAATACATACTTTGATATAATTTGTCGCACTAGCTATTTGTTTAAGCTTTGCATTCGTAGAAAGATTTAAACGAAATCTGAAACTTCGTAGATAAGTACATAAATCCAAACAAAAGCTGTGTTCCTTGCTGAGTTTCAAATAGTTTCACACCGCCAGATTTAGTGCGAGCCCGTTCCACAAGTGAAAAATGAGACTAATTATCGGACACTATTTGAAGCTGTTTGGGACTAACTAAGGAACAATAGCCCAGTCGGTATAAACATTTGAAATAGAACAAAATTTACCGTGCTTTTTTGCTTCAACATTCGTTGGAGGGGGTCATTAAGAGCCTATGACTGTGTAGTTTTTCAGGAAAATTGCCCCGGCCATATTTTTATGAAAAATTGCGTTTTACTGGATAACTCCTTCATTATTAGTGTTGACAAAAAAGGTTAAGGAAAAACGGAAAGTCAATTTAATTAATTAAATTCCATAGAAATTAAAGTGTTAAAAATAAAATGCAAGATCGGGTCGCACGTACTTGCTCTTATGGTCACTGAGGCTTGAAGAAAATTGTAGGTATATTGTGTATGAGAGACAAATGTTCAGAAATGTTTAAAAAAAATTAATTTTTATGTATAAAATTCTTAAAACAAAATTTTGGTATGCATTTCTTAAGTTTTTATTAAAATAAAATTTCAAAAAAATTGGGAATCCATTTTTGAGACATCGAAGTTTCAAAAAAAATAATTTCAAAACTTTTTTTAAATATTTAAACAAATTTGTTTTGAAAATTTTTATATGCAAAATTATTTGAACTTATTTGAAATTTGTAAGTAAAAAATTAATCGAAATCCGTTCAGCTAATAATGAGAAAATTCATAATAAAAAAGAAATTTCTATGAGAGATAGATACTATTAGTAGGTAAAATAGGATAAATAAAACAAAAAAATTGGTACCACCATGAAGCTTGGTGAAAACGTTGCATGTACCATGAGAATGAAGAATCAAAAGAGTCTATAAAAATATTTCATATGGAAGGGTGTTTGTTTTTTAGGGGGGAAGGGGGGAAGTTGTGGCGTATCAAACGGAAAAATTTTTCTTGGTTCAACCTAAGCATATGGCACATGTTTTTAAAGTAGTTTTAAATGCTGAATCAAAAGAAACCAAAACCAAGTCGATACAACCTCCGTGAAAAAAGTTATTGTCAATTTTACGTTACGATTACTATAGTTTCAGTATAAAAGTTAAATATTACCGAAAAATAGTTGAAAATAATGGTCCGTCGATGAAACTTGGCATCAATGGTTCATTTGTCATGAAAAGCAATTATATATATGTGGTTAAAAGGTGTTTTTTTGAAGGTTGAGGTGAGGGTTGGGATTATGGTGGGATTATTACCATAAAATCTGTGACAAAAATGGTACCCTCATGAAACTTTATAAAATTGTGGTATGAACCACCAGAATGAAGAATCAAAAGAGTCTATAAAAATATCTATACACCGAGAAAAAAAGCAACGTAAAATCAAGGGAAACAACTTTGATTTAAATATTTTACGAAACGATTTGGCATCGAAGACGAAAATTTTAAATTCAAAGTAGCAATGACATCAATTCAAAGTGTTTCCCTCTTTTAAAACAAATATGATTTAACCATTTTTTTTCTTCATTTGAGATGTCATCATCGTTGATTTGAATTCATCCATTTTTAAAGCAATATGTATCAACTTCGATTAAAGTACAAGCATCGTTGATTGAAATACATACAAATTTTAAAATACTTTTTTAAAACTTTAATTCAACTTCGTCCAGTTATTGATTTAAAAGAAAATGGAAACTAATTCATTAAACAAATGACAAAAATAAATATGAGAAAAGTAATATTTTTTTTGTTGATTAAATGTAAGTGAATTTTGAGTGCGCGTTAATTTAGCTCACAAATGTTTTGTAGATACTTCGTGAAATTACGAAGCGCTCTCGAAATTCTATATATTAAGCTAAAATATAAATTAAAAAGTAATTAAAAAATCTGACTTTTACGTTGGCCTAACTATGCAACACTTTAAAAGTACGTGCATGAAAATTTAAATTCGATTTCGAAAAATATTAGCATCTTGCACTTTGAAACTACGTTGAGTGTACTTTAAATGTTCGAAAAGTTGATTTCTATGTTAAATTGAGTACGTTTCGCTTTGAAACTAAGTTGGCTTTGTTAAATCTACGTTGCCTATTTAAATCCACAGTACACAAATCTAAGGTATTATACTGCGCAGGTTGTCAGTCGAAAATAAAAAATGGCTGTGGGTGTGAGGAAGAAAACACACGTAAAAACAACAACAAATTAAAATTAAAATTGTCAGAAATAAAAATGGCTGGGAGTGTGAGGACTTAAATACACGTAAAAACAACAACAAATACTGACATTTGACACAAATTTTGATATATGCGCAGAAGAAACAAAAATCAAAACTCTAATGATATTACCTTTAATATGTGTACTGTGATTTAAATCAACATGTTTTCAACTTGAAATTAAATATGATTTATTGAATATTATTCAACTTTAAATCAAATATTTTCTATTAGATTTTAAATTGCATTTTTTCCCTCAGTGTATGGTAGAAGGATGTATTTTATGGGTGAAGGAATGTATAAAACTTTTTCCAAAAACTAAAATTGTTTCCAAAAACAAATAACACCCTTTACCCAAGCCCACAAAAAAACACACTTTCTCCCTTAATATTTTTGTAAAATCCGTCAATTCTTCATTCTCGTAGTAAATGAAACATTTTTACCAAGTTTCTTGAGGATTACCATCCTTTTCCATTTTTTTGAAAAATAACTATACACTTCCCTCTTTCTTCAAAAAACACACCCTTCCATGCAAAATATTTCTATAGACTCTTTTGATTCTTCATTCTATTAGTTAATAGCACATTTTTACAAAATCTCATGGGGGTACCATTTTTGTAGCAGGTTTTATGGTAATACTCACACCACTACCCCAACTCACCAAATAAACACCTTTTAACAAAAGATATTTTTATACACTCTTCTTATTATTGATTTTCATGACAAATGAACCATTGATGCCAAGTTTCATCGACGGACCATTATTTTCAACTGGTTTTCGGTATTATTTAACTTTTATACTGAAAATACAGTCATCTGTAACATAAAAATGACAATAACTTTTTTTACGGAGGCCGTATCGACTTGGTTTTGGTGTCATTTGATTCAGCATTTAAAACTACCTTAAAAGCATGTGGCATATGTTTATGTTGCACCAAAGTTAATTTTTCTGTTTGATACACCGCAACTTCACCCCACTCCCCCTCAAAAAAACACCCTTCCATGCGAAATATTTTTATAGACTCTTTTGATTTTTCATTCTCATAATACATGAAACGTTTTCACCAAGTTTCATGATGGTACTAATTTTTTTTTTTATTCGAAAGACTTTTCGTACTATTTTACCTGTACTATATTAATAATTGATCACAACAAAAACATAAATGTTAAAAAAGGAGCCAAGTTCTTATGTGTACAAGAAACCTGTGCGTAAAATGTCAGCCAAGAAAAGTAATGAGATCTAAAATATATATATGCCAAGTTTTAAGTTCATGAAGTTTAATATCAAATATCTAAAGAAGAGTAATATCGAAACAATTCCAAATCATGACAGAAATTTGGTAATTAATGATTACTGATTAAAATTTGGTGGGTTCACTGGTCAAGTTTTCATACATTTTAAATTTGTGATTAAGTAAGTATTTAACAGAAAACTTGCCAAGTAAATCCACCAAATTTTAATCAGTAATCATTAATTACCAAATTTCTGTCATGATTTGGAATTGTTTCGATATTACTCTACTTAAGATATTTGATATTAAACTTCATGAACTTAAAACTTGGCATATATTTTAGATCTCATTACTTTTCTTGGCTGACTTTTTACGCACAGGTTTCTTGTACACATAAGAACTTGGCTCCTTTTTTAACATTTATGTTTTTGTTGTGATTTCACTCCTTTTTGCAAAGATTTATTTCGCCAGGTGAAAGTCAAGCCCCACCGCTCAACAAACTTTCATAATTCTACGACAACCGAAAGTGCTCCATACAAAAAATAGCAATTCTGATAAAGTGGGTGGATGGCACCCCCCCCCCCCCCCCCCCCCCCCTGAGTGGACAATTCCAAATTTTCGATTTTTTTCTTTCTAAGTACTTCAAGTCCTACCGACCTACCAATTTCCATCGTTCTACAACAATCGGAAGTGCTCCATATAATTATAAGAATTTTTCAGAATGTGGATGGATGCCACGCCCCCTGAATGCCAAATTCCAATTTTCAATTTTTTCTTTCTAAGTACTTTTAGTCCTACCGACCTACCAATTTTCATCGTTCTACAACAATCGGAAGTGCTTCATATAATTTATAAGAATTTTTGAGAATGTGGGTGGATGCCACGCCCCCTGAACTGAAACTTCCAATTTTTCGATTTTTTTCTTCTAAGTACTTCAAGGCCTACCGACCTACCAATTTTCATCGTTCTACAACAATCGGAAGAGCTCCATATAATTTATAAGAATTTTTAAGAATGTGGGTGGATACCACGCCTCCTGAATGCAAAATTCCAATTTTTCAATTTTTTCTTTCTAATTACCTTAAGCTCTACCGACCTACCAATTTTCATCGTTCTACAACAATCGGAAGTGCTCCATATAATTTATAAGAATTTTTAAGAATGTGGGTGGATGCCACGCCCCCTGTATGGAAAATTCCAATTATGCCACTGGAATTCCACTACTATTCCCAGTTATGCCACTGGAGCAGGAAAAAAAATAGAATCCACCAGAATTTCCTTGAAGCTGCAGACGTCAGATGGTCATCACTTGATACTTGTCGGGATTCAAGAAATGTATGGCTGAACATATCGAAGAAAAAAACTGATCAAGTTAAGTAGGCCTCAATTATCGCTCCTAGTGGGAGTCCTAACGGGCCACAACTCATTGGGAACCCACATGAGCAGAATGGGAATCAACCCATCTGACTTATGTAGAGGGTGTCAAGATGAGGAGGCGGAGGAGGGCTCATCCCATTTCCTTTGTGAATGCCCCAGTCTGGCCATAACTAGAAAAGAGGCCCTCGAAGAATACTTTTTCGACGAATGGGCGATATCTCTACCCTGCCACTAAAGAATATCCTGAAATTCGATCGGAAGTCAGGGTGGTTCAAGGAGGCATCTCATCCCTTAACTTGTCATAAGTCCCACACCCATCCCCTCCTCACACCTACCTACCTTTATCCTGGGGAGCGCAATGGATCCACGGTGATCCGAGTGAGATGAAGCGGCTTACCGTATCATCACCCCTTCTAACCTTACCTAACTACTATTCCGGGAGCCGACCGTAAGATTACCTATCTCATCGCGGCCACGCAAAAATTGGTTGCCAACCGATAACTTTAGTCCAAACATTTACAAAACTGCTGGTCGAACAAGCTGTATCTGGTCGCAATGGTTAGAAAACGCACTTTTTTGGTTGCATTTTCCGCTAAATGTACCTAGCATACAAATAACTTATATAAATGGGGTATCAAATGAAAGCTAAGGCTGTCCTCTACAAACATGATACCATTGGCTGGACAGATTTTTGTTGGCTGTTGCGATGGGTTTTAAAGCTTTTGCATACAAACAATATTGAAATCAGTCAAACCGATTTGAAGAAAATCGAAAAATGGTTTCCCACCCAAAGGAAGCCTTTATTGAAAGCTGTAAGCAAACAAACAGACAGAATTGTGCCACGAATCCAAAACTTTCCTTATAGTACCTACCACTATTGCAAGTAAAAAATACAACATAGGCGTCCGCAAGTTGTGGGGAAAAGCGTCAATTGCTAATAGTCTAAGGCCCATTTGCTGATTCGGAACATAAATCTTATGCATAGCTTAGTTCAACATAGATTCTATGTCATACTTAAATCTATGTAAGTTGCACGAAAAAATTTATGTTCAACATAGCAAGCGACCGCTTTTGAATTCTAACTAACTTCAAGTCAGTTTGCGCAAGTGTCAAAATAATATTAGTTTCGGTTTTATTTTTGCGTTTAAACGTATTTTGCGTGGTTTTGTTTTGAACAATGTCCGGGAATAATATTTTATTCATAGTGTATGGAATATCCAATTAAAGCGTGTTTGTGTATCCAGTCACCGTTGCGGTCTTTGAATTCAGCTGCTTAAAAAAGTGTTAACAAAACAAAAATATTTAAGCAAATGAAATTGAAATATGTATATTTTCTGAGTCCAAAAACGCATTTTGGAAGATATTTATCCAGAAATTGCAACATATTCCGGTTATTGCGTTCCAATTTCTATTTAAATACATTTTGATTTCATTTCCTTCAAAAGTGTTATTTTTAAGTCAGAGTGTTTACTTTTGAAGTGTGTCGATATTATGTACAAAATGTTGTATCGAAGTATTTTTGCGGGTTCGAGGATGCAGTAATTTGTCCAATACCATTTGAAGAATGAACTAAAAAATTTGTTTTCACACGCGTTAAGCTTCGAAGGAAATTAAAATCATACCAATTACGTATGGTTTGCTATGCCATAATATTATGGGAAATGCACCAGTCTAATCAATAATGCATAATTAAGGCAACATTCGTAAGCTCTACCTTACGTGCAATGTGTACGTTTGGTTTATGAAACGGTAAGTGCAGTTTCAGGAAATTTTATAAATTCATTTCTAAATTTATCTGTTGCTTTCGAAACTCTCAGAACTTTTCTTGAGACAGCTGAGATTGTACTTCCGCTACAATCGGCTATGCTTATGTACTTATAGGAAATTCTAAATATCAAAATAACTATTGGTATTTTCTTTGCAAAATCTTTTGTAAGAAGAGTGAAAACTATATTCCTTTCGTAAATTTCAAAATCTTAAGAACTTCCACACCATTTTTTAAAAACATTATCTTCACAATTCCCGGCAAACAAGTCAAAATCATCAGCAAAAGAAAATTAAAGTTTAACATAAATATCTTATGTGGCACTTTTTCTTCCACCTAAGTTATGTTCAACTTAAGGGTTTTTATGTTTGAGTTTTCGTTTGGTGCAAAGCGTTAAGTATCACTTAAGGGTTTATGTGGAACATAAGTACTTATGTTCCGAATGAGCAAATGGGCCTAAGAGCCGGTAGCAAATTTTGTGGGTGAACGCACAACCAAAATCTGAGTATGAGGGTTTGTAGGTGCATGCATCTTGATATTGAATATTAAAGTCTGGCAGATTTTTTTGCCCCTGAAGCGGGGTCGAGAGATTGAAAATAGCGGTTTTCCCATTTGTTGTGTCATGAGGAAGACCGGTTCAATTCATTGAGGAATGATGCTCGGTCATTTTTCCTTTGTCCACAAACTTTCTTTTTAATGATCTGATTAATTAATCTCAAGATATGCTCTTTTGAAGCGAACATTATCGGCCTGATTTTCGAGAATTTTGTTTGTTGATTTTTAATTTTTTTCAAATCTCCAAATTTCTCTCGATATGGTGTGCATAAAATGGTTATATCTTGAGTATTATCAATTGGATCATTAAAAATAAAATCTTTGGACTTGGGGAAAATGACAGAGCATCATTTCCCATTTTTTAAAAATGAAATGAAGTGATTGTACCCTTGACACAACAAATGGAAAAACTGCTATTTTCAATCCCCCGTCCCCTCTACGGGCGCCAAAAAAAATCCTGCCAGACTTTGATATTCGATATCAAGATGCATGCACCTACAAATCCTCATACTCATATTTTGGTTATGCGTTCACCTACAAAATTTTCTGCCAGCTCTTAGTCTATAACCTTTGGCTTGCTGCGCCTATTTAGATAGGTTTTAGATTTAGATTTAGATAATTCATTTTATTCAAAAAAACTTAAAATTAAAAGATATTACAATAAGCATAACTTAAAGAAAGTATTAAGAATGAAAAAATAAGTTGCCGTTCTATAATTTAAGGAACATAAAGTTCTAAATTAGTGTTGAACGCAACTTCAATAAAATTTAATAAATATGAAGCGTTTTATTAAGGAATTTTTGTAAAATACATTTTCATGTGTTAGTCTTGTTTTAAATGTTGACAAGTGTTCAAGTGATCTCATTACTTTTGTTGGCTGACTTTTTACGCACAGGTCTCTTGTACATATAAGAACTTGGCTCTTTTTTTAACATTTATGTTTTTTGTTGTTATTTCACTCCTTTTTGCAAAGATTTATTTTGCCACGTGAAAATTAAGCCCTACTGCTCTCATAATTTTACGACAACCGAAAGTGCTCCATGTAAATAATATAAATTCTGAAGAAGTGGGTGGATGGCACGCCCCCTGAATGGAAAATTCCAAATTTTCAGTATTTTTCTTTCTAAGTACTTCAAAAAGTGCTTCATATAGTTTATAAGAATTTTTGAGAATTTGGGTGGATGCCACCCCCCTAAACTGAAACTTCCAATTTTTCGATTTTTTTCTTTCTAAGTAGTTCAAGCCCTACCAACCTACCAATTTTCATCGTTCTACAACAATAGAAAGTGCTCCATATAATTTATTAGAATTTTTAATTTTTCAATTTTTTTCTTTCTAAGTACCTCAAGCCCCACTGACCTACAAATTTTCATCGTTCTACAACAACCGAAAGTGCTACATATAATTTATAAGAATATTTTAAAAAGTGGGTGGATGCCACGCCCCCTGAATTGAAAATTGTTCCTGTAAAAATGGTGTAGTGCCGCGAACTTGGCTGGGCACTACCGTGCCCTTTGATAAACAAATTTTCAAACAAAGTCAACGCAAAATTGGAGTTGAAAATTTGTTTGTTTCTATATCAAATAATTTGTTTTAGAAAATTTATCTTCGTACTTAAACTAGGGGATCCCCCTTCTCTGATATTATTTTCTCTTGTCTCGACCCAAATTGTATTTTTTTTTTCAATTACATGTAAATTGTAATTGAAATTTTCAATTACAATTACGTGTAATCAGTATAATTAAACTTTTATGTAATATTTTAATGTAAACTGAGCAATCACGCATGGCAAACTACGAAAAAATTTATACCGAAATACATTTTAATTTTTGGCAAAAATATTTGCCCCAAAAGCATAGTTTACAGTTCCCATGCGAAAAAAAATCAAAATTTTCAAAACAATATTCCATCTATTTTGTGCATCAAATTTTATAATATTCTAGGCGCAAAACGTTTACCTTGGCCACACATGGAGGCATTAATTTAATAAACTATAGGCCTAAAAATGTAAAATAATTATTTTTGGATGCGAAAACCATTTGCATGCAAATAATGCCTGAGGTGAATATATTTTTTTTTTTTTTTTTTGAAGTGTAAACCGACCGTATAAGAAAATATTTTCTTCACCACACTTTTTTCGCATGCAAAACAATTGCCGGTCCATTGTTTTGAATGACATTCCATGACAGCAATGGTTTTTTATTTTGTATAAAACTGTTAACCAATCATGCAACCAATTAATTTTGCATTTCATCTCAATTATTTTTGACATGCGAGAATATTTGCATACATTTTTTTTCGCAAGGGAACTGGTAAACTAGGCTAAATTCAAAATTCAAGGCGCACGGTGCACAACGTAAGTTTTTACTAATCTGGACGCAGCTTAAGCATAGTTTACAGTTCCCATGCGAAAAAAATATCAAAATTTTCAAAACGATTTTCCATCTATTCTGTGCACCGAATTGCATAATATTCAACGCGAAAAACGATTGCCTTGGCCTAAGTCACCCATTGAGTCATTAATTCACCCTTAATTAATAAACTATAGGCCTAAAAATGGAAAATAATTATTTTTGGATGCAAAAACTATTTGCATGCTAATAAAGCCTTGAGGTGAAAAAAAAAATTTGGAAGTGTAAACCGACGATCCAAAAAAATATTTTATTCACCACACTTTTTTCGCAAGCAAAACAATTGCCTGTCCATTGTTTTGAATGACATTCCATGACAGCAATGTTTTTTTTTTATTTGCATGAAACTGTAAACTAATCATGCAAAAATTAATTTAGCCTTTCACCTCAATTATTTTTGACATGCGAGAATATTTGCGTAGGTTTTTTTTTGCACACGGGAACTGTAAACTAGGCTTTAAGGAAAAAAATGGGCTCGGACATCCCGAGAACTAGACCCAACTACTATACCGCAACACTTGCAGCACCTTTTTTGATGAAACTTATTTCTTGCAAATAGTAGTCCAAATCTGGGGCTGCAATGATGATTTGCCAATATATGAAGATGATAAGTGTTGACATAAGTAGCGAAACATACGTCGTGGTAGAAAAAAAAATCTTTGCATAAACATTTTAAAAATTTACATGTTCCTCAACTTTGTTGCACATTTTTTTTTCCATAACAGCAAACGTTAGGGATATAAAAGGTAAAAACTAAAAAAAAAAGCATATTTTAAGGTGCTTTAACAGAGAAACTATTAATTTTAAAAACAAAAATTGTACACACAAAATTATAATAATTATAAAGTTGGTGGTTAAAAGGTGACATCAACTCGATTCCTGGCATTCTAAATGAGAATTAATTTAATTTAAAATTTGACTCAACATTTAAAATGTTTGGTAAAATCTTTATACCTTTGGAGTTCTTGAGATGAAAGCATTGATAAAAACGAAATACAGCAAAACACAATCCAGTCTCGTGTCTCTCGAATAGCCTTTTAAGTTAATAAAAGAATGAAATTTGTGGTTATGATTTTATACTGAATTTAGTACCTATTGAAATTAATATTATGTAAATGCATGATTCGCGTTTCTAGCTGTTCCGCAGATAAAAAGTGTAGGTACCTATATGCAGTATGCACCCAACCATAAAAACTTTATTTCTCTCTACCAAACTTGGTAATATATTTGAACAAAAAGTAGAAAGAAAAACCGCTTTGAGCCAGTAAATCCGTCAAAGAATCTGATCATCATCTAACCACACACAGAGAATCAAACGACCATTCAACTTGGAAGACTATTACTTTCACCAAAATTGAAATATAAGTACAAAAAAAACCATTGTAAGACACAAGTCAGACTTTTATACAATAAACCGCATGAGCTATGAGGAAGACAGATGCGCGGCTCAAAAAAAAAATCTACCGTAGTTTATATGGTCCCGTCTTTGAAGAAAAAACAAAAACAATAAACCACAAGGTGGCATAGGGCTTTTTGGTTGTAGGCTTCAATCAGTCCGAAGACCACGTTCAAGTCGTACACCAAAGCTTACAAATTAAACGCAACATCATTAATGACTATGGCGCTAATGTGAAATGCTAAAGAGGCATGAAATTTGACCAACATGTGTTTTTAGATGCAAAGAAGACCTGTTGAATTAAGAGAGGTTTAGAGCTTAAACATTAAGAAAGCGTAGATATTATAAAATAAAAATGACTCAGACTAAAAAATAAAAACAATAAAAATAGGAAGCGCTACCTGACGTCTTTTTATGTACCGCATGATCGAGCGATGATGATGAAGATGATGAAGCATTTCAAGAATCTAATCACCCGTGGAGAAATGGCAGCTTTCATTTTAATTTCCATTGTCTGACAATTATTGTTGCTTGAGACTTTAAAGTTGGATTTGTAGTTAAGCTATTTGAATTTTCTTTTATCAATTATTTCGTTATGCATCGCATAAAAAATGGAGATTTATAGACTCTCCAATGAAGATTCGTTGATCACACAATTTTATTGTTTTTTTTTTTTCGAAATGTAAATTTGTGCCTCTGGTGTAACTCTCACTCTTCATATGAAAAGGTCATTGATTCCTTCTGTTTGTAGCTTTTTCTTATGTTAACATAGTTTTCACAAGAAATGAATTCGTCTTGGAATTAGTCATTTGAACTGAGTGCATAGATTAAGTAAGCAACACTGAAAGTTATGGGTTCATTGTCTCATTTATAAAATATTCGAAAAAAATATTAGAAAGCATAATCTCTTATGGAATCCGTTGATTTTCGTTTGTTTTTGGTTTCAAGAACAAATGTTTTTTTTTGTTCATATTTTACAAATGGCATTTTTTTACTTAAACTATAACTAATAACATTGTTAGCTTAATTGACTACTTGATAATTCAATGTTAAACAAAATGCATATTGGATTTTTATTTTTATTCTTACTCAGGTGGAACGCACCAATGTTTAGAAGCATTCAAGCGATGCATTTTTTTTTTTTGAATTTTAATACAAATTCGTGATTTTTTTTTTGAAATAAAACCACACAAGGACATTAGAATCAATTATACCAAAACTGAGTTGTAACTTGGTACAGTAGTTTGAAAGGCAGCGTTTGGTTTGCGTGCTCAATGATTCTACAACAGCATTAAGTTCTTGGGGTCCATACAGTACGCTCTATAAGGTATTACCTATCCTTGTGAAATAATTGCTTATGAAGAAATTCCTGACAAAAGGCAATACAGTCGACGCTCGATATAGTGAAGTAATAAAAACCAGGCCTGTTCACTGTTTCGCGATTGTTCACTTTTTCGAGCGGGAGTTTTCTAAGGCTTTAAAGGCAAATTTGATCCAAAATGCACATTTCGTTCGATGTGAATGTTTTCAATTTTAATTAAAGCCTAGTACGCTGCTGATGCGAAACGAAAAATCCCATACAAAAATGACACAACGAAATCATAAACGAAAAATTTAGTTTTACTTTTCGTTCTGCAGTACGCTGTTCGATGAACGAAATTGAAAATTGTTGCATATTTTTTGGAGAAGTCTACACTCTTTTTTCACACACAATTAATTACCCAGGCCATTTATTGTGTGCGGAAAAATGACATTTGTGTTTTTTCGTGTGTATTTTTGTTGTTTCTTAGCTTCCTGCGTAGCTGTGTGTGTTCTTTTTTTTCCGTTGGATTTGTTTTGATTTGTTGAATTGGTGTAACTGTCAATGAATATTTTTTCGCTGCGGTTTCTTTAGCATTTCGTTGTCTTGTTGGAGACCAACTAAAAATTTCGATTCGTTTCAGCAGTGTACTAGGCTTAAAGCTTAGTTGGCTGCTGTATGCAACAATTTTGAATTTCGTTCGAACAACGTACTGCAGAACGAAAAGTAGAACTAAATTTTTAGTTTCTGATTTCGTTGTGTCATTTTTGTATGGGATTTTTCGTTTCGCATCAGCAGCGTACTAGGCTTAAGACTAGTACCACAGATACTATAGTTACATAGATATCGCACGCAGAGCAAATAAAAATGACTACTTTTTTAGCTTGGGACGTAGAGCTACATCCCAGTTATATCAATATTGTGTGAGTTATGGACCACATATGATGTTAAAAAAGATAAATTTACATACATAGACATAAATACAAAGCGTCAACAACAAGTCATCAGTAGTTTGAACAGCCGACTCGATTTTTGAGGACAAAACAAAAGAGCTTGCAATCGCAAAATATTGAAAAAATGGTCATTTTTATTTGTACTGGATGCGATATCTATGTAACTCTAGTATCTGTGCTAGTACGCAGCTGATGCGAAACGAAATATTTAGTTGGTCTCCAACAAGACAACGAAATGCTGACGAAAACGCAGCGAAAAAATATTCATTGTCAGTTACACCAATTCAAAAAATCAAAAAAAATCCAACTGAAAAAAAAGAACGCACACAGCCACGCTGGAATCAAAGAAACAACAAAAATATACGCGAAAAAACACAAATGTAATTTTTCCGCACACAATAAATGGCCTGGGTAATTAATTGTGTGCGAAAAAAGAGTGTAGACTTCTCCAAAAAATATGCAACAATTTTCAATTTCGTTCATCGTACAGCGTACTGCAGAACGAAAAGTAAAACTAAATTTTTCGTTTATGACTTCGTTGTGTCATTTTTGTATGGGATTTTTCGTTTCGCATCAGCAGCGTACTAGGCTTTAAGCATTAAACATAAAGCTTTCACTCAGGTTTAAGCCTAGTACGCTGCTGTTGCGAAACGAAATTTTTAGTTGGTCTCCAACAACACAACGAAATGCTTACGAAAACGCAGCGAAAAAATATTCATTGACAGTTACACCAATTCAAAAATTCAAAACCAATGCAACTGAAAAAAAAGAACACATACAGCCACGCTGTAATGAAAGAAACAACTAAAATACCCACAAATGTCATTTTTCCGCACACAATAAATAGCCTGGGTAATTAATTGTGTGCGAAAAGAGTGTAGACTTCTCCAAAAAGTATGCAACAATTTTTCAATTTCGTTCATCAAACAGCGTACTGCAGAACGAAAAGTAAAACTAAATTTTTAGTTTATGATTTCGTTGTGTCATTTTTGTATGGGATTTTTCGTTTCGCATCAGCAGCGTACTAGGCTTTAAACTAAAAATAGAAACGATTCCTCAGAGCTCTCAAACTATGTAAAACAATTGCGCGAAATTTTTATACAAAATACGTTTTTATATAAAATTTTGTGTGTTCACTATTGTGGATAGTTCACTATTTCGAGATTCACTAAATCGAGCGTCTACTGTAATTCCATAATTTTAAAATAAAATAACTCCTAAATAATGATTTTACATCTTGTAACCTGTAATTAATATTAATCATTGTTTTTGAAGCAAAGTGGTGAGAGTTTGCTGCAGCTCTAATATTGGTTCATCCACCCGCACTTTCGTAGTCACTGTGTAATAATTTTCTTTTATTATTTTACCATAGCCAGACTCATTTTGCAACCTATTGCTTACTATTTTTTGGCTTGTACCATATTTTTCCTGCAATACCTATGCTGTGGGAAAGAGATTTATGATCAAGTTTTGAGTTACGTATGGACATTAGGGGTGTCGGAATTTTTTTTATTTTTATTATTCAAAATGGGTATTTTGGATCTTCTAAAGGTTTTAAAAAGAAGTAATTTTTGTCCTGGGACATTTGGCAAAATTGAATTTTGAGACCCCACGGCCGTTTTTAGGTTAAAAATTTGAAAAAGCGGTCTAAAAAATAGCATTAAAATCTGCCTGTCAAAATATCATGATATAACTTTTTACCGCAAAAAAGATCGATTTTCTAGATGTTTTCGATTATTTTTTTCTAAATGGAATGCTCGAATTGGTTGAAGCTTGCTTTCTTAACACTATATACAGCACTCTTAAATTGATGTTTGGTCAATACAAATGAGAAAAGAAAAACGGCCGCGGGGTCTAAAAACTCCATTATGGAAAATGTCCCAGAACAAAACTGTCGTCTTTCTAAACCCCTTACAAGATCCGCCATACCCATTTTGAATATTAAAATAAAAAAAAATTCCGACACCCCTAATAGACATCACTCTAATATTTACTTCTTTTTGATCTCTTCCAGCTGAGCCTTACTTTATGAGTAACGATACGTTTATGATGGTAATAATTCGTGAGGATTTTGTAACTTTAGTGGATATGTTTGAGGAACGACCGTTTTCTTGAAAACAAAACAAAATACTTACTGTCATCACTGCCGAAGGGAAGTTGTATGAAACTTTTACTCTACACCTAAGGAGTTCTCTTTAACTGGCAAGACCGTTGTCTCAGCTAAACAATAGAAACAGCCGGATGTGCCGTTTTGCTTTCCAAAATTCAAGGTGGTCTCATGGAGATCCAGAAGAAAGTCAAAGAAGCTGTTAAGACACCATTAGAAGCAACAACAACCTCAATATTCTGCTCATTGAAACCATAACAAACGAGACTCATAAGTGGGGTTCTTTATGCATTCTTCATGCCTCACGACATTTCTGACTCCCACTTCTCTTTTCCAAAAACCAACCGTGAGACCGGTCTCAATCTTCCCAATCTAAACAGCGTCTTATACGACCACAAACTCTATAAACTCATTTCACGAAGTTCCAAAGTGCCCGCCGTTTGAGAAGCAACATCGCTGTGGTAGTTACAAAACTTCAACTTGCTTTCAACATATCTAAATACCATCCACTCACATCACTTTGTGAGACCAGGGGCCTGTACCACAAAACAACAAGTGCGCTTTAACAAGCAAATTTTAACAATTAACAATATTTTCTGTACCACAAAAACATAAGTTAACAATCATCTTAACAATATATAATAAGTGAAAAATTTGATGAATTCTTGTGTTCTGTACCACAAAACGACAATTGTGAAGAATGAATAAGATGCGTTTACCTCTAAGAAACCGAACTTACTTTCTAACAAGTAGTTTCTAAATATGCAGAGTTAACAAGATAGTTAGTTTCTGTACCACAAAACTTTTCGCTTTAATAGTTAACAAGTAAAATTTCCCTTAAAACTTATTAACTGCGTTATTGAAGAAAAAAAAGGGTTGATATATTCTACTTGCTTTTTTGCGCAAACTAACGATATTTAACAAATTTGAAATTAAAAAGGTGATACGTATTTTTAAATTAACGTTAGGTTAAATTACAGTTTAAAAACGTCTGTTTTAATTTTATTTTCCCAGTCAGACTATATTTAAATTCTGCATTAAAACATTAAAAATATCATTTTTTTTTCAAAAGCAATGCTTACATAAGCTGAGCAAGCACAAAAAATAACTAACTCACTAACAAGTATTCTCATAGCAAAGTAAGCAAGTAATGTGAGTTCTGTATACAATGAAATAGGATTTTGGTGCTTTTCCTGATAAATTAACAAAATGTTACAAAATTGAAAAGTTGAGAGGTATTTTTGAATTGGCGCAAAGTTTGAATGTTGTCCCAAAGAATAAAGATTGGACATAATACGAGATATTTTTTTTGGCAAAATTGCAGGAAGTAGGGGAAGTACCTACGTACAAAATGATATATACGGACCAAATGACATACCAGCCATTTCATAAAATCAGCTCCACTAAAAGCACCCGATTCAATTTTATTAGTTGGTTTGGATGATTTTTGAAATCCTATAAAAATAATGATTTATTTGTCGGCCGTGTCTCCTCACAAAAAATAAAAAACTATTTACAAATAAAATAATAGTTTTTTTTTTGGACTTGACTATTTTTCGTATTTTGGTAGTTTTATACCTTTTTATTTTACTATTATTAATTTAATTTATTTTCTGACAAAATTCGTAAAATAATCATATCACCATATCATTCGAGTTATGTGCAATTTATTGATAAAATATTGTCATATTATAGGAGCAAAATGACATACCCTATAACTATGGACAAAACGACATACCTTTATTGAGAACAATATTTAAATTTTAGTAGTAAAAATGTCTCGGAGTTACAAAAGGTCAACATATCGTCAGTCTTGGAGCATTGAATCGATTAAAATAGCAATTAAATAGGTTACCCTGCATAATGTGCAACCATTGGGTTCGTGAATATTGTGCTTACGTGTCAAAAAACACAAAGCAATTCATTTGCAAACTATGTATCTTATATGAACCCAAAGGCAAAATTTTAGGACAAAAGTGCCAAAAAACAAATTATAACTAATAAATTTATAAATTTTAGCCAAATTGAATCTTTTTAGAACTATGGAACTAGAAAATATATCCTATGTCATTTTGTCCATACTATATGAACGAAAAGAATTTTTGTGTAGTTCTGAAAAAGTATTTTTTTTCTTTTATTTGTTTGTTTTTTTAAACTTTAAAATTATCGTTAAATGTTTGCAAAGAATCAAAAAAGAATAAATATATTTTTCATTACGATATATTGTCTAAACAATTATTTTGATTCAAAAACTTTATAGTCATTTTGGACGTACTTCCCCTACATTTTGGGAAGTTTTGTTGATAAAATACCTATAGCTATTCTTTAATATTTTGCAATCACATTCTATTTTTTTTTTTCAGGCCAAATTTGTATACACAGTTACACGTGAAAGCTTAGGTTAGGTTAGGTAGAAGGGCTGACAGTTGATCTCGTTACCGTCACACTTAGATCTATGTATAGATCCGTTTGTGATACCCTAGGAAATTGTATTCCAATTAATGTAAAAACCTATGTGTTCTGTTAGCAGTCAAGCCATTTAGAGGCGTTGATGAAATTCAGAAGGCTATTAGCCGAGGTTCCAGAAAGTTCCTCTAGGTCGTCATAGAAATGATTTCCTAGGTATTTCTTTCTTAAATGACAGAGGACATACTCGCAGTTGGGTGAGAGCCAGGCGGAGGCAAGAGGCCATCCTTTCCTTTCTTCCCCTTTCCTTGAATATTCCTCAAGTTCGGCTTGTCCTGGGTCTGTCCGTACTCGTATTAACCGTCCGTGACGGATTGTCGTCTAGCCTAGCTCGGTTGGACATACTCGCAGTTGGGTGAGAGCCAGGCGGAGGCAAGAGGCCATCCTTTCCATTCTTCACCTTTCCTTGAAAAGTCCTCAAGTTCGGCTCGTCCTGAGTCTGTCCGTACTCGTCTTAACCGTCTTCAAGCAGATCTAAGAAATTCACAGCTGGCCAGCTGAAAATCTAAACGTAAGCCTCCGCTCCACTACAAGGTGGAAACCCGTCGCACAGTGGGATGAGAAGTGATTCTAGCGCGCCAAAAGTGGTATAAAAAATGGTCTCCAAAATGCGTAATTTTTTCAGGGAATGTTGTCAATACCTGGGCGTGAAAAAATCGAGAGCCAGGTTTTGTAAAACGTCATGCACTTTTTTTTTATTCCTCGTTTCTCAGAAGGTTATGAATAATCTTAATTATGAAGTCAAATTACTGCTTTTTTTAAAATGTCGATATTGACCCTATTTAAGGATGGATATCTGCTAGATTTTTGTTTTCTTGTTTACCAATAGTGTCATTATTATAAACAATCAGTTCCAATAAAATTAATTCACTGGTTGTTTGTTATTTAAATCATTTTATTTAAACAATTTTTGTATCATTTTTTTTGTTTGTATAGTCTGCCAAAAATCCGGAACGTCATGGAACCTCTTACCTATACTTCCATTAGCTAGTCCAATATGTATACTTACACTCCTATAAAAATCGCTACCAACTACCACCAACTAACAATTTTATTTAACTTTTAATGAGAGATAACGTTAGCCACAAAAGTCAAACTGCTCTCTCTGGTGACTCAATGTCGGTAATGTATTCCGTTATAATAAGTTGTCGTGAGTGTTTTCTGCGTTTTTTGGGTTGTTTCATTTGATAATCACTCAAATTTGCTTAAAAATAATACATTATAATTAAATAATTAAATTTTATCCACCGGATTATCGATTATTAAAAAAAAAAAAACTATAAATCCTATCCATATGTCTCGTCAATGCGAAAGGCAACAACAAAAAACAAAAGGGAATATAATAAGGAAGTTCGCAATTTATTGTTCCTCCAAAATGACGAAAATGAATCTGAACATGATTCGGAAACGAGTAGTAATAGTGACTCGGAATAAAAAGTTTAATAAATAAAAATTTTTAGTTTTTCTTTTTAATTGTAAGTTTGAAAACTATTTTTTCAAAAAGTATTTACAAAACCAACTATAGCATGACATTCAAACTGTTGCTGTTGTTTTTTTAAATATTTGTTTGTCTATTTCAAGTAATTTTTCTTAGAAAATTGCCCATCCCACCAAAATGGGGGGAAACAGACCCCCCACCTCATACAATTTTCTTAGAACCGCTTAAGAATCATTTCTCAAATAATCCTGCATTAAGGGACACCCTTGTCCCTAATCTTTGACACCACCCTGGAATAATATTAAAAACGGCTGCAACGACCTCAAAACAATAAAAGCTTATCAAAATTAGGTCTTTATTGCATATAATTACCCCAAGAATACTTTCGGCGCGCTAGAATCGCTTCTCATCCCACTGTGCGTCGAGGAGGTGAAAGCTTAGATTCGCTCAATTGTTCATATAAAACTCTAAAAAATAATTTAGAAAACATAAAACTGCATATTTATGCTTCATATAAAGTTAAAAGAGCATTTGTTATGAGCTAACAATTTTGAATTCATCAGTTAATTTTTTTTAACAATCTAACTATCATTTTTAACAATTGTCGTTTTGTGGTACAGAATCTGAGAATTCCAAAATTTCCCACTTGCTCTCGACTGTGTTAATTATTGTTAAGAAGATTGCTTACTTTTATTTGGTGGTACAGAAAACATTGTGAATTGTTAAAATTTGCTTCTTTAATTATACTTGTTGTTTTGTGGTACAGAATTCTCGTGTATTTTCTTTAAGTTATTTAACAATCTTTGAAGGAAATTTAACTTGTTAAATGTTAACGCATAAATCTTTGTGGTACAGAAATTTATTTTCTTGTTAAATTTGTATGTTAAGAATTTACTTGTTAGAAAGTAAGATTGTTGTTTTGTGGTACAGGCCCCAGGTATAGAGAGGTATGAAAGTGTACTCTAAATTTCTGTAGACCTCGTCAAAGTCGTTTAAACACTGGAAACTATTTTGCAGTTGCGTGACCTAAGCTGGAAATGCTTCTTCACTTATTACTACTTTATGTGACAGTGCATTGTATCAAAGACAATTGCTACAAGTTTATCTGATGAAGTTTCAAAATGTTAAACTCCAGATTTGCCAAGCATCTGTTCAAATAAAATCTTTGAATATGCCCCCCCCTCCCTTGTTTAGATATGTTCGATTGTGGCTAGTTTTTATTTCATACTAGCTAACCAGCCCGCTCAGGTTGACAAAAGTTTTAAATATGTGTCCCCGTTTAATCGAATTCCGGATGAAGGAGGTTCGACGGTATTATTTTTTAAAATATAGAGCGGATGACACAAGTAAACACCGTTTTATCAGTAAAGAAGAAACGTAGGTTGTTAATTTGTTGTTTATAATTATTAAAAAGGTTTGTTTTTCTTTACGAACTTTCACTTTTTTGACTTGTTCACATGAACCGTTTTTAATAAAATGGAATTCATATGAAACTAGTTAGTTAAATAATAAAAGGTTTACAAGTTTAAGTGGGGCTGTTAGTGGGACCAACCTTTCATTTCGACCTGACGGGTTGAGCTTTAGTTCACTAATAGTTCATGTCCTTACTTAACTTTTGATCTACATTACATATCCGTATCTTCTCAGATAGCCAAGCTGCCCTTAATTCACCAGGCTCTGTTTCTAAGAACTCCGTAACTACCCGAAATTGTCGATCGTCTCTAATGGAGATGGCAGAGCAGAACAGTTCAACATTCCCCTTTTCTGGGTGCCGGGACACAGAGATATTCCAGGAAATTGTAAAGCCGATGAACTCGCCAGGATGGGAACTATTAAACCAATATTACCTAACAAGGTGAATATTGGAATACCAATTGCTACTTGTAAACTTATGCTTAAACATGATTCCATGATGAAGACAAACAGCAGATGGACAGGTATCACTACTTGTCTGGCGACGAAACAGATCTGGCCAACACTGGATCCGAAGCGATCGAAATGTTTGTTATCTCTAAGTAGATTGCACATTAGCTCCACAATTGGTGTCATTACTGGACACTGCCTCATAGGCAAACACGCCAATAGACTCGGCGTTTTCTCAAATGATTTCTGCAGAAGCTGCATGGACGAGGAGGAGGAAGAAACTATCCCACACCTTCTTTGCTCATGTCCTGCTCTTTCTCAAAGACGTAAAATATACTAACGAAGTTTTTTCTTTGACGATCCCAGTGATTTAAATAAAATCGACATTTACAGTCTCCATCGCTTTATTACACCCAGAAAAATATTTCGTAAAATCACTACGAAATTCTTTCGTTAAACTTTTTTTCGTTCATTGCACTAAATTTTGTAAATTGAACAAATCTTTCGTAGTGAAATTCAGATTCAAAAATTTCGGCGTTACGAAAGAATTGTAAAATCTACGAAAGCGCTTTTGTGATTTTCTATTGAACAAATTTTAATAATATGAACGAACAATTTTGTATGTTCTACTAAATCTGCATGAACTTAGGATAGCTCTTAATATTTGTATTGCTGTAATAATTTTGTATACCAAAGATTTCATAAAATTACAAACCTTTTGTAAATTTATCGAAACAATCATTCAAGGGATAATATCCAGAAGATTTCGTAAATTGTATGAATTTTTTGTACTACTCACAATTTTTTTTTTTAATTCAATACTGTAGTAGATACATACATATTCGTCAATTGAACAAAATTTTAGTTCACGTTTGATAGAGACTTCAAATATCATCATTAGTGTTTCAGTCGTTGTAGAGTAAAGTCATGTGATTTTGTTTAATTATTGATATTTCAGTAAATTAATGAGAAATTTTAATTTAGTTTATTTCATACAAAAAAACAATCATTTCATATTTAGTAAAGTTTAAATCAGTGATACAAATGTTACACATGACGGAAAACGTATTCTGCAAAATTAATTAAATCGTAAGTCATATCCCCAAGTCTTTATATTATAAAATTTTTAATTCTCATTATCTTTCTCTTATTTTTAATAGTTGAGAAGATAGAAAAACTTAATCAACAACAAGAGAAGACAAGACTAAATCCACATTTCATTATATTAATAATTACTTAAATTGCAAGAAATTTCCGACTAATTTTTAAAATAAACTTTTCCAAAGATTCCATTTGTTTTATTCAGCATCAGGTTATCTTTTTTTCTTTTCTCATTGCAGCCGAGATACAAAATATTCGTAAACTTACGAAACTATTCGTTCTTATAAAAATATTTTTCATAAGTATATACCTACAAAAAAAATCGTAGAATCCACAAAATATAAGAAAAATATTTCGTACATTGCACTAAAGTTTTTTTTTCAATATTTTGCAAAAAATACAAAAGTTTCGTAATATTTACGAATGCATTCGTATTTTTTATCGACACGATATTCGTACAGTTAACGAAAGCTTATTCGTACAAATTACAAAAAACATTCGTGGTTTTGCACCACGAAAGTTTCGTACAATAAACGAACTTTTTAGTTATATAAACCAATTATTTTTTTGGGTGTAAAAGCTCCAATTGGTTTAATTAGCAAGGATCACCTCGCAGTCTTTATGTGGTACCACAATGGGCCTATTCTGGCCTAGGTGTGTCAGCAGTTTTTCTGGCATCCACCTTAACCTAACCTAACCTCACTTAACTTTCAAGAAGTTTTGCCAAGGTGGCAACACTGTTAGAAAGACAAGAGAAGGGTTTCCACTTACCAGTTTAAATCCCGAAAAAAATTGAAAAGCCAAAAAATGTTAGAAAATTATTTTTATTAATAAAATTTAATGTCCACGCAGAATTTCATAATCTACTATATTACATCCAAAAATGATTGAAAACCTACTTTGGTTTTTTTAAAAACCACTTTCAAATGCTGGGGAACGGGGATATGAATGATTTATAGACTTATATTTATCTTGGTATAATGTAAGCATATGGCACATGTTTTAATGGTATTTTTTAATGCCCAATCTTACTAAATCAGAATGAACTGGATACAACCTTATTCAAAAAAGTTATAATCCTTTTCATAAATGATGACTGAATTTTTAGAGGAACAAGTAAAATATTACCAAATTTCAATAGCATTTACATGAAACTTGTCATAAGCAACAAGAATCAAAGGAGTCTACAAAAATATTTTTAGTGACAGGGTGTTTTTTTCAATGAATTAGAAAAAATTTTATTGAACTACTACCATCAATCCCCTCCCAAAACTGGAACATTGATGAAAATTGGTGAAAACGTTTGACTTTTCACCAGGATCAAGAAACAAAAGAGATGTACAATCACACATACTAGAGGAGCCACATACATAGATATCGCATCCAGTACAAATAATAAATTACCAGTGTTTTAATATTTTGTGTTGGCAAGCCCTTTTTCTTCTTCCTTATAAATCGAGTCGGTTGATCGAACAAGTGTGATGACTTGCCTTTTTTTATCTTTTTTAACTTACAATATTGAAAAAACTGGGACATAGCTCTACGTCCCACCATAAGAAAAAGTTTCATTTTTATTTGCTCTGCGTGCGATATCTATGTTACTATAGTATCTGTGATGCAATGATTTATGTATTTTTTCAAATATTATAGTAGTACATCATGGCATAATGGTAAGTGCGTTGGACTGTCATGCCGAAGGTGTGGGCTCACTTCCCGCCGTGCCACTTAAAAACAGAAATGTTTTATCCGAGGTACTGCCTCTTGCAAGGAACTGACAAATCCTCCAAGAGTATACTTGTCATGAATAAGTGCTTCTCATTTAGTAGTTTGGACTCGGCAAAAAATTATAAGTCCCCTCCATTCCTGCCAAAAACACGCACACAGGAATGGTTGAGAGTTGTAAGTCATTAGGCCCTGGTTCTCCACGAGCTGTTGCGCCACCAATTTTTTTTTTTTATAAAATAAATCTGTTCAAAGGTTGTAGCAAAGCAAGACTTGCACTATGTTAATGTGTTTTTTCTTAATTTTTTCATTGATCTTATAACTCCATATAAAAAATTCATAAAAACTAGCCTACTTGTCAACATCTTATAACTGGCCCCAGTCAAATAAACTGTAATAACTTAGTGTTCCGAACTGAACAAAACCAGTCATTTGCAAACTTTTTTTTTTGCGTATATAAGACCGGTTTTTTTTTACTTTCATCAGATAATTTGTTTTATAAAACTTTTTATTTTTACTAATTGGTCACTAGTAAGCGTATTATTGTACTAAAAAAAACATTTTGTAAAAGAAACTGATTTTAACTTCCAAATTTACATTAATTTTCTGTCAAAAAGTGCCTTTTAAGAATTAAAATTTTCAATATCAGATGATACAATTATGATTATATAATTAATGAAAATTGTGAAAAATAAATTGAATTTATATCCACTGTAAAAAAAAACTGTCGAAAAAATACCGCTAGGTATAAAAAATTGACTGTCAAAAATGCGATTTTTCAAAATTTACAAGCTTTTGTATTTTGTATTATTAAAATTTGTATTAGGTACAAAATAAAAAATTTTCTCCAATGGTGGCATAGTAAAAATATGGAATTTTATGTTATTAGACATTGTTTTGCAAAAAATGCTGTAGTGTAAGCTACATTTGCTTTGAAAAACAGCCATTTTTGCCATTTTCTCGTTTTCTTAGAGGCTTTTACCAAGAACAAGAGCACAAAACTAAAAATGTTTTCCGATGATGTCCTAGAAAATAAGTTAATCTATCCATAGACACCTTAATCGTTTTGATCAGACAAGTACACGCTTCAAAATCTTTTTCATGAAATCACCATTTCAGTCCGGAACACTTTTAATGCTAATGCCTTTCTGCCTAATACCTATCTTAATTCTAAAATTCAGATTGGTTTTCATTTTCACCGAGAAGAATTAACAACAAACTAGTTTTCTATATCATTGTTTTTTTACTTTAGTAATTTACTTTATTTCAATTTCATTGTAAATATGTTACGTACTAAGTAATAAGTTACGCATACGCCACAGTGTCCGCTTTTTATTTTATGAATTAAGGGCCTTATAGTCCGGGTGCCGACCGTAAGATTACCTATCTCATCGTGGTCACGCATAAAGAAGATGCCAACCTATAGTTTTAGTCGAAACATTTACAAAACTACTCGTCGGACAAGTTTTATCTGGTCGCAGTGGATAGAAAATGCACTTTTTAAGTTGCATTTTCCGCAAAATGCACCAATAATATTAGCAGTTTCTATAAATGGGGCATCAAATAACTCGTGGCAGCAGCCAAAAAAGTCTGTCCGAAAATTTGCATCATGTAGAGCACAGTTTCACCTTTCCTTGCTTATACTATTGGTGCATTTTGCGGCAAATGCATCTTGAAGGGCATTTTCTAACCTTTGTGACCAAATTAAGCTTGTCCAACCAGTAGTTTTGTAAATGTTTGGAGTAAGGCTATCGGTTCGCATCCTCTTAATGCGTAGCCGCGATGAGATAGGTAATCTTACGGTCGGCTCTCAGACTATTATTACGTTTTGCGAATTGAGCGTTGTTTGCTTGAAGTCGTGAGGTTTTGTGCTGTGAATGTCTTTTTTTGTTAATTATTTTTGATAACAAAGATTTAATAAACTCGTTTTTTTCACGAAAAAATGAGAAATTCGTATTGTTTTTATTGTTCGCCGGTCAGTCAATAGCAATTTCCATTTGCTTCATTTTGATGTTTGGGGCGAGTCATCTGGCAAATGTTCGCCAATTGTAATACTAAATTGATTCATTCGCCAGTTTAAGAATTCGATTCGCAAACGGTAAAAAATAACAACATCTAGATTTTCGAGGAGAACATAGAGGATTTAGCATTTTTTCAAATATAAAAATCCACGGCCTTTAAGAAGAAAACATTTATTATAACTTTGAAATTGTCAGCTGTTTTTTGTGTTGTCTACTATCTTTAGATGTTATCATTACGTACATGTTTTCAAAAACCCAGGTATTTTCTTTGTATGTACATATGTAAATTGTACATATTTTATTTCCAGCGACATAATTTCAATCTACTGGGAGCAATAACCTGCAAATCGTTTACATTAACGATTCGTTCCGTCATATTCAATGCATTGAATGCAAATTACCTCGAAGACAGTTAAATTAACAAAAATAGAAACGGCCGAAATCACATGTACATTATATGCAAATATCTTTATTTTTGTCAAACCATAATATACCTATACAATAAAGTCAAAACGTCTCTAGTCAGACTTGTGATCGTTAGTCATCAAAATAAAAAAGCGCAACACCAAAATATCCATATGGGTACCTGTAAAAACATGGTCGGATTTACATCTGTTATTTAGAATGAGCTTGGGGATCTTATATTTAAGTTGAAAGCTTAGCATTACATTGTTTTCATTCCCTATAATATCCTTTAAATTACTATACTTTACTCGTATTTCAGTAAACTTTTACTTTTCAAAGAAGAAATGCCATATAACTTATTATAAGCATGTTCATGCGTCAAAGGCCAAAGACCAAAGCTTCTTCCAGCCGGCTTGGTTTCTAGCTTGCTGTCTCCAGTTTCGCACGCCAAGTAGGTAAGGGTTCTCTTCCACTTGCGTGTGCCACCTTTTACGCTGTCCACCTCTACTTGCGCTGTCCCACTAACTTAGTTAGGATGGCGCTACAGACTAGAGTGGACCAGGACCTCAACCAACAAGCTTCTTCCAGCTGGCTTGGTTTCTAGCTTGCTGTTTCCAGTTTCGCACGCCAAGTAGGTAAGGGTTCTCTTCCACTTGCGTGTGCCACCTTTTACGCTGTCCACCTCTACTTGCGCTGTCCCACGAGGTTGGATTCAATGACTTTCCGGGCCGAAACATTGGTGTCCATTCGCTCTAGGGGACCCAGCCATCTCAGTCGTTGGCTTTTCACTTTTGTGGCTAGGTCGGTGTCGCTGTACAGCCCGTACAGTTCGTTGTTGTATCTTCTTCTCCATTCCTCATCTATGCAGACGGCACACAAAATCACCCGGAGAATTTTCCTCTCAAAACAGCCTAACGCGTTCTCATCCACCGTTAACAGTGCCCATGCCTCTGCACCATACATCAGGACCGGGATGATAAGCGTCTTATACAAGGACAGTTTAGTTGCTCGAGAGAGGGCTTTGCTTCTCAATTGCCTTCTTAGCCCAAAGAAATAGCGATTGGCAAGAGTAATTCTTCGTTTGATCTCAGCACTGGTATCGTTCGCTGAGCTTATAGCGGATCCTAGGTAGACAAAGTCTCTGACCACCTCAAAATTATAAATGTCTATAGTGACGTCGGTGTTAGGTGTCCTTCCTTGTTGACAGCATATATTTCGTTTTGCTTTCATTCACCGTTAGACCCATCTTCTTGGCTTCCTTCTCAATGCTCACAAAAGCACCACTGACATCACGCTTTGTTCGTCCGACTATGTCAATGTCGTCAGCGTAAGCGAGTAATTGGACGGACTTTTGAAAGATTGTGCCTCTAGTGTTGACGTGAGAGTTTTGCACTATTCTTTCAAGATCGATGTTGAAGAAGTCGCATGACAGCGCGTCGCGTCGCCTTGCCTAAAACCTTTTTTGACATCAAAGGTGTCGGTGAGGTCTTTGCCGACCTTGATGGAGGAGCAGCGTGCATTCTCCATCGTCATCCTGCACAAACGGACGAGTTAGGCAGAGATGCCAAAACAAGACATTGCTCTATATAGCTCATCTCTATAGATGCTGTCAAACGTGGCCTTGAAATCGATAAAAAGGTGGTGGGTATCGATTTGAAACTCCAGGATTTTCTCCAAGATCTTCCGTAGTATGAATATTTGGTCGATGGTGGACTTCCCTGACCTAAGACCACACTGATATGGACCCATCAGGTTGTTGACGAATGGCTTCAGGTGTTCACAAAGTACGGCAGAGAAGATCTTGTAGAAGATATTAAGAAGACTTATGCCTCTGTAAGTGGTGCAGTCCAGGGGATCGCATTTCTTGAGGATCGGGCAACCAATGCTGAGCCATTCATCGGACAAGCTTTCCTCCTACCATATTTTACAGATGAGCTGGTGCATTCTCCTAACCAATTTATCGCCAGTCGCTTTGAATAGCACAGCCACAAGGCCATAAGCTCTAGCAGGTTTACTGGACTTAAGTATAGCTATATTCACTTCGTCGAGATCGGGTGGACGGAATTATTGGCCTACGTCGCCGTCGCTCCTCCAGGTTGAATGGTGCAATCTGCATAGTAGCGGAATTCGATTCGTCATCGCCGTTATACAATTTGTAGAAATAATTTTTTTATATCCTCAGCACCAACCACAGTTCCACCACGATGTTCCCCTGATTATCCTTGCAGGCTTCGGTTTGGGCCTTGTAACCCTAGTAGGGTCCTTTTACTTTTTGGTAAAACTTCCGAACTTCATTCCTGCAATGGCATCCCTCTATTTCCTCGATCGCGCCGTTCTCATGCTCTTTCTGTTTTCTTCTTAGAAGCTTGTGTTTCTCTTTCCTCTTCTGCTCGTAGAGCTTGGGAGCAGCTCTGGTCCTTCTCTGCAGCTCCATTTTATATGCCTGTTGTTTGGCTGCATGCACTTGCCGGCATTCTTCGTCGAATCAGAGGTTTCGCTGTGGGGTTCGTGCGAGGCCCAGCACTTCAGAGGCGGCATCTCTGATGGCTTCCTGTCAGTTCTTCCACTGGTTCTCGATACTTGCAGTTGCCGGCATAGGACTATTTAAGAGGGCTCGAGAGACTCAATCGGAAAAGGACCTGGCGATTTCTTGCGACTGTAGCCACCCGACGTCGAACTTCCTCACAATATATCCCTATTTTGGCTTTGGTCTGGTTATCCATAGCTCTGCCTTGGCTATAACGAAGGTAGTGGTATGAGTCAACGTAGGCTCCTTGGATCGTTCGGATAACCTTGATACTGGAGGAATGCCTTGCGTCGATCGCAAAGTGGTCAAGGAATTTGACATGTCCTCTTGTGTTTATCTAGATTCGGGAACTGCGTACTAGCTACCACAACGTTTCGCCCCACAGAAAAGGTGATTGACCAGAGTTCGTTTTCAGAGGTGGTGTTGTGCAGGCTATATCTTCTAAATGTGCCACCAAAGCCGTCTTTTCTTCCTAGTTTGGCATTCAAATCTCTGAAGACAATTTTAATGTCATAGCTAGGGCATTGCTCATATGTCTTATCCGCAGAAGCTCGTTGAACTCATCCTTACTTACTAACTTGTACTTAGGGTGGTAAATTCCAAAGTCGAAGTGAATGAGGGCCTCAGCTAATAAGAAGCTTGTTGGTAGATTATTCACTCAAAGCTGTCTCCATTTTCACAACTCAAACACCAAGCTGGTTTTATTTTCCTTCTACTTGTGTGCACCACTTTAACTGTGGAGGAACGCGTGAATATTAGGCATATGTTGACTCGACACCGTTGTATTTATATATATTGCAGTTTCTTAGGTTTCTTTTACCCGATCCTTCCGATTGTATTTCTTGAATGGCTGTGATATCTTTTATGCAGCAATCTAATGCCTAAGGCATTTGATAATTTTTCGACTAAACCATCATAAAGATCCGCCCTGCTGCGTTGTGTTTTAAACCTCCATCATTAATCCGGCACTGAATATAGATAGACCCATGAGTGGGCCATGTAACATTACGTAAGTCACTTTTAAAGATCCTAAATCATTTACACGACATCACAAGTGATAGCTGATGCAATCTGCACTTCCATCTTGATTCATAATGCTCATAACCAAATGAAGAATGTTGTCAAACTGTAATTGAAATTGAAATTGAATAACGAATGTGGGCAGTAGTTTATGATTCCAACGTTGCATCGTATAGGCATGATGGTTCCCCACAATAAAAAAAATTTTAAAACACATATCTTTCTGAAGCCAAATACAATTACTACGTGATTATTATTCTACTATACTTCTATTATTTTTATTGTTTACCTACTTGGATCTGTTGGATTACGCCTGCGGAAAGACTTTGAATTGTTTGCGTTTTGTTTGGTTATTGTTTTGAGACGAAATCGATATCAATAAGACGTTCATTGCTCTTTTCGATAATAATAATTATTAGTATTACGTCTACTTGTATTATTTTAAAGTATAACTATGTACATAACATACATATTAATAAACGGAAAAGAGTTTAATGTTTTATGGATTTCACGCGTGTTGTCCGTTGAACGTTGGGTTGTAGCCAATTTTAAATTTTCTTTTAATTGCATTATTACACAATTTAGTTAGCTTTTGTGGCATGCCACACATTATTATACCTCTATTTACACATTCCGTTCGCATGGAATTCACACTGCATGCAATTATGATTAATTCTTATATTGATGATGGAAAATAGGAGCAGTGATTCATATTACTGAAGAAGTTTGAATGCAGTATAATTAGGTGCTTAGTGCTCAGTATGTTATATCTAGTTCGCGGATATGATTCGCTCATTTTGTTTCAAGACAATCATAGCTTTGCTGTTTCGAGATAAATGTGATTGAAAATTTCTTTTTTCGTGAAAATGTATGGAAATACGACTGTATGGTCCGGTCAGGAGTCCGAATCCTGTGCGAGTTTTTTTTTTGTTATAATTCGAGTCATTTTTCTACTTCTGTCGCTTAGACGCCATTTTCAAAAATAGCGCCCAATCTGGGCCAAATGGTAAAATAAAAAGAAACTCGTAAATTACTTAGAAATTTCCATTTTTAAACTATAAGTTGATGTCTATGGGTGTTGAGTAGGCACACCATCGGAATTAATGGCATTATTGCCACTTTCTGGAACTTAATGTTCTCTACGCGTCACTTGTATGAGGCCAATATTTTCGCAATCTTTTTTTCTCGATAAAATCCTGTGAGAAATATTTTTCTTGAAAATGTTCGATATCTGTAGGTATACATATTGTCGAATAGAAAAGGATGCCATTGAAAAAATCTACAGGAATTTCACAAGTTATATGTATGATTGAACTCGCTAAAGTATTGGAGAGTGCTATAGGTACGGTGACCATCCGTCCCTGGTTTCCCGGGATTGTCCCGTATTTCTATAGCATGTCCCGGCTTATTTTTTAAAAAACCCGGGACGTACAAGCGTCCCGTATTCAGATATTTGTTGCGTATTTGTCCCGGATTTGCACTTTCCAAGAAGTCTTTTTATTTCACAGAAGTAAATAAATAAAAAAAATATAAAATATTAAAAGATTAAAGGCCAATAGTTCAGTGCGAGCTCATCTCGGCCTTAAACCTGAGTTTTTCAATCAAAATTCTAACAGTCGTATTCATTAGAATTCATTAAAACACCTTTAAACGAGTCAACATTTACGCAGTTTATTAGCCCTTATTAAGGCTCTATTCAACGCTGCGTTAATCCTTATTCAGAAAATATTTTTCGATCCATTTTATTTACAATGCTCTAGTGCTAAAAATAGTACAAAAAAGATAAATCTATTACGTTTAGATGTCTAACAAAAGTATCCTTATGTAGTCACTATCCTACCTCTAATGAGTTTAGCTTGAAATGCTTCTACTCAACGTCACATAAATTGTATGAATAACATATTGGTGCTTAGAGGCATTGTTACTTTACGCAGTCTCTAATATGCATTTAAACATAACGCTGTAAGGTAACTCCAAGTTCGCTTAATTTGATAGGTTGGCTCAGGGACCAAACTCTTCCTTTGTGGAGCTATCTCGATTTTGATAGTGAAAGTTATTGAAATATTTGAAAAGTGCAACGTTTTCGTAGTTGCGCTATCTTGATTCCGTAAAAAGATTTTTGATAGCTGAAATATTAATTGAAAAACTGCTTCTGAAATAACTCAGGATTGACAAATTTTCAGGGCTAGCTAACCCTGATTTAACTCAGAGTTAAAATTGCATGAAAAACTGGCCCTTAAATATTAAGTTTTTTTTTAAGTTTTTAGCTTGTATTGTTGTGAAGATATTATATTTTATATTATAGTTCCTTTCTTTTTCGTATGTTTTTTAGTTATTATATTTTTGTATTTTTTTTTTATGGATATTAAATAAAAATATTGAAAAGTCCAATAATTTGTTCATGTTTTTAAATTCTTCACTTTTTGTCCCGGGTTTTGCTTCCAGAAATATGGTCACCGTAGCTATAGGACGCCACCTTAGCCTTAGGCTCAATGATAGGAAAATTGTTATGCGCACCTCTCCGTGGTAGAGAGTGGATAAAACTAACGTGCAAGGGCTAAATAAATGCCGGGATTAGCACGCCAACCACCGATGCTTGTCAAGGCACAAACTTGGCCTTGGGATGATAAAAAGCCCCCAGAAGGTGGAAGAACTGCAGGTGGCGGTCAACGGCATGACAGTCTGGTGGCGGAGGAGCATTAGGTACTTGAAAGGCCAACGGCAGCAGCAAGTACCGTCTGTAATCCCATATTGGGCGGCACCAATGGTGTCTGTTTTTCCATAGTGGACGTCCTGCGATCAGTTATGTGTTTGACCATAAAAAGGCCGGGTGTGCCTGTCCAATCTGAGCTTATAGTCGGAGAGCTCCCAGCCAATTTGACTAACCTACTATAGACACAGGGCTACAACTTTGTGCATGCTTGATTCGGAACTAGTTAAGTAGATACGAAAACCACGGTCTGGTAGGGTTGCCACGGTCGAAAAGTTGCCATCTGATTTTTAATAAAATTCAAAAAAAGGGTCAAATAAAACTATTTGCACAATGCTGAAATTTATTTATAATTTACTTTATACATTCTATAATGCATGAAACAAAATTATGCCAGACGGATTTGGCGGTTGAAAGTGGTTGCCATACGAGTGAAAAATCTTAAATACATATATGTGTAAAAACTAGCTTTGTGAAGGGAGGTTTGCAATTTTTACAGTTTTTTTTTTTAATTTAAGAATTAACAAATTAAGGATATTTTTTATAATACCAATTTTGAAAACTTAAGCTCGTCTGGCAGGAGCTTTTGACCGTCCAACTCGTCAAATATGTTTTTTTTTATATACAAGATTGCATAAGCTTACATATATGTGCGAAAACTAGATTTGTGTATAGGTGTAGGTGTTTTAGTTTTGTCAATTTTCTAAAATTTTGAGAAAATATGTGGCAACCCTGGGTCTACAGTAAAAGAACCATATCATAATTTGCTGACTTGATTTAATATGTACTAGGATCATACGCAGTTAACGTGCTATATTTAATACATTTCTCTAGCAAATCATAATGACATTTTTTAACACCAACTTTAAAAACTCGTCCAACAAACTCGTCTGGCATCTTTTTTTCATGTACAAAATGACATAAATTATTATAAATTTAAAAACCAGCATTGTAACTATGATAAACTTGGCAGTTATTTTCAATTTTTTTAAACATAGGTGGCAACCCTAGAATTGCGAAAATATTCCCTGATCTTTATTTTTTGACTAATATGTTCACGAATAAAGCATACACTAAGTTTGAGCCTTGTACCTAACAAATTTCTCAAGTTATCCAACATCTTTTACTAATCTTAAAGAACTTTAGACTCGCCTGGCAAGCACTTTCGACCGCCAAACCCGTCTGACATAATTTTTTTCATGCATTAGCATGTATAAACTAAATTATAAATAAAATTCAGCCTTGTGAAAGTAAGTTAATTTTGACCCTTTTTTGCATTTTGAAAAAAAAAACAGATGGCAACCTGTCAACAGCGGCAACCCTGCCAGACCGTGGTTTTCGTACTTAACTAGTCCCAAATCAAGTATATACAAAGTTGTTGCCTTTTGTCTTGTGGCTGGTAGCTCTTAGACTCTTGGAAATCACCATGGTGGAAAGATATACAAATGCAAATACATCAATTATGACAACAACTGGAAATGAGTCCCCGAGTAATCGTAATCTTTCTGTGGAGAATCCTTCTGCAGCTTCGGTTGCAGTAAACCACACATCGGATTTGGGAGTGAGCATCTTTCATGTACGAGCGTCAATTAAGACAACATAATAATAAATGAATCGTCAAAAAATAGAACAAAGTTTTTCAAGAAGCGCAAATGTTACTTTTGGCTACCGCATATGTACGAAAATCAGAGGATGGAACGCTCGAACCTTGTACGGCGAAGGTAGATATGAGCAGGTTGAGTCAGAAATGCTTCGCCCAAAGATGAATATCCAGGGCATAAGCAAAACTAAGTGGAGAAGAAGAGCTGAATACAGATCTAACACTGGACAAACGAGAATGCTGTACTCCGGCAAGGATGAAAGAGAGGGTAGCCAAAAACTGCATGGTCTTTGAAGCAACCACCATTTGCTTCTGATGAGTCTCAAATGATTCAATATCCCAAGACACGTGGGGTAAAATCAAACTTCAAAAATCGTTGCAAAGGCAAATAAATGCCGAAGCAGATTTTCAACGAAAAACAGAATTGTGAAGCAAATATCGTTTTGCACATAAAACGGTCTATCGCTGTGTGAGACACGACAGGAGGGTGAGGTTAGATGGACTCGCAGATTATGCGGAAAACGCTGCAAGAAGAATTGTATCAAATATCCAAAGAGCTTATTGGAAAAAAAAACAATGACAATCATCCTGTAATGGATGTAGATGGCACACTTTTGTTATCAATTGAGGATCAGCTATACGCCGATGGAACAGACCAAAGCCAACACAGGGAAATACTGTGAGGAAGTTCGACGTTGGACGGCTACAGTCGCAAGAAATTGCCAGGTCCTTTTCCGATCGAGTCTCTCGCGCCCTGTTAACTAGTCCTTTGCCGCCAACTGCAAAAATCGAGAACCAGTGGAAAAACTGCCAGGAAGCCATCAAAGATGCCGCCTCTGAGATGCTGGGCTTCGCACGACCACCAAAACGGAACCCCTGGTTCGACGAAGAATGTCAGCAAGAGCATGCAGAGAAACAACAGGCATACAAAGCGGCGCTGCATAGAAGGACCAGAGCTACACAAGATTCTTAGAAGTAAAAAGAAAGAGCATGAGAGGCGCGCGATCGAGGAATTAGAGGGATGCCACTGCAGGAATGAAGTTCGGTAGTTTTACCAAAAAGTAAAAACAACCTCCCAAGGTTACCAGGCCCTAACCGAAGCCTGCAAGGACGATCAGGGGAACATCGTGGTAGCATCGCAGTCGGTGCTGAGGATATGGAAAAATCATTTCTGCAAATTGTATAACAGCGATGACGAACCGAATTTCGCTACTATGCAAATTGCAACATTCAACCTGGACGATGTAGGCCAACAATTCCGTCCACCCGATCTTGACGAAGTGAGGATAGCTATATCTAAACTTAAGTCCAATAAAGCTGCTGGAGCTGATGGTCTTGCGTTTGAGCTATTCAAAGCGGCTGGCAATGAATTGGACCGAACCAGCTCATCTGTAAAATATGGTCAGAGGAAAGCATGCCCGATGAATGGAACCTCAGCATTGTTTGCCCGATCCTCAAGAAAGGCGATCCTCTGGACTGCACCAACTACAGAGGCATCAGTCTTCTTAATATCGCCAACAAGATCTTCTCTGCCGTACTTTGTGAACGCCTGAAGCCATTCGTCAACAATCTGATAGGTCCATATCAGTGTGGCTTTAAGCCAGGGAAGTCCAACATCTACCAAATATTTGTCCTACGGCAGATCTTGGAGAAAACCCAGGAGTTTCAAATCGATACCCACCACCTGCTCATGTATTTGAAGGCTGCTTCTGACAGCATCTATAAAGACGATCTATATAGAGCAATATCTTAGTTTTGGCATCCCTACCAAACTCGTTCGTTTATGCAGGATGACGATGGAGAATGAACGCTGCTCCTCCATCAAGGTCAGCAAAGACCTCACCGATACCTTTGATGTCAAAAAAGGTTTTAGGCAAGGCGGCGCGTTGTCATGCGACTTCTTCAACATCGTTCTTGAAGGAATAATGCAAAACTCTCACGTCAACACTAGAGGCACAATCTTTCAATAGTCCGTCCAATTACTCGCTTAATCTGACGACATTGACTTAATCGGACGAAAAAAGCGTGATGTCAGTGGTGCTTTTGTGAGCATTGAGAAGGAAGCCAAGAAGATGGGTCTAACGGTGAATGAAAGCAAAACGAAATATATGCTGTCAACAAGAAAGGACACTCAACACCGACGTCTCGGACAGAACCTCACTATAGGCAGCTATAATTTTGAGGTGGTCAGAGATTTTGTCTACCTAGGATGCGCTATAAACTTAACAAACGATACCACTGCTGAGATCAAACGAAGAATTACTCTTGCCAATCGCTGTTTCCTTGGGCTAAGAAGGCAATTGAGAAGCAAAGCCCTCTCTCGAGCAACTAAACTGTCCCTGTATATAGACGCTTATCATCCCGGTCCTGATGTATGGTGCAGAGGCATATGGACACTGTTAACGGTGGATGAGAACGCGTTAGGCTGTTTTGAGAGGAAAATTCTCCGGGTGATTTTTGGTCCCGTCTGCATAGATGGGGAATGGAGAAGAAGATACAACAACGAACAGTATGGGCTGTACAGCGACACCGACCTAGCCACAAAAGTGAAAAGCCAACGACTGAGATGGCTGGGTCACCTAGAGCGAATGTACCCCAATGCTCCGGCCCGGAAAGTCTTTGAATCCAACCCCGTGGGACAGCGCAGTAGAGGTGGATAACGTTAAAGGTGGCGCACGCAAGTGCAAAAGGACCTCAACCAACTTGGCGTGCGAAACTGGAGGCAGCTAGCTAGAAACCGAGCCGACTGGAAGAAGCTTGTTGGTTGAGGCCCTGGTCCACCCCGGACTGTAGCGCCACCTTAAGTAAGTAAGTAAGTAAGTAAGTATACGCAGATAGAAGCACCATTTATGTGATCTGCTAAATGGGGATTCCGTCGATCAGAGTTCTGAAGTGCCCCACCTTAACGAGATGCTTAGGTCCTGTAGGGGTATTGACATCGAACCCCCGTCACAATCGGAAATTCAAAAATCAATAAATTCTTTCTTATTTAAATTAAATCAATAATTCTTTCTATACTTTTGTTTAAATAACAAGTATACACCAGAGTGAACCGTCGGTGAAATCCCTTATCGAAACCCTAATATAAAGTTAAATCGGTTAGATTTCAGAAGAAAACCAATAAAATAACAATGGGTTCACCACACGCACAGTTCTGTTGACAATTCTACTCCAGCATAAAATCTCTTTCATTCTCAAACTCCTTTGAATCGAACTGCTACAGGTAGTCCAGACCGCCAAAGTTGAGCTACGAAAGAGTTGTCCACTTTCTTAGTAACGGGTAAGCCTGCTAGTCCACGCTCATCCTAGCTCGCCGGAGGGGTGGGATCTTGTTACCGAAAAATGGACAGTGTTACGTTTTTTACTCAGGCCTATAAATCGGAGATGGGATTCGAAAAAAATAAAATATTAAAGAGATGTGGAATCCGAACTTTGACTACCCTAAAGATTACTTGTCATACTGGTGGAGAACATAGGTAATCGTGTTCTCTGAGCTATACCCTCCCCTAGCATCTACAGAATAAGACAATCCTTATCTTGATGCACCTTGGTCATTGCGCACGCTCATTATCCCGCCATGACCCCAAAGACGAAACAAGTATTGTTTTAGTTTTAAAACCCCCTGTTGAAGGTCTTACTCAACCCAGCTTCCCAACTCACATCCTAATATAAATTTCCTAATAACTCATCATTCTAATTCAACGAAAAGCAACAAGTAACTTAAAAAAAACAGAAATGTTCATCTTTTCCTTAATAAAATAGATTCATTAGAAATCTACTATTTCAAAATCAAACAATGACTTAAAGTTCCTCGATTCAACAATGATTTCAATTACTGGGTATATGTACCAGACGACGATTTCCATAAAAAAAAATCAATTTTAGTGATGGTATGCGTACTTTTTAATACTTCGTATATGGTAGCGAACAACGATTTAAAAATTTTTAATTCTCTTATAATAAACAAAAGGATATATCTTAAGGACTGGATATGGATAAGGATCAGAGTAGATTTAGTAAAAAAAAAAAAGGAATTAATTTCGTTTTTTACACCTCTTCGGCGTCAACTCTTTTGTCTAAAAATTCTAATTTTTGTTTCTTTCTTCTTTCTTTTGTTTTGTATGAATGTAACTTTTTATAAGCAAATATAATTCGTTGATGTTCAATATAAGAATATAATCGCTTTGAAAATTATAGGTGTACTTACTACTTCGTTGAGCTTACTGCGACTCCTGGTGAAAACGGTGCACTGTTTTGACTGGATTCGCTGGCCTTTTTGTTAGTCTGTAGGTTTTAAAAATTATATTTTTATATATTTGCACATCAAAGTTTTATATTTTATGGATTTTACTTAGCTTTTATGTTTTTCTTATTTTTTTTTTTGTGTTTGTTAATCTCTTTTTTTGATTTATCTCAAAATTGGATGTCGGAGTGAGGAAAGGTTGGATGGGATCAAATTTCAGGAGAGCACAAAATGTGGCTGTGATGAGGAGAGCTTTTTTCGGAATCGTTGGATGATGTTGTCGATTGGTTTGACCGATCATGTATGTCTGAATTGATCTTTTGTTGCTAATTGTTGTTGTTTTACTTTCTCCGTTGATTCTTTTCTCATGTGTATTTCGTGTGCACTTGTTGTTTGATTGATTCTAAGTGTTTGAGGTTAGCCTTGAATTTAGCTTAGAGCAAGCCGATTCCACCTCGGTGGCCTTGGACGTTGACGCTTTGTGTGTCCGAATCTCTCGCTCTTTATCTCTCTATTATCTTTAGTGGAATTTCACCCCTTTTTTTTTCTTTGAATCGAAGAGCCAAAATGGCTCGCTTTTTCTTTTATTTATTTTACTTAGGTGTTTAAATTGGTCTTGTTATTTTGTTTAGTTTTTTTTTTCTTTTAAGGGTTGGATTTATATTATCCCACTGATATTAAGCGAATCGTATAATTTATTTATATACGTTCTAGCAATAATTTAAAATTAATTAGAATTTTATCGAACTCGATGGAACGGCTAAGGCTTCTAGCTAATCGATTTTTATTTGATTTAAGGCGCGTAAATTCATTGCGTTTCTTTTTTCTTTCACTACAAAGCCACGGTTTAATTTAATATTTTAATTGAACTGTTAAGCTTTCGTCCTTTTTGCTTGCGAGATCTGCGTCAACTAATTCTTATCGAGCGAAAATTTTTATCATTCGCTTAAACTCTTAAAGCAACCAAAAAAAAAATCCTCTATACTATATGTACCAAAGGTAAAGCAGATCACTGCACTGCAGAGGTCCATTTCTTGCCATTCCGCTGCGGTATCGTAATTTTTTTCTTTTTGTTTTAATCTTCGCAAAACCGAATTTCATGTAAAAAAATCTATGTTATTTTTCTAACAAATTATAGATCAGTGCCAGTGTTAAGGGGTGGGGTTTTCTGTTTTTTGTTTATGGTTAAGAAAGCTATTTATTTCTTTTAACTTATGTAAAAAGAAACAAACTTAAGTTGTTGTTGGGTGAAAAAAGATAGTTCCCTACAATTTCCTCAAAAACAACGAGGCAGCTGGACTTAACGGAATAGCAGCTGAATTCCTGAAAGCTGATCCCGTAACAGCGGCTAGTATTCTACATACGTTGACACAAATCATTTGGGAAAATGAAAGCTATCCCAAGAACTAGTAGGATGGTGTGATTTTTAAGCTGCCAAAGAAAGGTGACCTTAAGAATTGCAACAATTGGTGGGGCATAACCGTTTTGTCCGTTTTCCCAAAACTAATGGCAACCATCATTCTCGAGCAGAAAAAGGATAGAATCGAGTGCGAGTCTACACTCAAGAGGCATCAAGCTGGCTTCCAGTGGTCGATCATGTGTCGACCATATCAACACCATGCGTATCGTCCTCGAGCAGTCGATGGAATTTCAATCACCGCTTTACCTTATGTTCGTGGATTTTGCGAGCCGCTCCACACAACAGCGTTTTATTCTACAGGAGACGTAAGTGGAAGAAAACGAGCAGTTCAACTACCTTGGCAGTATTGTTTCTGCAAACGTTGGTATGGATCTGGACGTTAAAATGTATAGAATTAAAAAGGCTCGTGCTGCCTTCAGTATTTTGTCCCTAATGTGGAAATCCTTACGCACTAAGTTCAGATTCTTCGGATCCAATTTCAATGTCTATGTCATGGGACCACTCACAACTTTAATGAGCGCTCATAAATATTCAATATGTTTGCTTGGTGAATATCACCATAAAGACTAAAACCAGTCACAAAGTACTGCAATTAATTAATTTTGTATCAATTTACTGCTTTTGGGGACTGTAAACGTACAGTCCTGAATATAAGTACTGCTTAGAACAGCTGGCCTACAGTTAAAGTATTTTTGTAAGTTAAAAGACTTATTGTAATTAGTCTTTTAGTTATTTAACTGTAGTATTTGAAAAGACTGCAGTTCTTGCAACTCTGCCGTTTAGGTTGTAACCGAACCGACAGACAGACTCTATCCCTATTCCCTATCATCGAAACTTTTTTTAACGTTTTAAAGACAATCGAACATAAAAAAAAATTGGTTTGATTGGAGATAACCATTATGTAACTTTTTTTTTTTACTTTTAGATTCGATGAACTGGCTGTGCACATTCTTATTTATTCACATAGTAAGCCATGTCTCGACAATTGATACAAATCTTCCCATTTCAAACTTCGATGTCAGCATTGAAATACCAAAACCCATACCACCTATGGTCTTGGAAGAACTTGACAGATCTTATAGAAAAACTAAAAAACTAAAATGGCAGACAGGAAAATCGAAGAAGCCCTCAATGGTGGATATAGCCTTAGAAGTTGCAGCCCGAGAAGGTATCCATGCAATGACAGATCTTTATCAAAATATCGAACCACAAATTGTCAAAAATGGTAAGTTTAAAGATTATTTTGTGAGTATGAAAAGGAGCTGTCAAAATTTGACAAAGCAAATCTAAATATTTAGGAGTGGTAAACAAAATATCAAAACCCAACAAAAACAGGAAGGGCTGGTTCTGGTTCTGTTAAAACAATACATTTTTAATTTATTTTTCATTCATGAAATTTGGTTAAAAAATCTGTCAAAATATCAATTTTCTATCTGAAAAACCTATGAATCTTTAAACAAAGCTCTGTATCTTCAGTCTATTTTTTTTAACAAAAATCCAATTTTTATTTAAGGTCAAATTCTTGAAGATAATCATCCTGCAGCTTTGTTGTCAAAATTCAGTGCTCCAGTGGAAGGCAATGAACGAAGTGCAATGGCAGCCTTTGCAACTTTATCTGCAACAAAGGCTTTTCGACGAAAGTAAGTATAAAATTTTCAAATCTAATGTTAAGTGTAAAGAAAGAGAACACATTATGGTTGGAAAGTTATAGCAGTTCTATTTATATAGTCAAGTCATCATATTATAATAGCGGTCTTGTGTGATAATTATTGTTTTAAAAGGATAAAAGAAATCTTGTCGCATGCAACTTTCCCACTTGATTTACAAGACATTCAAGCTGGAAAAATGTACAACCATAGAGCAAAGTCAACTTTCACTAAGTGTGACATTGAAAACCCAAAACCACATCCATGTGATTTGGTTTTTTGTTTTGTTACATTGCTAGGAGAATATAACTTTAAAATATCAGACTGATCATCTATCTTTCGTTAATTTAATACTAAAATCAGCTTTAGTGTTTAATTGAGGTCAAATTTTACTCATTGTGGGACGGATTGCAATCTCATGCCACCGCATCACAAAGCCATGACCGTGAAAGTTAGAAAATTTCTCACTTTATGTTGGAAACAAGATACATTATCCGAAATTGGATTTGCATGCAATGACTAGGTAAATACTGAAGAGTGCACTCTGCATCAGAACTTTTATTTGAATGCAACATGCACAATACACATTAAACATGCTCATCTTCAACGACGTCAGTCGTCACGTCGACAACATGATGATCACAAAAGAAGAAGTGACACTTCTCTCGTCACCACTGATCAGATGGAGGAACTTATTGCCAGTGACGGACTAGGCATACAATAGCCTCATTATGGGCCCTGAGTTACTTTTATTTCAATTCAAATAGTTCTACGAACTTCTGGTAAGAAGTCGAATAATATTATGCATCTTACTAACGTCTTATCTTTCAAAAGTCACGACAATGCTGATTAATTGTCAGCTTAAGAAGTATCTTGAAGAACACAAGCTTCTTAACGACCACCAGTATGGGCTTCATAGCAATCTATATGTAGTTCTATTGGTGATTTGATGGTACATTATGTCTCAGCGAACAATGGAACCAATCTCTACATAATTTTAGAGAAAGACGAATTATGGCGCTGCATATTTTGTTTGATAACGTTTGATAGAGTTAAGCACCAAACTCTCTTCTCAAAAATGAACGCATTTCGTTTCGATTAATCTCTTGTTCTTTGAATTTGAAATTATCTTTGGGACCACTCAATATAGAAGTGTTGGGTGGTTTTAAGTTTGAATTCAGAACAAAAAATTGCTGGTGTGCCCCAGGGTTCTGTTTTGTCTCCGACTCTCTTTCTCATTTTCATCAATGAACTCTTGTGGGAAACTTCTAATCCATTAAATCACTGATAAATAGTACCCTCTGATTTTAATATTCCATTCTAAAACAGGGATTCTTCGGAAGTGGAACTATATCGAAGAGTATCATAAAATTCTGATCTCCAAGCATTGTTCATATTCAATAGACAATATGCTTTTTTTTCATTTTAAAGGTAGTCAAAACCTCTTTAGGGTTCACAAAGTTCCTCCTCAAGACACTGGAGAGAATTATTGATCTGCATGTTAGAGACCTTCTCAACCCAAACATTTTGTGCAACTACCAACACGCTTACCTTAAAGGTAAGTCAGTGGAGACCGCGTTGCATGAAGTCGTTTCACAAATTGAGAAAAGTCTCAAGCACAAAGAGCATACCCTGGCAGCATTTTTGGACATTGAGGGAGCGTTTAACAACGTAAAAACGGAGTCCATTAAATCTGCTCTGGAAGAGGTTGGAGTTGAGCCTGCCATTGTAGACTGGATTTATACCATGCTCAATGACAGAATCATAAACTCGCGACTTGGGGATACTATTGCTGAGAAAACAGTTACAAGAGGCACGCCACAAGGAGGGGTAATTTCGCCTCTCCTTTGGATCCTAGTTGTTAATAAAATTCTTACAAGATTTAGAAATAAGGGCATTAAAATTGTGGCCTATGCAGACGACATAGTAATTTTGATATCGGGTAAGTATCTTACCACCATCAAAGATATTATGGAATCCGCACTTAAAGAACTATCTTCTTGGGCAGCACAAAACGGTCTCGGGGTTAACCCTACAAAAACCGAACTAGTTCTGTTCACGAATAAAAAGAAATTAGGGGATTTTACTCCTCCCAGACTAAATGACATACCTCTGAAACTCTCCAAGGAAGCTAAATATCTTGGAGTTATCCTTGATTCCAAGCTAACATGGAAACTGGAAACGTAACACAGAGGAAAGAATGAAAAAAGCACTATGCGCTTTCTACACATGCAAAAAGACCTTTGGTACACGTTGGGGTATGCGACCGCAAGTTATCAAGTGGATGTACATGACGATAGTTCGCCCCATACTTACCTATGGTTCTATAGTGTGGTGGAAGGCTGTTGATAAGGTAAGCTATCTCAAAAACCTGAATAAGGTACAGAGACTAGCCTGTATAGGAATAACGGGGGCACAGAGGTCTACACCACAGGCAGGATTGGAAATTATTCTAAATCTTCCAGCCCTGGACGAGTACACTAGATGCACAGCAGCCAAAAGCGCATTTCGACTCAAAGAAATGGGCTCTTGGAAGCACAGCACCTATGGGCATGGGTCTATCCTACGAAGGTATGACACAGTGGCTGGACTTGATGTGAAGACTGATTATATTCCACCCTTAATGGATTTTAACAAACACTTCTCTATTTCAATACCCGAAAGACATGGATGGGAACCCAACTCACTAATTAGTGAACAGGGTATCCCCTTCTATACTGACGGGTCAAAAATGGAAGAAGGAACAGGTGCGGGGGTGTTCTGTGAGGCCCTTAATATTTGGGAATCATATAAACTCCCAGATGAGTGTAGTGTCTTTCAGGCTGAAATTTATGCTATTCATAAAGCGGCAGAATTGGTACACAAGAAAAAACTGATCTCGTCGGAGATCACTTTTTTCGTGGACAGCCAAGCTGCGATCAAAGCAATAGCCAGTGAGACCATAAGATCCAAAACAGTGGCAAAATGTCGAGGCATACTGAACAAAATTTGCAACACTAACCGAGTCAAACTCTGCTGGGTTCCTGGACATAGCAATATAGAAAGGAATGATATAGCAGATGAACTGGCAAGGAAGGGGTCATTGTCAAATGGAAACAGTAGTAGCCAATTAGACACGGGACTAGACATCCCGATCGGCGTAATTAAAACGAAAATGGACCTAATAATGAAAGAGCAAATCAATAAATCCTGGATTACCAGAAACGATTGCGCTATCTCTAGAAGTTTATGGCCTAGAATTAATGAAAAGGAAACTCAGTATATTCTATCGCTGAGTAAAAAGAACATTAGAATCTTGATAGGTGTACTAACGGGTCACTGCGCCATTGGCACAATGGCCACCAGATTGGGTGTACTCGCACCCGACTGTTGTAGGAGCTGTCAGGATGTAGAAGAAATAGAAACCATTAAACACCTGCTCTGCGATTGTCCAAACCTCCAAACAAGCCGCCTCCGCTACTTGGGAAACAGGTTTGTTGGAGAACTGGACGATCTAGCGCAGGTCTCAATGGTAAATATGAGGAAATTCATAGATAGCACAGGCTGGTTCGTAAATGAGCCAGTCTATCTGAATCATTAGCTTAGGAGCATCTCTGCTTTCTTATTGTAAGGGGATCACAATGGACCGACAGGCCCCCGTGTACGCAACAGCCCTGTGCTGTGCACACCCCTCCTAACCTAACCTAACCTAACCTAAGTTATAAATAAACACTCTGTATTCGAAATGAAGCTTCTATGTATTAACAAAAATTGATACTGAAGTTGTAATCACACTATACCCAAAATGCAGATAAAATGTATTCAATACTGCATGCAGCACTGTACTTTAAGAATTTAATCTCTTTCAACTTAATATCTTAGCACTCGCCCTAAAAGAAAGCCTCTCCAAAACTGATAGAAATTGTAAATTGAACTTAATCCATTCCTGGTTTTCTCGCATTGGTTTTGTATTGTAGGATAGACTTCCACAGCGATCTTTGTTGATCCAACTAATGAAGTGATTGTGTCTGCTCTGTGCAATCCGTGCCCGTGAAGGTGTATGATATTCAAAGATGCAATCCAGCACTAGAAGTGTGTGGGACAAGATATATAAAAAAAAAAAAATATTTTATCTAATAGATTTTACTCGAATTGAATTCTGTATTTGATGTACGGTCGCCCATTAAGTTGTTGCATTTTTCCGTTGCTGCTTTCATTGTAAAAAGTAACAAGGAGAACTTTCTCCCTGAGACCGGATTAAGACAAAATTATAAAATGAAGAGACAAGTTTTACTTTTTTTTTTTTAGATATTTCTTCTTGATCTGTCTTAAGGAACAAACAGGAATGTCATGTGAATTGTAATGACTTGAAATGGTATCGCTATAGTGGAGCATTTTGATTTTGACATGTGGTTTGGCCGAGATGGAGTTTAATTGCAATTAAATGAGATTTCCTGTATTGAAAAGAAAAATGTCACTCTTTGTGAGGAAATAAATTATTTTCATTTCCATTCGCGGATATGAATGTATTGTATTGAGAAATTAATCTATTTATTTATAAGGATACTTACTATAGTCCTGTTTTGTATAGTAGATACGACCGGAATATTCTTACATAATATAATAAAATAATATAATACAATTTTGATATGATGCTTTTGGAGCAAATATCAAGAATGAAAAAAGTAAATCTAAAGGAAAATACAACCAGTCGATCAGTTGGTTGGATGGCATTTGATTCCGTTATTCTTCGTTTGATATCAACGTTCATCCATTTGCTGCTGGATAATATGGTGGTGCCCGAATCCGAAAATTCCAAACAGCTTGGGTTACTCGCTAAAAATTACTGACTCAAATCAGTCTTGATCGGTGGTTACATACATTGCCACTCCAACGTCCAATGTCCAATCCAAACACTGTACAAAGTACGTGCTACAGTTTCCGCAATGATATCTTCCATACACCCAAAAAATTTTACTGGTATATATGACCAAAAAAGCGGATACATTTTATCAGATCTCGTCATAACTAGAATCTCCCAGAAAAACTGATAGATTTTATCATGACCAACTGATGTCTAGTACCATGCAATATTTTATCGCATTTTAGCAAATTTTATCGACATTCAGATTGCACCTATCAGTTCAAAAATAATTTGCCAGATATCTGCTATCGGATAAAAGATAGCGAGTACCGTGTATATTATTTCAGTTCTGGTATACTCTATCGGCATTCTGATAGCATCTATCAGTGCAAAAGATACTTTGCCAGATAGCTGCTATCGGATAAAAGATAGCGAGTACCATGTATATTATTTCAGTTCTGGTATATTGTATCGGCATTCTAATAACACCTATCAGTGCAAAAGATACTTTTCCAGATAGCTGCTATCGGATAAAAGACACAAAGTACCACTTAATATTAAGCCTAATTCTAAAATTTTATTTCGTTAGAAAGTGAGTAGAATTCGAATTATTTGCATGTTCTAACACAAATCATTCGAATTCTAAATACTTTCTAATGGATTTTAATTTCGAAATAAGGCACATTATTTTGGTTTTGTTCAACTTTAATCCACCATCTCTAGAGGACAAAATTATTTTTTGCACTGTGTTTCTATAGAAATGAGAAAAAATATTCAAGATAACTATAGAATGTAATCATAGTAGATACTTTCTTTTCCAACACACTTCCGTTCTGTCTTCGATTGGCTTTTAAGAAACTTCTTAATATGCCACATACACCTTCCTTTTAATAATTCCATATTTGAAGCTAAAACTGAAAATAAACTTAAAAAGAAACTTCCCAGAAAGAAAAAAACTTTAAAAAAAATTGTTTCAGTTTAGGTAACTTTGATTTTTTTTTAATTAAAGTTTTCATTTAAAATTTTTACATTGGGTAAATTTGTTTAAATTAACGCCGAGCCAACAAAGAAACCAATAAGCTGTGTGTCCAAGTTGCCCCCATTTCATCAGTATTATTAGATATCTATGTAAATGAAAAAATAAGAACAGAAATATCTAGTAAGTTTTAAAGTCGTTAATAAGTGCTAAATTTTGTTTACGTTTTCCGTTTCGCAAGCTTGTAAAACTCCAACATAATGGAAATGGAGCTGTAAGAATTTCCTAAAGCTGATTTTCCATCTATGTTAATGAAAAGATAAGAACAAAAATATCTAATAAGTTTTAAAATAGTTAATAAATGTTAATTTTTGCTTACGTTTTCATATCCGTTTCGCAAGCTTGTAAAACTCCATCATAATGGAAATGGAGCTGTAAAAATTTCCCAAAGCTGATTTTCCATCTATGTAAATGAAAAGATAAGAACAAAAATATCTAATAAGTTTTAAAATCGTAAATAAACCTGATACTATTTACCAGACTGCAGATAAATGAAATACGTACTTTATCTGAACCCTGATACTATTTTACTATTTACCAGACTGCAGATAAATGAAATACGTACTTTATCTGAACCCTGATACTATTTACCAGACTGCAGATAAATGAAATACGTACTTTACCTGAACCCTGATATTTTTTACCAGACTGCAGATAAATGAATTAAGAACTTTATCGGAATGAAGTTCGAATTAGAAATGAAGAAAAATAAAATAAACAAATTGATAAAAAAAAATGAAAATAAATATAAATTGTACTTCACCTTGTTGGCGTAGATAAATCCTTTATTTGTTTCACACAAAAGGTATCTCCTGTTTATTGTTTATTATTTATACTTTTTATTGTTTATCGTTTACACTTTTTATTGTTTGAACTTTTTTTTGTTTATTGTTTTTTGCTTACACTTTTTAATGTTTATTGTTTACACTTTTTACTGTTTTTTTTTTTTTATAAGACTGAAGTTTTACAGTTTTTATTGTTTTTTTGTTGTTTAATAAAGTTGTTACTATTTCTGAATTTATTTTCTCACTTTCACGTCCGCACTCAATGATAGGATAAATTGAAGTGAATACTAAACCGCAAAACCGCGAGTTCCTGGAGTGTGGATTGTATTATGTTTGGTTGAAATTTTGTGTGTAGTGGTAATATTTATACTGAGACTGATAGAATCTATATGCATTCAGATAGTAAGAACCATTACTAAATCGATGTGTGGTTATATTTATCTCCAGCTGCTTAATGCTATCAGTAAAAAGGTTTGTGGGCTAGCAAGAAATATTCGTATGTATGCGTTAATTTGGAAGCTGATAAATAAAATTGCAATGGATGTAAATGAATATATATGTGGTTATATTTATCTGAAGCCGCTAAATGATATCAGTAAACATAACGATCGAGAAAATCTATCAGGAAAAATATGGACTTCAATTTTAGAGATTGGGTAAATGATAAATAACAACCTTCATATACATTATCATCTTTAGTAACAAACATGTATTAAATTTTTCAGGCCTTTAACTGGCATTAAATTCAAGATAATTTTGACATTATAACTTTTTGCCTAAGAAGTAGATAATTGTTATGAGAAATTTGACTGAAAAATGGTATAAAAAAAACAGAAATTATTTTATCTGACAGCTACAAAAAAGTGATACTATTTATCTGGAAGTTGATAGTATTTATCAGAAATTTGACTGATAAATTGTGTCAAAATTTCAGAAATTATTTTATCAGGCAGTTAAAAGAAAAATTATACTATTTATCTGGAAATCGATAGTAGTTATAAGATATCTGACAGGTACATGGTATCAAAATACGAGACAATATTTCATCTGTCAGTTAAAGAGAAACTGATATTATTTATCCAGAAAACGATAGTAGTTATAAGATATCTGACAGGTATATTGTATCAAATTACCAGACAATATTTTATCTGACAGATATCTGATTCCATTAACCACTAAAATTTTGAATGGCCTTTTTATGAAGAAAACGATAGTATTAAACAAGAAAACGATAGAATTTATTAGATTTTTGACTTGTAAATAGTATCAGAAAATCAGTACCAGTAGATTTTTCTGAGTGTAGGAAATACTCAGGCCACCATCATATGAAACGATCAATACCTACAAGGCCTTTTGTGGCTAGGTCGGTGTCGCTGTACAGCCCATACAGTTCGTTGTTGTATCTTCTTCTCCATTCCCCATCTATGCAGACTGGACCAAAAATTACCCGGAGAATTTCCCTCTCAAAATAGGCTAACGCGCTCTCATCCACCGTAAGCAGCGTCCATGCCTCTGCACCATACTTCAGCACTGGGATGATAAGCGTCTAATACAGGGACAGTTTAGTTGCTCGAGAGAGGGCTTTGCTTCTCAATTGCCTTCTTAGCCCAAAGAAACAGCGATTGGTAAGAGTAATTCTTCGTTTGATCTCAGCACTGGTATCGTTCGTTGAGTTTATAGCGGATCCTAGGTAGACAAAGTATCTGACCATCTCAAAATTATAGCTGTCTCTAGTGACGTTCTGTCCGAGACGTCCGCGTCGCGACAGCATATATTTCGTTCATTCACCTTTAACCCCGTCTTCTTGGCTTCCTTCTCAATACTCACAAAAGCACCACTGACATCCCGCTTTGTTCGTTCGATTATGTCAAAGTCGTCAGCGTAAGCGAGTAATTGGACGGACTTTTGAAAGATTGTGCCTCTAGAGTTGACGTGAGAGTTTTGCACTATTCTTTCAAGAACGATGTTGAAGAAGTCGCATGACAGCGCGTCGCCTTGCCTAAAACCTTTTTTGACATCAAAGGTATCGGTGAGGTTTTTGCCGACCTTGATGGAGCAGCGTGCATTCTCCATCGTCCTGCACAAGCGGACGAGTATGGTAGGGATGCCAAAACTAGATATTGCTCTATATACATAGCTCGTCTCTATAAATGCTGTCATACGCGGCCTTGAAATCAATGCAAAGGTGGTGGGTATCGATTTGAAACTCCTGAGTTTTCTCCAAGATCTGCCGTAGTGCGAATATTTGGTCGATGGTGAACTTCCCTGGCCTAAAGCCACACTGATATGGACATATCAGGGGCCTATTTCAGCGCTACTACAACAGAGCTACATCAGCTACATCAACTACATCGTACATCCAAATCCTACAACTACATCAGTCAAATTTGTCTGATTCAAACATACAACTGGAGTTATGAAATAAAAGACAAAAAAGTTTAAAAAATTATAAATGTAACTGACGTAATTGTAAGATGAAGTTGTAAAATGTAGTTGATGTAATTGATGTAGTAGCGCAGAAATAGGCCCCAGGTTGTTAACGAATATGGCTTCAGGCGTTCACAAAGTACGGCAGAGAAGATCTTGTAGGCGATATTAAGAAGAATGATGCCTCTGCAGTTGGTGCAGTCCAGAGGATCGCCTCTCTTGAGGATCGGGCAAACAACGCTAAGGTTCCATTCATTGGACATGCTTTCCTCCGACCATGTTTTATGGATGAGCTGGTGCAAACTCCTAACCAATTCATCTCCAGCCGCTTTGAATAGCTCAGCCGCAAGGCCATCATTTCCAGCAGCTTTATTGGACTTAAGATATAGCTATCTTCACTTCGTCGAGATCGGGTGGACGGAATTGTCAGCCTACGTGCGTCGTCCAGGTTTAATGGTGCAATCAGCATGGTGGTGGAATTCGATTCATCGTCGCCGTTATATAATTTGCACGATGTTCCCCTGATCGTCCTTGCAGGCTTCGGTTCGGGCCTTCTTACCTTGGGAGGTTCTTCTTACTTTTTGGTAAAACTTCCGAACTTCATTCCTGCAATGGCATCCCTCCATTCTTCGATCATGCGCTTCTCAAGCTCTTTCTTTTTCCTTCTCAGAAGCTTGTGTTCCTCTCTCCTCTTCTGCTCGTAGAGCTCGAGAGCAGCTCTGGTCCTTCTATGCAGCGTTGCTTTGTATGCCTGTTGTTTGGCTGCATGCTCTTGCTGACATTCTTCGTCGAACCAGGGGTTTCGTTTTGGTGGTCGTGCGAAGCCCAGTACGTCAGAGATGGCATCTCTGATGGCTTCCTGGCAGTTTTTCCACTGCTTCTCGATATTTGCAGTTGGCGGCAAAGGACTACTTAGGAGGGCGCGAGAGACTCGAACGAAAAAAGGACCTGGTGATTTCTTGCGAATGTAGCCGTTCGACGTCGAACTTTGTCACAGTATTTCCCTTTTTTGGTTTTGGTCTGGATATCCGTAGCATTACCTTGGCTACAACGAGGTAGTGATCCGAGTCAACGTTGGCTCCTTGGAAGGTTTGGACACCCTTGATACTGGGAGGAGTCCCTTGTGTCAACGCAATGTGATCAATCAATGTGGTTGGCGGTTGATTGACCAGCAATTCGCCATGTTCTTTTATGTATATCGAGATGCCGGAACTTACAGATCTATTATTTCCATTTGGAGTTGAGACTTTGAAAAACTGAACAACTTCACACTTGCATCCACTCTCGAGTTGGAGTTATTTCAAAACGTGATAAAAAAAAAAAACAGAAAGTTTAGCCACCTCTCCAAAGTCATGGAACTTAGCAAATTCTTTCTCAAGATCCGAACTAAAAGCTGAAAATCGTTCAATGTCTTTTTAACTGGTGTACTTTTGTTATATTTAAGAATTGATGAAAAATGAATTAATTCCTTACTGTACATTAGGGGTGTCGGAATTTTTTTTTATTTTTTGTATTCAAAATGGGTATTGTGGATCTTGTTAAGGGATTAGAAAGAAATAATTTTTGTTCTGGGACATTTTCCAAAATGGAATTTTGAGACCCCGCGGTCGTTTTTAGGTTAAAAAACCTCAATTCGAATAAGCGGCCCTCAAAACCAATATTATATGAGGTCACAGTAACTTACAATGTTTTTATTTTGCTTTTGTAACCTTTCGATAAAAAGATAGCGTTAAAATCTCCTTGTCAAAATATCTTGACATAACTTTTTACATTAAATCTCCCCGAAGAATAGATCGATTTTCTAGACGTTTTGGATTATTTCTTCTAAATGGAATGCTCGAATTGGTTGAAACTTGCTTTCTTAACACTATACAGCATTTTTAAATTGTTGTTCGGTCAATACTAATGAGAAAAGGAAGCCAAAATAAAACATTATAAGTAATTTTGACAACATATCGACGAAAATTTAATTGGTTTTCCTGACCATTTTTTCGAAATGTGCTGTTTTTTACCTAAAAACGGCCGCGGGGTCTCAAAATTCGATTTTGGAAAATGTCCCAGAATAAAAATTTCATCTTTCTAAACCCTTTACAAGATCCACCATACCCATTTTGAATATAAAAAATAAAAAAAAATTCCGACACCCCTACTGTACATATCGTGTTTAAATACATCAAGCTTTCGGCGAAACGCAGTGAAACTTTGTATCATGTCACATATCAACTTTCCTTCTCCCTGTAACTCGGTATTAAGGGCATTTAAGTATTAAAGAATACCTATTAGTGGGGTCGCTTAGCGTAAAATTTCGAGATGATGTGCTTTTGCCGGACAAAAGCACCAAATTTTTTTAGGTACTACTTAGGTCCATAGCTTGAGATTTAGGGTAGGACCCATCTCGGTGGTCAGCCATCTTGGATTTTATAGCCGCCATTTGAAATTTAGGTATATTATTAATATCTCGGCTTCTAAATCACTAAAGATCCCAAACTTGGTGTCTAGGTATACATTTTTGGGGTCAGGGAATACAACCACATACTTTTCAAATGTTGAAGTTTGCAAATATACGAAGGGGGCATGGGGGTCATGACCCCCTTGCTCCAAGACAATCATATATAATATATAGGGTCGGATAATATACCTATATAAACAAGTTTAAAATGTATCTGACTAAACTTATTCAAGGAGGGAAATGGGGGTCATGACACCCCCCCCCCATCAGAGCCCAAGAAAAAGTATAAATAAAAAACAAACTTCATTTAAACACACAGAAGTGCAAAAACTGACGCGACGTACGACTTGCCCAAATTATTTCATAACCGTAATGTTACCTTTTATGAGACCATGGTAATATTATTCGCGAACACTGTATGTTTTGTCGTATCGAGTTTTTCTGAGAGGAAAATTAATAAGTTAAATGCAAATACAAAATGCAGATTTTCATCATCTTGACTCCATTCAACATGAAGACAGAAATAGAAAAAATCTTAAAATATCATATGGATGATCATAAATAAAACTAAAAATTGAATTTCTTTGTCAGCTGTTTTAAGCAATATCTATGTTTTAGTTAGTTGTCTTAATGCGACCATTTACGCAAGATTTTTCTAAGTCCCCTATTACACGATGATTCTTTGCCTCTGACTCTTTTCGAACATAATGAAGAATGGCTGTAGCTGTAGGTGTATGGTTCGTACTGTTGACACGGACGTGGTGGTAATCCTCATTGGCAAGTTCCATCACTTGATGATCTTGTGTACAAATTTGAAGATTTCTATTGCCTTTGGTACGGGCAGATCATTTAATTATAAAGACATCAATGCTATTAACGAGAAACTGGGCGTAGAAAAATCCTTGACCTCCCCGTATTTCACAGTTTTACGGGTTGCGATACAACATCTTCATTTTTCGGACGAGGCAAGAAATCTGCGTGGGAGGCATGGAATTGTTATCATGAGGTGACACATACCTTAACATGCATAGCATTACATCCTTACACAGAGCTTGATGGTGAACATTTAAAAGGCTAGAACGCTTCATGGTAATATTATATGATAAATACAGTAATTCGGACAGTGTGAATGATGTCAGCAAGGAGCTGTTTTGTCAGAAGACTAAGACAATGGAGAAACTTCCACCAACAAAAGATACACTACTTCAACACTCAACACTGTATACATCAGGCAGGAGTATGGTGTACCAGTGAGCACATTCAACAGTGCGCTCCTAGTCCGGAAGGCTGGGGCTGGACTCAGAAAGAAGAAGGTGGATCATGGCTTCCTGTATGGAACACATTACCTATAGCTTCAATGGCATGTTCTGAATTGGTGAAATGAAATTGCAAGAGTCAAAAAGTATACACTGGTAGATATGCTTGCAAAGCTGCTCGTTGAAATTGTACTGACCTTTGTAAATGTCAATGCTTGAAAACGACATGAGCAATCCATATAGATAAATGCAATTCAACATCTTTCATATGTGATTTCTATTGTATTTAAATTTTATATATTAATATGTATGTATGTACATGTAATGAATAAATAAATTAATTGGGTGGCGCAACAGCTCGTGGAGAACCAGGGCCACGTGACTTACAACTCACAACCGTCCCTGTGTGCGTGTAGTTGGCAAGAATAGAGGGGACCAACTGTTTCTTGCCGAGTCCGAACGGCTAAATGAGCAGCACTTTTTCATGACAAGCATACTCTTGGAGGATTTGTCAGCTCCTCGCAAGAGGCAGTACCTCGAATAAAACATTTCTGATATTAGGTGGCACAGCTGGGAATGGAACCCACACCTTCGGCATGACAGTCCTACGCACTAACCATCATGCCACGAGGTACTACATGTTCATGTATGTTTGTACATGTACAAGTACATATATCTTATTTCATTTTCAGCCTTTTATCTTAGAATTTAATATTTTTGTCACTTGATTTAATAATAATTGGATAGTTTGTAATTAATATATACTTATACAACCTAACTTAAATGTATTTGCATTTAACTTATTAATTTTCCTTTCAGAAAAACTCGATACGACAAAACATACAGTGTACGCGAATAATATTACCATGGTAACATTACAGTTATGAAATAATTTGGGCTAGCAGTACGTGGCATCAGTTTTTGAACTTCTGTGTGTTTAAATGAAGTTTATTTTTTATTTAAATTTTTCTTGGGCTCTGATGGGGGGGGGTGTCATGACCCCCATTTCCCTCCTTGAATAAGTTTAGTCAGATACATTTTAAACTTGTTTATATAGGTATATTATCCGACCCTATATATTATATATGATTGTCTTGGAGCAAGGGGGTCATGACCCCCTACCCCCTTCGTATATTTGCAAACTTCAACATTTGAAAAGTATGTGGTTGTATTCCCTGACCCCAAAAATGTATACCTAGACACCAAGCTTGGGATCCTTAGTGATTTAGAAGCCGAGATATTAATAATATACCTAAATTTCAAAATGGCGGCTATAAAATCCAAGATGGCTGACCACCGAGATGGGTTCTACCCTAAATCTCAAGCTATGGACCTACATAAGTAGTACCTAAAAAAAATTTGGTGCTTTTGTCCGGCAAAAACAGATTTTCTTGCTAAGCGACCCTACTATATTAGAAAAGCTACATGTAACATGCTGCTCTTACTTCCAAGGAAATCTAAATTCTTCCTTGCTTCCTCGGTATCCAAACTTCTCAAAAACTCCATAACTTCTTCTTTTATTTGCCAAAAACGTTCAATCTTCTGGCCCTTACTTAGCCAGCTCAAATTGTTGTGATGTATTAAGTCAGAATATGCCGAATCGCATTCGAAAAGAAACTCATTGAACTGATGCCTGTGCTGTAGAAGAGAACGCGATTTTATAAAATTTATTAACTTTGACTAAATTATCCATTGTGCTTTTCAATGTAATAATAAGTTTATTGCAAGGACTTGTCTGGTGAATAATACAGTGGTAAGATAGTAGCCCAGTTTTATTCTCCCCAATTCTCCTTAATAGTCCCTTTTCCTGATCTTTCATGTCTGGGGCACCATCAGTCGAAATAGACAACATTTTACCATAACTAATATCTGATTTTTACTTGCGATATATGTAGGTACAAAAGGGTGATTTTTTAAGAGGTTTAGAACTTTTAAAAAAAAAAAAACACAAAAAATTCGAAAAAATGAATGAAATATTTATTTGAATCGATAGTTTGAACCTTGCAATTTAATGTTTAAAGATAATTTCATGTAAATGTTGACCGCGGCTGCGTCTCAGGTAGCCCATCCGCTGAGTCCAATTTTGGCATACTCTTTCACACATATCGGCCGGTATCTCACGAATGAATGCATGGATGTTGGCTTCCAGTGCGTCAATCGAAGCGGGCTTGTCCCTATAGACATTAGCCTTGACATACCCCCACAAAAAATAATCTAATGGTGTCAAATCGCACGATCTAGGCGGCCAATTGACCGGCCCGAAACGTGAAATTAACTGTTCACCAAACTCGCCTCGCAATTGCGCCATTGTTTCGCGTGCTGTGTGGCATGTGGCACCGTCTTGTTGAAACCACATATCATGCAAGTCAAGAACTTCCATTTCGGGCAAAAAAAAGTTTGTTATCATCGCTCGGTAGCGTTCACCATTGACAGTAACGCTGCGATTCGCATCATCTTTGAAGAAATATGGCCCAATAATGCCGCCGGCCCATAAACCGCACCAAACAGTGGCTTTTTCGGGATGCATTGGTAGCTGTTGCAATGCTTCTGGCTGATCTTCACTCCAAATGCGGCAATTATGCTTATTTACGTACCCATTCAACCAAAAATGAGCCTCATCGCTGAACACAATTTTTCGAAGCAGCGCGCGATGAACATTTCAAACCGAGCACGAATTTTGATAGTAAAATTCAATAATTTGCAAGCGTTGTTCATTTGTAAGACGATCCATGGTTAAATTGCAAACCAAACTGAAGCTGTTTGACAGTGACACAAGGTACTAAACACACGTCAGCTGTCAAAACCAGTGTTGCCAAAACCAAACCAGCTAAAAAATCACCCGTTATAAGGCAAGTTTTGGATTCGTGCAAAAAAAAAAAAAATGAGATAGCAATCAAACATGACATTACGATGATTGAGTACACCAAAAAAGTGGGTGGCACAATGTCTTTCTGTCTACAGCCTAAACGGCTGAATCGTTTAACTTCATACATAGTATATGGTGGTTTTTTGTGATTATTTTTTAAATTTTTTTTTAGAATCAAAAATAATGGTACCTGTCATAAAACCAAAAAAAAAAAATAACGGTACCCGCCATACAATAATTTTTCTTTGCAATTTTACATAATGGTGTTTTTCTCAAAAACGACTCCACAAGTTTCCTTAAAAAATTTAATTAATAACTTTTATCAAAGGCTTCTTTTGGGTGGAACACCATTTTTAAAAAATGGTTATTAATGCTACCTCCCAAAGAACCATTTTTTTAACTTTCGATTTTCTTCAAAGCGGTATGACTGATTTTAATATTTTTTTTTTATACGGAAGCTTCCAAAATATATAAATAGTTTTGTGTACAAACATTTTTGAAAAATATTTTTTTTGGATTTTTAAAAAATGTTGCCAAATTTTTATTTTGAAAATCAAATAGTCCAGAACGATATGATATCAATTTTTTTGAAACTCGATATTTAAGAGTATTTTAGTACTCTCTAAAATATTTTTAGACAAAATTTTACATATGTATATGAAAAAGTTACGATACCTTCCATAGAAAAGTTAAAAAATCGGAAAGGAAAATATTTTTTTTTTCAAAAACGACTCCTTGGATGTTGATTAAACTTCTTCCATATATTAAAACTAGTACGGTCTACTACCAAAAACTATAAAATTTTGCACTTAGCAACTATTAATTGCAGGTACCTGTCAAATAGAACGTTATTTTTTATTTTGAATTTTCTCATTATCGGCTAAACAGATTTAGATAATTTTTTTTATATACAAATTTCAGATAAGATCAAAATTGAAATATGAATAAAGGTTTGAAAAAAATATAAAAAACCGAAAATTTCAAAGAAAAAAGTCACGTGTTTTTTCTAATTTTTTTAAATCTGCGCCTATAATTTATAAATAAGTTTTAAAAATAATTTGTTTGTTTTGAATAAATCAAAAATGGTGTAAATTTTCAAACCTTTTATTTGGGGTAAATGTAAACATGTCTATTTCAATCTCTTCTCGTCAACAAATGCTTCCTTATTATTTTTTTTTAAATTAAATTTTAGACATTTGTTTAATTTTGATCTATTTCTATGGCTTTTGTAGACACTTATATCCGTGTTTCCAATTACCCCATTTTTTTCATTTTTCTCTTTGATTTAAGGGGTAAATGTAAATATCGATTTTTATAAAAATAGACCAGGAAAAATAGCACAAATCGTATGGGGAACCTTGAAAAAATTAATTCATGAAATATTAAAATTGGAATCGACGCAGAATTGCAACCTCTATAACATATCCAAAGTCCCCCAAAATCCCCGCATTGGCTTTTTGTGTAGATGCATTTGAAGAGGTGCAGACGGGGAGAATTTGGAGGTCTATCAAACTAAAATATTTGTTTGGGTAAAACCTGATCATATGATACATGCTTTAAGGGTAGTTTTTAACGCTGAATCTAATAAAACCAAATTCAAAATGATACAACCACCCAAAAGGAAGTTATAGTCCTTTTTATGTAATGATGACTTTTTTTTTAGGTACAACAGGTAAAATATTACTGAAAACCCTTTGAAAATAACGGTATCTTAATGAAACTTGGAATGAATGTTTCATTTGTCATAGGAACTAAGAATCAAGAGAGTCCCTAAAAATATCCATGGGGAAAGGGTGTTTTTTTTAAGGGGGAGGGGCAACAAAGAATGTTAGCCATAACACCCACGTAAAAACTCTTACACTCATGAAACTCGCCAAAAATATTAAACTCTTCATGGCAACCAAGAATCAAAATAGTCCATACAAATATCTTTGTTCTAATAGTGTTTTTGGTGACTGTTAACTTTTGACTTGTGCTACGGAAAATACGATTTCAAAAATTAATTTTTTCTTGAAAAGGCCCATAACTTTGTTAAGGGTGCTTGTATCATTTTAGTTTTGCTTTTATTAGATTCAGCGTTAAAAAATACCTTTAAATCATATACCATACTTTGTGTTTATACCTCAATTCCACCAAATCGAAATTTTGGCTCAAATCTTCCAACTTCTTCCCAGATTTTCCCTCTCTTTAATAAAAAACCCCAGAACAAATATATTTATGAGGACTATTTTGATTCTTGGTTGCCATGACAAATTATATATTTTTGGCGAATTTCATGAGTGTAAGAGTTTTTTCGTGGATGTTATGGTTAACATTCTACACTTGCCCCTCCCCCTTAAAAAAAACACCCTTTCACCATGGATATTTTTAGGGACTCTCTTGATTCTTAGTTCCTATGACAAATGAAACATTCATTCCAAGTTTCATTAACATACCGTTATTTTCAAAGGGTTTTCGGTAATATTTTACCTGTTGTACCTGAAAAAAAAGTCATCATTACATAAAAAGGACTATAACTTCCTTTTGGGTGGTTGTATCATTTTGAATTTGGTTTCATTAGATTCAGCGTTAAAAGCTACCCTTAAAGCATGTATCATATGATTAGGTTTTACCCAAACAAATATTTTAGTTTGATAGACCACCAAATTCTCCCCGTCTGCATCTCTTCAAATGCATCTACACAAAAAGCCAATGCGGGGATTTTGGGGGACTTTGGATATGTTATAGAGGTTGCAATTCTGCGTCGATTCCAATTTAAATATTTCATGAATTAATTTTTTCAACCTTGGAACCCATTTTTCCTGGCCTAAAACTATGAAACCTACAAATTTGAAACGTTAGTTTTTCAATAGCTTATAATTCCCATTTATTATCCCAGGTAGTCATTTTGTATAGTACCACATAGTTTAGCTAGAAGACACATTATAAATTATTAAAAAAATGAAAACGCAGAATCGTTCACAATTACCCCCTTTGACCCTAATAATATTGCATAAGTTTCAATCTTTTTTTTTTTTGAAAATACGATATCTCAAAAACGGGTTGACAACTTTTTTTTTAATTTATTTTTTATCTGCAAATAAATATATACTTTAGATTTGCATTCCAAGATTAGATTTTAAAAATGTTTTAAGAATTTTGTATATAAAAAATGATTTTTTTTAACCGCTCCAACGATTTTAAATTTGTTTTTCCATGCATTCATATATAATCAAGAATTAAGATGGCATTCTTTTAGTTTCTTTAGCTAAATTAAATACCGTATTTCATGCTTCTCTACACTTTTCTCTCATAATTGAGAATACAATCAGACATAACATAACGAAGATAGAGAACACGAAAAAAGTGTGTCTGGTTGTACCTTAACCTACAGCCTAAACCACTAAAGCGATTTTCTTCAAATTTTGAACTGAAGGTTTTTTTTGTAACTCTCTAGAGAGAAAATTGAAATTTTTTTTCGGTACTTGCCAATCAACCGTCAAGAAAAAGCTAATTTATCTCGAAAAAGGCTCCAACGATTCTGATAAAAAAAAAATCAGTGCGTTATTGTGTAAACTTTCTGGAATACAAAAACAAATTTCTAAAAACTGTTATAAACGGTACCTGCCCTGCCATATAAGGTTTTTTTATTTTCTATTTTCTCTTTAACGGCTCAACCTATTTCAGATAGATAGATAGATAGATAGTTTATTGATTTTGTTTAAATTTTACAATGGTTTGTTACGGCACATTTTACAATATAGTGATTTGATACAATGTATATTTCAACTAAAATAGTATGTATATAATTTTTATAATTTGATCAATAAGGTTTATATAAATTTGTCCGGAGGAAAAAACAATAAAAACCTCCATTTAAGGTAAGAATATAATAAAATCTTAAAGCTAATGACTAGTAAAGGTATAAAGTGTAACAGGTTAACAGATGACCAAAAAATGAATAGATGATAATTTTTTTAGCAATAAGTATGCATAAATGTATAACAAATTACATAAATATGTTAATAATTGAATAAATAGAATAAAATAAAATAAATAAATAAATGATTTAAACAAGAATAATAACAAGTAAATAAATAAATTAAATAAGTAAGTAACTAAATATATAATTAAATAAATAAATAAATAAATAAATAAATAGATGAATAAATAAATAAATAAATAAATACTTACATAAATAAATAAATAAATAAATAAATAAATAAATAAATAAATAAATAAATAAATAAATAAATAATCAAACAAAGAAACAAATAAATAAATAAATAAATAAATTAATAAATAAATAAATAAATAAACAAATAAATACATGAATTAATAAATCAGTATACATTAATACATAGATATCACAGGTAAAACATAGAATTGTTTAATTTTGATTATTTAGTTCACTAACCAAATTGTTCTCAGCAAGATCAAGTCGATCAAAGCATTTTGTTGTGAGTTTAATTATTCTATCTTCGATCAATTCGACATTCGCTTTTACGTAGAGATCGAAGGTGGAATGATGCCAAGGTAGATTGAACGTCATTTTTAAAACTTTATTTTGAGCAACTTGTAATTTTTTTATATGAGGTTTAGCTGCGTTTTTCCATACTGGACAACCGTACAAAAGAATTGCCTGAAATATGTATATCCTTACAATTTATCGTTTTATTTTCGACTGAAAGTAAAGACTTCCTATTAATAAAAGGGAACAGCAGTTTGGTTGCTATATTGACTTTTTTTAGTGTTTGTGAAATATGATGATTGAATGTTAATTTAGAATCAAGGAAAATACCAAGATATTTCACTTGATGGTCCCAGTATACCGCCCTACCTAAAATTTGTAAATTATTGCTTGGGAGATAACAAGCTTTTCTTTTTCTCGTGAAAAAGATGGCTTGTATCTTGTCAGCATTAATTTTGATTTTCCATCGATTGTAATATTGGTATAATATTCTCATCGCATTATTTAAGTTCGTCTCAATGTTGAGACCAAACGTATGCGAAGAAAGTATTGCAGGGTCATCAGCAAAAATTGCTGCTTCGCAGGAGGGTAATTTTGGAAAGTCAGAGGTATACAGGTTATTAAAGGTCGGCCCAAGGACAGATACTTGAGGGACACCAAAATTAAAACGTATTATTTCTGAAACACTACTATTTACATTTACCATAAAACATCTACTTGAAAGAAAACTTTGAACAATTTTACACAGATAAGGTGGAAAATTGAGGGAAATCATTTTATAAATGATACCATTGTGCCAAACTGAATCGAACGCTTTTTCGATGTCTAACAATATCATTCCACTAGACATACCTTGGGAGCGATTGCTTTTAATTAAGTTACTTATACGAAGCACTTGATAAGATGTACTATGGTATCTCCTGAAACCAAATTGTTCATTTGGATATAAGTTGTTATCAGTTATTGTTTTAACCATTTTGTTTTTACATAATTATTTTCTCATATATTTTGCTGATATTGCTGAGTAAACTGATGGGTCTATAATGCTACATTTTCACCTAACGCTAATCTGAGATTTAATAAGATTTACCTCAAATCTTCTTTAAATCTTGAAGATTTACCATACAAATATATTTCGTAAATCTTGGAGATTAGAAATTAATCTTGTTAAATCTTCCTAGGACAAATAGTTTTACAAATCGAACTAACCTATTTTTACATGGTGCTGAACGATTCATTCGAGACTCGATTCAGTTCTTCATTGTTTGACACGAATCAAACATTCTGTCTCTTTCGCACTTCATAAGAAAAATTGAAGCGCCATTTGCATTTTTGAAGATGCTGTCAGATTTAATCTTTTTTAAATCTTTTTGAGCGGTGAAAACACCAAAAAGATTTATTTAATCTAAACTGAGATAAACCTTTGGTGGACACATAGCATAACTTTCAGTCCTAACAGAGTTTTTGCCGGCTTTAAGAATTGGTATTACTTTACCTATTTTCCAAGTAGTAGTAGTTTATACAAAAGGTCCTTTAAAATGCCTATAATTTCCAGTTCAAAATTTTGAAAAAAGTAAATTTTGGATTTTTTAAAAAATATTATTTTTTTTTGAAAATTCAATATTTTGAAAACGGGTCGATGAATTTTTTTGAAAATAGTTTCGTAAATGTTTATTAATAAATAGTGAAAACTGGCTTCCCAAAATTTTGTTTAAAAATATAACTAAAATTTTATATATAAAAAAAATAGTTTTTAAGAAAACCGCTCCAACGATTTTTATTTATTTTTTTTTTTTTGCATAATATTTCTATTTTTTGAAGTAATACATTGGCATACTTGGTTTTGAGCGCTAAGCTATTTTACTAGTTGTTTATACAATTTTAAGAACGATTTAAATGCTTTTCATAAATGTTTCTATATTCTTTTCATATTTGTTCTGTAATGACTTGCATACTTTAAAAGTTCTTAAGTTCCAAGCAACTTGAACATAAGAGCAAGTACGTGCGATCCAGTCGTGCATTTTATTTTTTTTTTTTTTTTGCGCTCAAAAGAACTGTATACCTGCTATGCTTATAGGCTATTGATTATGTCGTGTAAAAAGGAACTAAAAGTCTTCATGGGATTTTACTGTAAAATCATCAAAGGGGTCCTTGAAGATGAGAAAACCGCGGAGTGCTATACAAAATAATTTCTTATAGGTACTTCCTATTTTGAAAATGTTGAGCTTTTTCCTTCAATTTTGAGAAGGTATAAGCTAACCTGTGTTCACAACCGGGCTTTGTAAGAGCAAGTGTCTTGATTTTGGCAATTATTCTAAACTTTGAAGAAAATTAGATGGCAAACCCTAAAACTGTGAAAAATTTGAAATTTAACCTTTATTTTTGACTTAACTGGTCATGACTCAATAATCTAACAAGTCTATCAAAATAGCCAAAAATGCCATTTATAAAGCTTTAAAAACTTAAAATCAGCCTAGTTTGAACAATTATTTCTCGGTCGATTTTTATCCAAACCGTTTTTTGAATAATTAATTTTAAAGGAAATTTAATAATTTTTTTTTTTATATCGAGCAATTCCCATACCTATTTCTGCTGGTAAGAAATGTTAAATTTTATTCTCTACAAAAAAGGTTTTCAGAATTATTTCGAAATGTTGCTCCGTTTTATGCAAAAAACCAAAAAGGAGTGCTTTTGCACCCTCCTCTCCAAAATGCACCCTCTAATTGAATAGCACTCCACGGTGAGTCATTGAAGGTGAGAACACCTTCAATGACCCCTTTAAAGATTGTTAAAATAAAATACCATGAACGTCTTAGTTCCTTATTGCCCTGTTTTTTAGGACATAATCAATAGTCTATTAAGGCCGTGTGCCAATTGCGTTAAAATTCTGGTTAAATTTGATCCCAGTTAAATGTTATCCCTTTTTATAGGGGTGAGTAAAATTTAAGGTTTTTGCTGTGTCAATTGGATTAAATGGGATTTTTTTTTACATTCACTTCCCATTAGTTTTGTTGTTGCATTTTTCTCAGTAATGATAGTTCGCAAACATATCAGTTTGCAAAATGAATGAATCATCTGAAAAAGTATTTTCAATAAATTTTATTGATTCTTTTACATTATCAAGGATTTATCTCAAGTTATTCAAACTTCTTCTTGAGTGCATACTTAAATTTATTATAAGGTCTTTGTCTATATTTCTTAATCCTTTCATTTAATTTTAGTTTTTTTTTCCATTTTTCATCTTTCCCGTTAGGATTCATGACTTCTTGATAGCAAAATAAAATATTTATCTACATTCATCTCCCTCAGCAGTTTTTTTATAAGGGCTTACAATAACACAAACAAATCCGGATCGCTTAAGATACGCAGCCGAACGCGCCCATAGACATGTCAAAAATTAACCACCGACTAAAATTTTAGCGAGCTCCTGAGCAGGTTAAATTTTGAAGTCTATATTCACCTTGGTAATGTCAAAATTTAGCCATGGGATCAAATTTAACCAGGATTTTAACGCAATTGGCACACGGCCTAAGAAAAGAAATAATTTTAGCATTTCTTCCATTTTCCTAATGAAATAGCCGTAATTAAAGCATCTGCTGAAATAATTTAAGAGATGTTTTATTTAAACAATCAAGCCAATGTTGGTTATTTGAAATCCTTAAGGAAAGCCTTATTTTAGTCGAAAATTAATGCAACGTTTTTAATACAAACATTTCAGTATAATGTAGGCTTACTATGTACAATTGAGAAGAAATTTTCTATACTAATAGCCGTTATTAAAACTACCTCTCATAGAACCCTATTTGATTTTCAGCTCCGCGTAAAAACGATGGTGTACTGATTTTGCTAAAAGAAATTAATTTTGTAAGCTTTAAGAACATTTTATACCATTATGTTTTCAAAAATAAAATTGAATTTGATTTTTTTTAAATTAATAATGTTTAAAAATAACGGTACCTTTCTTTCAGGCAATTGTTAAAAAACCGTAGAACATTATTTTATTTTCCTCGAAAACAGCTCTCACGATTTTGATACAAAAAATTCCTATACCATTAAGTAGGAACTATTTTTATCAAAAGTCATATTTTTGGTTTTTTACTATATCGTTAGAGATATAAAATAGAAAATAAATAACTTAATAATTTAATTTTCTTCTGACAAAAATATCAAAAATTCACTTATACAAAAAATCAAAATTTAAAATATTTTTTTTTTTATAATTAAAATATCAATAATAAATTTCATTCGGAGTGTTTTAATAAAGTAATTTTTTTTCAATCACTAAAAAAACGAGGTCGCCTGACCATAATTATAAAAAAAAAACTGATCGTGAGTTAAATACTAAACAAAAAATATTATTAAAAGAAAATGTTGAGCAAATAGAAATGGTTGTCATATCTATATGAATTTCATCGCAAAGTTAGATGAAGCAATAATTGCTGTTGAAAGTCGAAAACCAGTAAAAAAAAAAATATTTAAAAAAGTTTGATAAAAAAAATACATACAAGGATCAAGTTTGTATAATTTCTAAAGTCATATTTAATTAAAATGCAAAGAAGTGTGCAAGGGAAAATAAAATCTTGTTTCGTCTCAAGACCAAGCTTTCACAAAACAAAAAGACTGTTATCCAAATAAGAAGACTCCACAAAGAAAATACAAGAATATACAAAAAAAAAAGCAAAAACTGGCTTTCCGAAAATTGTATCAAATTCAAATGTAGTTGTTGTTAAAATCATTTCTAACGGCCGGCGTTAAGTCAAGCTTCATAGCAAGAATAAAAATAAAACAAACTAGAAACAAAAAAAAAATAGTACTACATTACATTGAACTTATCATCTTAGGTTAAAAATCCACTGAAAACCAAAAGAAAACAAAAACCAACCTTAACCAACCACAATATTACTAAACTCCACATACTTCAAGCCATTTACGAATTGTTAAAATTAAATTTCCCACTTTCTCCTTCGTTTTCCCTCTTAAGCGCCATCATCAGTTTCAGTTGCTTTGGAGGCGCGCATATCGTCAGCCAGCAGTGCCTGATGGAACTGGCTATTGAGCCTTTTATAAATACGAGCTCACTCATGGCTTTCGATTCACTTTTAGTCGAAATCTAGAGTCGTGATCGCACAAACGCAATGCTTTGACTTGACTTATTTTTAAATTCCGCGATTTGATCCGCCATGCATCGGAGTCGGCTGAATTTTCCAGTGAAGTGAATAAAACTTTATTTCTTTTATTCTAAGTTGGATTGTCTTTAAGCCATTAAGTATGCAAGCTGTGTCTGCTTGCGTGCGCCTGGTTGGTTGTGCAAAGGTATGCTGAAAGTGGTAGAACTTCATGACCTATTTTGGAAGGCGAGACGCAGTAAAATATTGACAAAGAGTGAAATTGAAAGTTAATTGTTTTTTTTTTTTTTATTTCGTTTACAGTAACAAGGAATCGACGGTCTTAGGACGACAGGCGCAATCACAGAAAGTTTCATTTAGGCGGACACCACTTGAGGGTTTATGTCCACCAAGGGACCCACCGACATGTATGCCGGCTTCACAGAGGTACAGAACTCACGATGGAACCTGTAACAATCGCCGACGATTGCGTTGGGGATCATCTCAGATGCCATTTAATCGATTCCTTCCACCAGAATATGGTGATGGAGTTGATTCTATTCGAGGATCAGTTGAAGGTGGAGCACTTTCGTCTGCGAGATTTGTCAGTCTTTTAGTGCATGGAGCTAAGGAAGGGGATGCTCCTTTGACATTGATGATTGTCCAATGGGGGCAACTGCTGGATCATGATATGACTTCAACAGCACAGCCACGGTAAGTTAGAGAAAGTCTGCAATCTTCAACCTAACTGATAATGATCATGATTTTTTAAAGTAGAGTCTTTGTAATTATCTACTCTGATCTCGAATGGCAACAGTATTCTGTCAGAAACTGCCAAGGTCTCTTAAATATTCGTATTTTTTTCATTTTCTAGGTCAATAAACGGTTCCGTACCGAGTTGCTGTGGATCAAAAGATTTTCATCCCTTGTGCTTCCCAATCAAAGTCCCCTTAGATGATCCATGGTTGGCCCCATTGAAAGTGCGTTGCTTGGAGTTCCTTCGATCAGCTCCTGCCCAGCGAAGAGATTGCGTCTTATCATGGAGAGAACAAACCAATCAAGTCACATCATTCATCGATGCGTCACCGATATACTCAAGCAATGCAAAAACCTCAGATAATGCAAGAATCTTCCGCAACGGCTTGTTGATCTATGGAAGGGGTGATCCTGCCGATGATGTTTGTATGCGAGGAGCTATGGCCCATCAGTGTATTCGATCAGGAGATGGTCGTAGTGGAGAACAACCTGGATTACTGGCACTTCATCATGTCTGGGTGGGTGAACACAATCGAATTGCCATGGAATTGAGTATACTAAATCCTCATTGGAGTGACGAGAAGGTTTATCAAGAAACTAGGCGAATTATTGGTGCACTATTTCAGCACATAACCTTTCGCGAGTTCCTACCGATTGTTTTGGGACGAGAAGTTTGCAAATTGTTTGATTTAGATTTAGTGAAAAGCGGATACTACACAGGCTACGATGCCAATATAAACCCTTCGGTGTCGAATGCATTTGCAGCAGCAGCTTTCCGATTCGGACATTCGCTTGTTCAAAACACCTACATGCGATGTGACCGTAATCATAATTTCATCAATAATAGTAAGTTCCTTCAAGGTCATGACATAAAAACTAGTTTCTTAACAGTGATTTTCAGATGTGACTTTGCACGAAGAATTTCAAAAAGGTGATATTGGAACTGCGGGATCATTGCATAGATTATTGCGCGGAATGGCCACGCAAAAGGCTTTGAAACGAGATGAATTTATAACACCTGAGTTAACGAATCATCTTTTCCAAACACCAGGTAAATTTCAACAAATGAAGGGTTTTCCTTTTAATAATGTTTTTTTTTCTTTAACTCTACTCGCAAAGGATTTCCATTTGGACTTGATCTAGCAGCCATTAACATTCAGCGAGGCCGTGACCATGGAATAGCTCCATACACTGCCTGGCGACAACCTTGCGGCCTATCAGCTATAGACTCTTGGGATGACTTATCCAATGTAGTCGGACCTGAATCAGCTAAAAGAATCAGTCATGCTTATCGCAATGTCCATGACATAGACCTATTTGTTGGAGGAATTGCTGAGCGTCCCGTTGTTGGCGGCCTTGTTGGACCGACTTTTGCATGCATTATTGCTCAACAATTCAGTAATTCGCGTAAAGGTGATCGTTTCTGGTATGAAAATTCTGGCTTTGAGAGTTCATTTACCCCAGCACAGCTGAATGCACTGCGACATGTTTCACTATCGTCTGTTCTTTGTCGAGCTATAAATGGTGGAACTTTGCAGCCGTATGTATTCCTGCCTAATGACTTTAAGGGAAATCAAAGAATAAAATGCGGAAAGGATCCTCTAGAGCCAATAGATTTAAGACCTTGGCTAGAACAAGACCCTTTTTTGATGAGTAATCAAAAAATCGACCAAAATGTACCATCACATAGTACTCCAATATCTAACCAATTGACAACCAAAGAAGAAAAAGGCATCAATAATCGAATTCAAAATGTTACAATGGTGGCAAATGTGGATTTCATTCCGAATAGTTCGATTGGATTCCATCGAGTTACAAATATGACGAAAATTCATGACAAACTTGACATGGGACAGAAACTAGTAGCATTACGGCCCATTGTGAAACCAATAAGAGGCATAAGCAACAAACTTGACAAACATAGACTAACAGTAAAAAAGAATCCTAAACCAACAGCTTCTTCTGCATTGAAACGAATAAGTACGACACGGCGGACAGTTGTGATTCACAATGTGCAAATAGAACTACGAAGTGCTAATGGTGCTAATAAAGAACTGACCTATGCAAAGGAGAAGACTGACGGACAGCAAAATTCACTTGCCTCAACGGCTCAAAATACTATTTTGAAAGTGGCAGGTGTGGTTAAATCACAAATAAGTGCTGCTATGGGATTATTGAGTGACAGCAATGATGACATTTCAACCAAACACTTGTCCAGAAAAATGAACGAACAATCAGCAGCTTCGACAAAACTGACGAATTCAACTATCTTGAGTAATTTAACTAATCCTATCATACAGACAGAGACCAACAACAGTAACTTAACTACAGAACGATTTTTCAATTCAAAGAATGAACCAAAAGTTAATAATTCTAAAGACAAACTTACCACAGAACTAGTTACGAATGACGCTCGAGACAATTCAGCTGACTTAAAATCAAAAAATATAGAGAACACTAAAGAAGCAACATGTTTGACTGATGAAACCGTTACAAAGTTTGACAATTCAACAGAAAGACCAAACCAAATGTTAAATATCACAAGCGACCAAACAACACCAACAAAATTAAATGACACAACGAAAGAAATGAACGAAACCGATATTACTAAAGCGAAACTGACAAACTTAAGAAGTGGAACCTCACAGAATGTACAAAACTTTGACCCAACCATTGAGCCTTCAATAATGAACAATGCCAAAATGGTTTTGATTAACAACAGCTCAATTATCAACAAAAACAATGCTACGCAGACAGAGACTAACAAAAATGACTTAACTGCAGGACGATTTTCCAGTTCAAACAACGAAAATCTTAGTGACAAACCTACCACAGAACTAGTAACGAATGACACTCATGACATTTCAACTGACAACAAACCTCTAGCGAAGAGTGACATTTCAACAGAAAGAACAAACAAGGAAACAACACCAACTAAACTAACAAACACAACGAAAAAACTTAACGAATCTGACATATCTAGAGAGGAATTGACAAACTTAAACTCACGACAATACTTTGACTCAAACATTGAATATTCAGGAAAACACAATAACTCAACGAATTTGACAGCCAACAGTACTATTATCAGCAACAACATTGACCCTGAAACAAATGACAGCAAGACACTAATACCAGAATCCTTCAAAGACAACAAACATGTCTCACAAATGATCAATGACCAAAACTACTTGTTGATGACCACAGAAAACACTTCCGAAACTTCTTTAGACCAAACAAAGAACTCAACATCTTTTGAAACCAAAGATTTGTCTGATAGCTTAAGAGAGTCACATGACACATATAAAGACTTTCAAGACATAATTAACTCAGCACTTCAAGACTCATTAGATCAACATAAGCGTGTTCATCGAAAAACTGACCATAAAAATCTTCAAGTTGAACTTCATACCAATTTAGACTTTGTTGACAAACTTCGAACGCTTAACCTTGACAAAACTAATGACTTTGAAGAAAGCCAAAAATTGAAAACTATTGAACTTGACAGAATACCTGAAGCTGAAGTTGATTTGAATGAAAATTACTTTACAGAAGCCGATGATAATTTGAATTTACCTACCAATACCGAACAACCATCAGCGACGTTACGTAATATAGAACTTAGACAATTTCAAGAACGACCGATTTACAACCGTCCACAAAAACTTCTACTTGACACACCAAAATCTGATCAGTACGAAATAGAAATAAATATACGTCAGACAAACACAAAGCCACCACAAAACAATAATGCTGCTAACTACGAAGACTATAACAGCCCAAATAAACGTTACGATAAAGATCAATACCATCAGAATTACGACTATATAAATCCACACCAGAATTCGCCAAGCAATAGCTATTTCACACCGACAACACGAATTCCTTATGGCATTCGAACAAAACCCCCCACAATTATCTATATTGACGAACACGACGAGCGGACGACAACTCGAGGACCGGGAATATTTCAGAACATTCTTTCATTTGCGACAAACAGTTTCAATGGCATTAAACAGCAAACAACTTCTACGAAAAGTCCGTTCAATCATAATCCAAATAGAATCGTGAATAATGGGCAAAATCCTGCGTCTGAAAACTACCTAAGCTCAAATCCTTCACGGCCTTTTCAGCATTCGAAGCCTAGCTCTGGTAACTATCTTAGTGCTCAGCAAGCGCAAACATACCCTCCAAATCAAGGATTTCCGCAGCATGGATTTTCCCAAGGTCCACCCAATTACAATCCAGCTTTGGTACCTCCTCAGGGCTTTCCACACCAAAATGTTTATCCCCCACAAGCTCTCCCTGGAGCAAATAGCTTTAGCACAGCTTCCAATATCGGTGGTGTTTCGCATGCCTCAAGTAATGCTGTAAGTACTGGCAATTTTGGAGCTATAGCTGGTAGTGCAAGTAGCAGTGGTGGGGATAGTACATTTAGTTTCAATATCAGACCATCTCCAAGACCACAACTTAATTTGATGTCCCCTGCGGGCATTAAACCAGATTATGAGCATTTGCCAAACCGCTGGTCACAGCATTCTAGTACACCAGCTAGTTATGCTGTTCCTCCTAAACCAATGCCGTCTGTCGAAAGTTTTGAGTATCCTCCCAACAAACACGACCCATTTTCTAGTTATACTCGAAGACCACCTCCGTACTACAACAAAATACCAAGTAACGTATTTGACCCAGCCTATGACGATATAGGAAGATCAGAACTGACAATTGACGAAGGTATCGAACACGACCTGAAACCCAACCAAACCAGGGACAACGAAGATTTTGACAGCGATGACTATGACTACAATGACGATGACAGTTTTGGACCCATTTTCAGAAATGACAACGCCGTTGAGGAACAAGAATCTAGCAAAAATGACAAAATTGACTATCTGAAGCTTGCAGAACAAGCTTTAACGAACAGAACGAAACTCAATGCAACAGAACTGGACGATAACTTTGTCCTACCAGTACTTCGACGAAATGACAAATTTATCGAACCTATAGAGGAAGATCTGACTGCAACAAACTTACCGACAGGAGAACAAAAAAGCCTTGGACATGACATTTTAGCCGAGGACTATGACGAACTTTGGACAGCAAGGTCTTCGTTTTTAGATACACAGACATCTTATTTCACCGGTCAATGGAATAAACTAAAGAAATCAACCCAACCTGTTGCATTTGCTCCAATCCAAATATTAACAAAACCAGAAAGGTAAGACGTCACCACTTAATCATAATCTCGAAACTTAAATACATTTTTTTTCCTTTCAGACCTGACAATTGGGTGATTTTTGATGATCCTTATGAGAAACCATTACTACCAGTCCAACCAGATTTCAATACGGATACATTAGTTGCTGCTGAAGTACCTATGCCTTTTCAGAAACATAAAATTACTCAGACTTCGACAAGGAAATCTCAAATGAGAAAACCTAATGACAAGAACTTTTCAAAAGACTCTTTCGACATAACGACAGTATTACCAATTGGACAGTACTCGGAAGAATTTGTAACCGAAGCAATAATTTACAAACTAACGACGCGTGAACTTGACGAAACAACTGAAATAAATGACTCGCTTTCCACAACGAGTGAAAGTGGTAATCTAGAGATAAAAGATAAAAGACAAGAAATATTTAACTTTGGGACAGAAGAAACTGACAGTAAATACATAGAGAATTCCACCGACATAGCAAACACACTTCAAACAGATTCATTAACAGATGCACGGACAGACGAACTTACAACCTTACCTAATCTTACTTGACTTGTAGTTTGATTATACTTTAGCCAATTCATGCTCATTCAATTATTTATTTTAACTCATCGCCATTGCAATAAAAATTTTAATTATTTATTTTAAAAAGGGTTTTATTTAAAATTAAAAAAAAAATATAAGTTAAAATGAGATGTTTTGAAAATAACTGCCTCTATTGTTCTCTCTACAGATGTGAAATATTATGATAAGAGATAACAATTGTTGAAATGGTAATTTTTCTGTCGATTTCGCACTAAGTAGTTAGGGCACTGGGAAAAACCTAGGAGTTTCAAATCGATACGCACCATCTCTTTATCGATTTCAAAATTGAGTATGATAGAGTAGGCAGAGATGAGCCATACAGAGCCTTGTCGCGTCTCGGCATCCCTGCCAAACTCGTCCGCTTGTGCAGGGTGACAATGGAGAAATCTTACTGCTTCATCAATGTCGGCAAGATCACCACGGAACCATTTGATGTCAAGAAGTTTGAGGCAAGGCGATGCGTTATCATGCAAACATCGTACTTGAAGCAATTGAACGCAACTCGCAAGTCAACAACAGAGGTACAATTTATCAAAAATCAGTTCAAAAACTTGCTTATGCAGATGATATTGACATCATTGGGAGAATGAAGCGAGCTGTTACCGGTGCGTTTGCAAGTATTGAATCGGAAGCGGCGGAAATGGGTTTGGCTGTTAATGAGGACAAGACGAAGTATATGCTATCATCGAGAAAGATATCTCAACATCTTTGACTCGGGCAAAATGTTACGATGGATAGGTACAACTTCGAAGTCGTCAAGGACTTTGTCTACCTGGGCTCCACTATTACATCGCAAAATGACAGCAGTTCAGAGATCAAACGAAGAATTACTCTTGCCAACCGCTGTTTCTTCGGGCTAAGAACCAAGGAGGCTTTATATAAGACCCTCATTATCTCGGTTCTGCTATATGGGGCAGAAGATTTAACAACGAGCTTTATGGGCTTTTCAGCGACGTCAACCTAGTCAAAAAGCTGCAAATACAGCGGCTAGATAGCTGGGACATGTGGAGCGTATGGACACCGACGCACTAGCCCGACGAGTCTTTGAATCTACCCCTGATGGTCTACGCAGCAGAGGAAGACCCCACCTTAGGTGGCGCACACAAGTGCAGAACGACCTCAACCAACTTTGAGTGAGTAACTGGAGGCAGCTAGCTAAGGACCGAGCAGGCTGGAGAGGCTTGTTGGTTGAGGCCGATAAAATAGGCCTTAGTGGCTACCCTGTGGTATACCAGAATTAACTTTTAAAATATGAGTATGATCTATTGAATAAATACGATTGAAGCCACACTACAAAATCTTCACTTTTTTCATAATTTAAAAATCAAAACTTGATGTGAGAGTTTGTCAAAACCCTTGCTGAAGTCTGTGAAGACACAATCCACTTCCTTTTTATTTTTGAACGAATCAATATAATTTTCAGCTAATTCCATTAGAAAAGTAACAGTAAAGCGACCTTCTGTAAATCCATGTTGATTTGAATGATTTAACATAAAAACACAGAGTTTCACATATAATAGCCTCAAAAAGTTTTGGAATAACCAATCATTTGCAAAAGGTCTATAATTTTTAGCTTCGTCTTTTTACCTTTCTTACAAAGAGAGATTATGAAAGAGTTTTCCCAAGGAGAAAGAAATTCTCATGAAGACATTGACAAAGTTAAATTTAAGACAATGGCAACGACAAGTGATCTTTACAATTTTTTAAAATAGTTGAAGGCATTCCATCATCAGGTTCTGGTACACAACTATCGTCTAGATTAGTTATAAACTTCGCAATGTTGGCAATATCAATGTTGAAGTTTATAACAGTCAAGTAAGAGAAAAATTTCAAAAGCCCAAAATTATGGGCTTTTTCGTCAAATTTATCACAGTTTAAGGTATCACAGTTGAAGGTGCTTTGAAAGAAGTCAGAAAATAATTGTGTTATAACCAGAGGGTCATGACTAGAAATTCCATCTCTTTGCACCTTCTGTAGATAATTCAGATACTTTAAACATGAAGTTCGATTAGAAATATCTATTGCTTCGCAGTAGTTTTTAAAATTAGCTTCACTTCGAGATAGTTTGTATGCAGACCATAACTTACTCCTTCGATTTTAGAGGCTTTTTATTTCATTATCGTATCAAAGTTATGTTGAAGTACAGGATTTTTATCAGTTTATTTTTGGTACAAACCAATAAGCGTCACTTAGGGCCAGTTTTTCAGTGCGAAATCATCCTAGTCCCGGGGTTAAACCTGAGTTAACTCCATAAACGTGTTTTTCAGTCAATTGAAAACCTAAGTTAACTCCGAGTTAATTCGTCTAATTTGGTGAGTTAACTCTGGGACCAAATTGAGGACCTTTTCAGCTGTGGCACCATCTCGATTTCGATAAGAACAGTTATTGTCAGCGTAATTTTGTTGTGGCGACATCTCTATTCCGATGCGTGAAAGGCGTAGAAGGGTGATATCCATAGTGTCGCACATCGTTGACCCTAGATTTTTGACACCTGAAAGATAAAGTTAATCCTCTACTGAAAAACTGTTCCTGAGTTAACTCGGGGTTAACTTATTTTTAGGATTAGCTTACTCTGGTTTAACTCAGAGCTAACTATGAACTGAAAAACTAGCCCTAAGGTTTAATGATGATATACAAGTATTTACGCTGAGAAAAATACTAAACATATTCATATTTAAATCAAACTCAAACACATATGATTTGGCATGGAAGTAATTTCGGTATAATTTAAATAAAAGTGTATTTATTCATCGTTGACATGATTTGAACTCGATTGTGCTTAGATAAAGTTAGGTTAGGTTTAGGTGCTTAGATTAACTATACTTTCCGTTTGATGTAAAAATTTGTCTGTTTGTTTTTATTAACTTCATTTACTGTTGTTTCAAATAGAATCATATTAATTGTTTTGATTACATACGTGTTTGAATCAAATACGTTTATTGTTTAAAACAGTGCCTTGGACTGTCATGCCGAAGGTGTGGGTTCGATTCCCAGCCGTGCCACCTAAGAACATAAATGTTTTATCCGAAGTACTGCCTCTTGCGAGGAACTGACAAATCTTAGTCGAATTTTTAAGGGATATCAAAATTAGTTCGAATTTGAGAGATTTTTGCAAAAATAAGATTTAGAAATAAATAAAAACAGTATAGAAGTTTGAATGCAGTACAAAAATATGGCGCAAAAATTCTTGTAACAGGAAAATTCGACTTAGAGGAAGTTCGACTTAAAGGGAATCAACTGTAAATACAAGCAATCGGTACCTAATTAAACTATATCCAAGGTTGACTGTTGTAAAGAGTTCTTCCCTAAGCTCGACGACGGTTAAGGAGTTATTGTGCTCAAAAGAGGGAAGAAACTTAAAATCTTACAAAATACGAAATGTTATCCTTTTTTGAGAGCTCTATAGCGCTCCCGCCGTTTGTAGTGGTTGTACAAAGATACTTTCTAGATCATATTTGTAGGAAAAAAGTTATAACCAAAAAACTGAAAAAAGGGCCTATTTGTTTGTGGTTTTGCCAGGATTTTGAAAGGGGCGAAGGGGGCGTGGTTGTGGAAATTTGGAATTTTTATCTACCAATCATATAAAATAATATATCAAAAATTTAGAACTACCTGACCTTTTCTAGGATAAAACCTCTCTATTTACTGAACTATATTGTCCATAATTTGCTTCACGTATGTAACACTTTCACTATCGTCCTGTCTTACGTTTTTTGAAATGAAATTTGAAAATTAAATTTTGCTATCAGAACTAAAAATCCTTGTCGTTTTATTTGAAATGTCATATTATTTTAACAATTTAATTGCATCCGTTAAAGTGGATAATTGAATCTTTACGGTAAGCAAAAAAAATATAGCAATAAGTCCTGGAAGCAGCTGGCCAATCAGAGTGTCCACTTAAAAATTCAATTTTAGCCTACAAGCGACCTAGTGTTGAATACGAATAACTAAGAAACAAAAAATGTCCGGTCGTGTATAGCTTGAGCAACTTAACCGCACCTATTTCAGTCCCTTAACCACCTACGTGCGGTCCTGGAGATCACTTATAACCCAGAATTTAGGATTACCGGTTTTCACTAAATAAAAAATTAATAATTATAAAATAAAATAAAAAAAAACTTAAGTAAAATTTCGTAATGCTCTTGAAATCTTGATAAATCTTTGTTTGCCCAAAAAATGACTATGCTCATACAATCTTTAGCAGTCATCATCGTGTCCTGTAACCCCGGCTGGGGCATAGGGCGTCAACAAAACGTCTCCATCCTTCACGGTCTGCTGCAAGGTACTTTAGCTGTGGCCACGTCTTTCTCTGGGATTCTGCTTCCGCTAAGACAGTTGATTTCCATGTTTTTCTTGGTCTTCCAACCCGCCGTGCACCCTGAGGATTTCATTCAAAGGACTGCTTTGCAATTTCATCGTTTGGTTTCCTCAGTGTGTGACCAATCCAACGCCATTTACGCTTTCTTATGTCGACGTCCAGCCGCTCTTGACTTGTCCTGCACCACAATTCCTCATTTGATATTATTTGTGGCCAGCGAATCTTTAGGATGTGGCGAAGACAGCGATTCACAAAAGCCTGCATTTTCTTCGAAATAGTAGACGTGACTTTCCAGGTTTCACAAGCATATAACAGCACGGATTTGACATTGGATTCGAAGAATCTCAACTTAGTGCGTAAGAGATTTGACTGGATTTCCAAATTGGGGACAGGGTACCGAAGGCAGCACGAGCTTTATTCATTCTACTTTTAACGTCCAGATCCGTACCACCGTTTGCAGAAACAATACTGCCAAGGTAGTTGAACTGTTCCACTACTTCAACTGGCGTCTTCTGTAGAAAAATCCGCTGCTGTGTGGAGCGGCCTGTGAGCATTATTTTTGTCTTTTTTGCTGTTTAATCTTAGACCACTCGACTCTCCCTTCACTTGCAGCGTTTGGCACATCCCGTTCAGCCCACTGATGTTATTTGCCAGTACACATATGTCATCGGCATAGTCTAAATGACTGAGCCTTTCGAACGGTCTCCATTGAATGCCCTGTCGCTCAGCTGTACCAACACTGGCCGTCAATGTCGTCCATCGCCAGCAGGAAGAGAATTGGCGATAAAACATCCCCTTGTCTCACACCCTGATAGCTGCCCATTGTGCAAAACAAAACACCTTGCGTTGTTGTAGGACTCTTTAATAATGGCAACAATTTTTGGTGGAATTCCTCTACCAAGCAACGATCTCCATATACATTCTCGGTTAACTCGATCAAAGGCTTTCTCAAAATCCACGAACATGAGGTAAAGCGGTGATTGAAATTCCATCGACTGCTCGAGGACGATACGCAGGGTGTTGATATGGTCGACACACGATCGACCACTGCGGAAGCCAGCTTGATGCCTCTTGAGTGTAGACTCGATTCTATCCTTTACTGGCTGAACAGAATGCAAGACGCAACTGGAATAGATGTCAAAAATGCTGCAGTAAAAGTTAAAAATTGTTCAACTCTTGCAGCTCCGGCTGCAGCATTTTTGACATCTATTCCAGCTCCGTTTTGCATTCTGTTCAGCCAGTTATTCGCTCGAGAATGATGGTTGCCATTAGTTTTGGGAAAACGGACAAAACGGTGATACCAAGCCATTTGTTGCAATTCTTTAAGTCACCTTTCTTTGGCAACTTAACAATCACACCATCCTTCCAATCACTGGGATAGCATTCGCTTTCCCAAATGCTTTTTATCAACGGATGTAAAATACTAGCCGCTGTTACGGGATCGGCTTTCAGGAATTCAGCTGGTATTCCGTCCAGTCCAGCTGCCTTGTTATTTTTGAGGAGATTTATTGATGTAAGGATTTCCGATTCTGACGGGGGTTCGATTTCAATACCCCTATAGGACCTGCGCATCTCGTTTAGTTGGGGCACTTCAGCACTCTGCTCAACTGAATCCTCATTTAGCAGGGCACAAAAATGGTCCTTCCATCTACGAAGCTGATCCTCAATTGATACCAAAAGTGTGCCATCCACATCCATTACAGGATGATTGGTGTTGCTTTTTTTCCCGATCACATCTTTGGCTATTTGGTACAATTCCCGGATATCTCCTCTTCTGGCAGCGATTTCCGCATTATCTGCGAGCCCATCTAACCTCACCCTCTTGTCACGTCTCACACAACGATAGACTATCTTATGTGCAATGCGGTACTCTCTTCGCAAGTCAGCCTTTCGTTGAATATCTGCTTCGGCACTTATTTGGATTTTCAACAATTTGCGAAGTTCGATCTTATCCCAGGTGTCTTGGGATATCCAAGAGTCTCTACGTCTCGTTCGCTTTGGTACAGTTTCGGATCCAGCCTCCATAAAAACACTTTTAATTTCACCCCACATCTCATCAATTGTTGAATGCTGGATTTCATTTAATGACGAGGCTCTGTCGTTAAGGGTGGTGACATAGTTTCGACATATGCAGTAGGAATTAAAAATCTCAGCTTTTTTCTTTAAATTCTTATAAATAAAAGGAATTAAATAATTAAATAAAAACAAAAAATCAAACGTAAAATAAAAACTTTGACAAAATTGCAGCTCACCAACATTTACAATTTTTCGCAGTAGTTACCGTAGGTATAATTTTTTCGAAATCGCGGAAAATTCTCGGTCCTAGCAGGTTCCATGTCTCTGCAAAACTCGTCTGACATATCTTCACTATCAGACATACATATCTTGCTGTAGCAATATTTTTCAATATTTTCGTCACTTGTATTCATTTTGACAATAAAATAAAAGGTCCTTAAAAAAAATCAGATAACACACTGACACTGACAAAATAATTTTACTAAGCTAGCCCAAATGCGTAAACCTGTTCGCTCTCCAAACTCATACGCGATACAGAACACGCCCACTTCGAATTACTTGAATTTGAAAATTCGTTGCGGTAGCTGAGACCTGAGAACGGTAGTAGGTGATTATAAATTATTAATTATAATTATTATTATTAAGAGTTAAACTTGAAAAAATAAAATGCACGTACTTGCTCTAATGTTCAAGTTGTTGGGATCTTAAGAATTTTTAAGAATTTTTGAAATATAAAAGTAATTATATAAAAAAATAAAAAAATTAGGAAAAGCATTTAAATCGTTCTTTTCATTGTACAAAAAAAACTCATAAACAAGTTTAGAGCCCAAAACCAAGTATGCCATTTGACTACTTTAACAAATACGAATTTATGCATACAAATATTCTAAAATTGTTGGAGCGGTTTTTTTTTTAACTAACTTTTTATTTATAAAATTTCTCAATTTTTAGTATTTATTAATATAGATACACTTATAAACCTCATTTCCAAAAAATTCACTAACCCTTTTCGAAATATTGAATTTTGAAAAAAAATTAAGTTTTTTAAAAATCCAAAATTTTCTTTTTTTCAAAATTTGGATATGCAATATTATTGACGTTTTAAAGTAGCTTTTTCATTAACATTTTGATGGAAATCGCTTAAGCCGTAATGAGAAACTCGAAATTCAAGAAAACCGTTAGATGCCAGGTAGGTTGGTAACAGTTTTTGTTAATTTTTTTTTTCCAAAATGTACATCATAGCTAAAATAATACACTTATTTTTTTTTATCAAAATCAAACTGTTGTTATCTCGAAATTTTTTTTTTTGCACAAGTCCAAAACTTGCCCTAAAGTACCTACATATATCGCAAGTAAAAATGTGTATAGTTTGTGAAGCGCACTCTAATAGCCATTCCACACCATCCCACATGTCAAAAAGTGTGAAGAAAATCATGTAAAGGGTGTTTTTTTTAGAGGTATAGAACTTGGAAATGGAATGAAACAAAGATGATTTTTTTAAATTGACATGAAAATAACTTTATTCGAAAGATAATCTTCTGGCATTATAATAATTTAAATAGGATTTCTGGCATTAGACCGCCATGGCTGGCTCGTACGTAGTCTAATCTGGAGGTCCAATTTTCGATTACTTTTTCCAACACTTGTGGCCGTATATCTGCATTAAGACGATGAATGTTGTCCTTCCAGTGGTCAATCGTTTCGGGCCAATCGGCGTAGACTAGTGACTTCACATATCCCCACAGAAAATCAAGTATGGTGTTAAATCGCACGATCTTGGACCTTGGAGGCCAATTCACGTGTCCGTAACGTGAAACTATGAGGTTACCAAACGTTTCCTTCAATAAATCAATTGTGGCACGAGCTGTTTGACATATTGCGCAGCCGGCCGCCCGTCTTGTTGAAACCACAGCTCCTGCACATCATGGTTGTTTAATTGATGAACGAAAAAGTCAGTAATCATGGCTCTATAGCGGTCACCAGTTTGGAAAGATTGGAAAGATATAAACTGATATTTGAAGAAGAAGATTAGTACTTTCAGATAGTTTCGCAAAAATTGTTAAAAATAATTATTTCTATATGTTAAAAAGCTTCAAAAACAGCAAAAAAATTATTTTTGGTCATTTTCTAACGGGAATTTCTTAAAAACCCGAGCTGATAGCCAAAAACGGATGACTGATTTTAGTTCAGCATCCAAAAACAGACTAAGAACCAATCCTCACTGCCTGCACTAAAAAGTAAACCGGTATTTACAAGCCTTTTTTAGTTCTGTCAAAATACTTTTTTCCCTATACGTTTTTTAAATACAATTTTTATTTTCGAAACTATAATTATGAAGCTAATTTTTGTATGTTTTTTTGGAAGCTCATCTTGATACCATTATAATATATTTTTTTTCAGATTTTTTCTATCAATAAAACGAAAGATATAAAGAAAAATTCGAACTATTTTTTTTGTCAAAATACTTTTTCCGTTGGTGAGAAATATATACCAAAGTATATACCTGAGTTGACTGATTTTACTTACAAACATGAAATAATCAAAATTTGTGGGTTAAAAGGTTTTTTCTATGTTTTTACTTTTATGTATTGAAACGTGATTGAAAATTACTGCCTAAGAAGAAAAAATCCGGACGTGATGGTACAGTCAAACCCACTTATTACAAATTTTTTAAAATCAATTTTTGTATTTATTTTCTAACTGTACCTACATATTCATAAATAAACTTCGATTACATAAGCATACATGTTTTGCGTATATACAATACATAGCTTTAAATGTACATTAAAAGGTTAGGAGTTCACTTATGCTATGTTTCCACCAAAGGTTTATCTCAGTTCAGATTTAATAAATCTATTTGGTGTTTCCACCGCACAAAAAGATTTAAAAAAGATGTACTTTGACAGCACCCATAGGCGTAGGAAGGGGGGAGCGGAGGTGGGCAGTGCCCACCTTAAAAAATGAACTGCCCACCTTAGAAAAATCGACATTTAAACTTTTCTGGTTCTACAACCCACCCAAGAAGACAGATTGAAAAACTGTGAATGAAATTTCAGACACGAAAATTTAAATTTTGCCTACAGTTACAGTTGGTCGTCACATAAAAGCAATTCTTGCCCACCTTAATTTTGTTTTTGTTTACACATTGCATCATTGTCCGGGAAGCCTCAGCACGCACAAACCTAGTTGAACCGGTTTTAATTAGTCTCAAACCGAGTTAGGTTGAACCTTGAAGATGAGTAGGTTTTGAGGTTTAAAAAGCGGAATCATCAAATGTAAGATATTTGGAGTGCGTTCAGATTTAGTACTACGATGGCTTCATCTAGCAAAATATTAAATTATAAAACGAGTTTAAGTATTCAAAAAATTAACATCACGAAAAGCTAAAAATATTGCCTGTTTTGTGTACGTCGCCAAATCGATTTTCATGCCACCAAATGAAATTTCAAATCTTCTGTTTGTAGATAAATCGCTACATCTGACAAATTGGGTTTATGAACCGAAACGCAATTCGATTTGATTTGTTTAAAATTAAAGCTTACGGTTCTGTTTCGGTATGTATCAACTCGTTTGTCATCGACTCAGACTTAACGTAGTATTTGCTCTATAACAAATCAAACCGAATAACTGGAATTTTATAAAAAATCTAAGCCGAGTTGCTTCTACTTATTGCCTGCGGAACAGTAAAATGTGGATGAATTAAAAAACCTCAACAAGCTTTTTTTAAAATGACGGATTTTGGGCTGTTTTTCAACGACTGTTTCCACAGCAACCATAAATCGTACAAAAAACAATATGAGTATAGATTGTAGGTAATTTTATCGTCTTTATTTCTGCATAAGCGCTTTTTACAAACAAAAAATAATTTTTGAGCATTAAGGAAAAAAGACAAAAAATTTCGAAATTTTCGACGTTTTTTGATGAATTCTCATATTTGCCGTACAAAATTTTGTTGGACAACTTCAGATTCGTGTTCAGCAACCCAAAAACATAAAGAGAGTGACTAAAAATAATTACACCAAAACTTTCCACTTCAAACTACCATTTGACCTGACTAACAGTCCATACTTTTGAAACATTAAGGAATGATTTTAAAATTTGGTTCGAAATAGAAAAATTTTCACAAAAGTATGAGATTCCCTTAAAACCTATACGAGTATCAAAAAGGAGACGTCAGTTTTTTTTTAGTTTTTTTAATGCAGCTTTGATTTGTTTTTAATGGTCCAGTATTTAATTTCATATTTTGAAGTTTCTTTTCAAGATGCGATCAAAGTTTTAGTGGAAAAATGTATTTTTCTTTTCAATAAATTACTCAAAAGACAAGCTCTGTTTTAAAGAAAAATCAAATTGAATAATGTTTATACTCTGAATTTAAATTTGTTAGACGGTTAGTTGGAAATATGCTTAGTTTAATAAAATAAAATGCAAAGTTCGTCAAATATTAGAAAACCGATGCCGTTGTCCAAGTAAGATAACCTTAGGACAACGGTGAACAAAGTTTTTAAAGAACTTTTTGTAGTAGGACAGCTAAATACGACCGTGTAACTCTTTTTTCAAATAAGGTGATGGATAGATAGATAGATTGATTAGATTTTATTTCTATAAATTATAGTACTACATATACATTTTACAATAATAAAGCATGGCTATTTGCCGTCTGCCTGATTGACAAATTTTACAAAATTTTTCATTTTACAATTCTTATTTTTAAAATTTCCATTTATAATTCCGTTTCTATAAGCTAATACTATTTTACAATATTTGTGCAGCTTAGGAACTTCCATTTCATTAAGAATACGTATCGTAAGCTCTTCTGATAGAAAATCGCATTCAAAAATATATCTTCTTGTTTCTCGCAGAACCGGACACCTACCCATAAAGTGAAAAATGTTCTCTCTTTCGCCCATATTACACAATTCACAGATTCACACTACAAAGGCAACTCTTCACGATGCGGAATGAAGTTGAGATTGAAGAGTTCGCCTCTTAATCTAAATATCATTGATATTTGATCAGTCGTCACGGAAGTAATTTCGATGGTTTAGGTTGTAGTTCAGCTTGCTATATGACATTCTGTAGATGGATTCTTTTGCTTCAGCTGCGAATCCTAATCTTAATCGATATCATCTGATATATAGAGAGGGTTTCCACATTAAATATTCATCTGGTGTAAGATCGATATTAACTTCTTCCTCTAGCTCTATCCAATCTTTAAACCTACTCGATCTACTATTTATTGCATGTAATGCTGCTTTTTTAGGGAGGCGCTCATCAGACATCTTAAAGACATTACATATGTAGTCAACTTGCAATTTAAGGGTTTTAATAAATAGAGGAAAGATACCGGTTTCTAGCATCAGCATGTAGTTCGGAGCGTTTAGTGGTAGTCGAAATATCCTTTTTATATAAAATCGTAGGAGTTTTTCAGCGGTAACATATTTCTTACTACCCCACACTTGGGCTGCATACATCAATGTTGACTCAGCTACCGATTCAAATACTTTGTATTTGCTGCTATGGGCAATATGCCTATTGTTAAATATGTTTTTCCAAGCAATATGTATTGTAGTATTGTAGATGCATCAAGACTTTGTTGCAGAGAGCAGAGTTGAGTTTGGTAGCACTTCTAATGACTGTTTATTTGCTTTACTGTTGACGTCGTTGTCGGCTTCATTCATTAGATCTCTTTTGAACAAATTCGGGAAATAATTAAATGGTCAAGGGCAAATATATACATACTTATTGAGAAATCATTTGCACCGAAATTTTTTTTTATGATTAGGTTTGGTTTGGACTGGTTGACCACCTTAGAAAAAATTCCTTCCTACGCCAATGACAGCCCTTTAAAAATGCAAATGGTGTTTCATTTTTTCTTATGAAGAGGAAGTGAGATGGAATTTTGCATTTGTGAAGAACTGAATTCAGCCATGAATGAATCCTTCAGCGCCATAAATAAGAATAGGTTAGTTCGATTTGTAAAAGTATTTGTCCTAGGAAGATTTAACAGGATTTATTCTAATCTTCAAGATTAACGAAATAAATTTGTATAGGTACGCCGTATACTGCCTATGTAGATGATTATATTTTTATAAACCACCCTATGTCGGGGAGTAAACGAAAATATAATCTTGAAAATTATGACAGTATACTTTTTTCTTCAGTTCTCTAAGATCGATTGGTAAAAATTAAGGAATGAAAAACATGAAATGGATTTCAAATAAGAGGGTTTGACTGTATAATCGGTAAATCATGTAATTTTGGAAGGCTTAAACACTATTTTCTTATCTCTAAAATCGATTTGTATAAATTAAGAAGCTGAAAAACAAGGAATGGATTTCAAATAAGCGGGTTTGACTGTATAATCGGTTAATCATATATTTTTGAGAGGATTTAACACTATTTTTTTTAATGACCCTTCAATGAACGAATTAATTATGATTCTTTTATGTTTGTAAGTAAAATAAATTTACTTAGGTACACTGTAGGTACATATATTATATATACATATGTAGATGTGTTTATGTTTTCACCTAAGTGAACTCCAAACCTTTTACTTTACATTTAAAGCTATGTGTATACGCAAAACATGTATGCTTATGTAATCGAAGTTTTTTTTATGAATATTAGGGTGATTCAAAAAAACACTTTTCTCGAAAATCAACCCGGAGCGGGCGGATTTATTAAGCTTAGTTTCAGACCAAAAGATCGACATCAAAAAATTTTAATTTCAAGGTGATTTAGAGGTCTCTACCAGCGAATATCTGTTTTTTAAGCCTCCAAACCGCGAAATAGGCGTTGCGGATTATTGTGAATAACTTCTTCATTTTTTGCCCGAAATTTATGAAAATTTGATACAAACAATGTGTAATAATGTTCTTTAAGAAAACTTATTGCAACACACTGAAAAAAATTTTGTTAATGAAAAAATAATTATTTATTTATAAAAAAAAATATTTTATAACATAAACGGCAGTTTGAATTTAACAGTGGTGATACCGTAATACAACTTAATAAATAACACGAAAAATATGTAGCATACGCAGAACCTGCCCCAAGAAATATTTTACTCAATATATCGATACCTTCCCGTAAGAATGTATTAAGCGACATTTAAAAAATTTTAAATTAAATTTTTAAAATACCTTTTATTCAATTATTTATTTAGGTATTTTGTTGTAGTAAACAGATTTTTCGAAGCACTTTGAGTTGAAAATCCCGTTCCAAATCTTTTTATTTTTTTAAATACATAGATAAATAACTAGACCAGAGGTTTTTTTCGATGCCTTTAAAATTTTTGAAATGTCGCTTAATACATTCTTACGGGAAGGTATCGATATCAATTTTAACGATTAATATCCGAGGTTTATTTGAAAAAAAGTCCTGTCCTTACAACAAATAATCGTTATTTAGATTAATTTTGTTCATTTTCTGGTAGACATACATAAAATCAATGCCCTGTATAAATTTCAAGTCACTCCTATCAGTACTTTGCTCACGACATTTTTCTAAAGCTTTTGGTGAGTACGCGCTTCATCTATTGCAAGTTCTCAGTCTTGTCAGCAAAAATTCATTATATAATTTAATTTTCCATATTGAATGATAGATGACCATTATTTATATATCCTGTAAAAATTTCATGTAATTCCAATCAGTACTTTTCCCACGGCAATCTTCTAAAGTTTACTATCGACACATGAAAAAAGAGGAACAATCAGAACTTTACCCAATTTGGGACAGTCGGAAGCTTCGCCATTTTTAAATTATTTGATGAATAATTCACATTTTTCCCACTTTATCAAAATGTATTATTTTTAGTTAATTGATGATGCATTACCTTCAAAACAAGAAGTTCTGTCTGTGTTCGCGTACCATCATTTTATATTGCATTTTATAATCGTAATAGTGCCATAGCAACTTCAAAACAATTAATGGAAAATTGGAAGCGCCTAGGTATCCCAACCAGATGAGATAAAATTGTGAAAAAAATCAAACTATTATTCAACCAATGGTGGAATTTGAAGACGAACAAGGAAAATGAAAAGAAAAAATCTGAAAAATAAACACAAAATCAAGAAGAATTAAGATCGAGATGCAAGATTTATTCAATGTAGCTCACGCGATGCATTTGAATTAATACAAGAGGAAAAATTGAAAGACTTTTTGAAATTGCAAAGAAGACACTCTTCTTCTTTAAAACGAGTGTTACCAAATTTGAAAATCCGAAATACCACTGAAGACTCTAACAAAAGTATCACAATTTGCAAGTATGAATTAGCTGAAGATACGGAAATTGCAAACAAAAACGATGATTTTGTAAGTCCTTGTCATCGTACCTAATCGAAAAAATCTTGCACCTCGATCTTAATTCTTCTTGATTTTGTGTTTGTTTTTCAGATTTTTTCTTTTCATTTTCCTTGTTCGTCTTCAAATTCCACCATTGGTTGAATAATAGTTTGATTTTTTTCACAATTTTATCTCATCTGGTTGGGATACCTAGGCGCTTCCAATTTTCCATTAATTGTTTTGAAGTTGCTATGGCACTATTACGATTATAAAATGCAATATAAAATGATGGTACGCGAACACAGACAGAACTTCTTGTTTTGAAGGTAATGCATCATCAATTAACTAAAAATAATACATTTTGATAAAGTGGGAAAAATGTGAATTATTCATCAAATAATTTAAAAATGGCGAAGCTTCCGACTGTCCCAAATTGGGTAAAGTTCTGATTGTTCCTCTTTTTTCATGTGTCGATAGTAAACTTTAGAAGATTGCCGTGGGAAAAGTACTGATTGGAATTACATGAAATTTTTACAGGATATATAAATAATGGTCATCTATCATTCAATATGGAAAATTAAATTATATAATGAATTTTTGCTGACAAGACTGAGAACTTGCAATAGATGAAGCGCGTACTCACCAAAAGCTTTAGAAAAATGTCGTGAGCAAAGTACTGATAGGAGTGACTTGAAATTTATACAGGGCATTGATTTTATGTATGTCTACCAGAAAATGAACAAAATTAATCTAAATAACGATTATTTGTTGTAAGGACAGGACTTTTTTTCAAATAAACCTCGGATATTAATCGTTAAAATTGATATATTGAGTAAAATATTTCTTGGGGCAGGTTCTGCGTATGCTACATATTTTTCGTGTTATTTATTAAGTTGTATTACGGTATCACCACTGTTAAATTCAAACTGCCGTTTATGTTATAAAATATTTTTTTTTATAAATAAATAATTATTTTTTCATTAACAAAATTTTTTTCAGTGTGTTGCAATAAGTTTTCTTAAAGAACATTATTACACATTGTTTGTATCAAATTTTCATAAATTTCGGGCAAAAAATGAAGAAGTTATTCACAATAATCCGCGACGCCTATTTCGCGGTTTGGAGGCTTAAAAAACAGATATTCGCTGGTAGCGACCTCTAAATCACCTTGAAATTAAAATTTTTTGATGTCGATCTTTTGGTCTAAAACTTAGCTTAATAAGTCCGCCCGGTCCGGGTTGATTTTCGAGAAAAGTGTTTTTTTTGAATCACCCTAATGAATATGTACAGTTAGAAAATAAATGCAAAAAAATTGATTTGAAAAAATTTGTAATAAGCGGGTTTGACTGTACCATCACGTCCGGATTTTTTCTTCTTAGGCAGTTATTTTCAATTACGTTTGAATACAAAAAAATACAAACCTAGAAAAAACCTTTTAACCCACAAATTTTGATTATTTTATGTTTGTAAGTAAAATCAGTCAACTAACTAACTTTATGTATTTTAGTTATCACGGTTCAATAAACAATAATAAAATTAAAGACAAAGTTGTATCTCAAAAACGCTTCATTTTTATTGGGTACCTGACATGCATTTCTGCCCCTCCTCAAAAAACTAGAGTGAATTGATTTTAGCCAAACTTTGCAAAAATAGTTAAAGGTATATACAAAATATTCCTTGTAAATTTGAGATCAATCTATTCAGTTAGTAGTTTCGAAACCAATACCATACATACAAAGGCACAATGAATTTTATAAAAAACAAAGATCCTATCGTTCAAACAGGTATGACAGATACTTTCGGCAGGCTAGGGCCTGTCAATCTGTCATACCGAGTTTTTCTGAAAGTACATAAAATTACCTTTTCAATGATATATATTATGTCTATTTCCGCGGTGACGGGACTTTTGATGTCACCGGCTCCCGGGCTATTACACTTGAGGATTATCATCACTCCATACACGGAAGTTTTGTTTATTGACGTATCCATTCAACCAAAAGTGAGCTTCATCGCTAAACAAAATTCGCTCGATACGTACATATTTCGAACAGAACCATGATTTTCGAAATAAATTTGCACAATTTGGAAGCGTTGTTCAGGCGTCAGTCTATTCATGTTGAAATGCCAAATCGAAACCATACTAAAAATAAATCACTTGGCAGCTGGCCAGTTGAAATAGTGTTGCCAACTTAAAGTTCTATACCTTTAAAAAAAAACGCCCTTTATAATAGAATGGTAACAAAATATAAAATTTCATCACACACAAATTGACAGCGCAACCGCCACGAAATTGAACTTTGTCCCCTCCCCTCTTTTCTTAAAAACAAATATTTTTATTATTAAAGCTAAGGAAGCTGTATTTTAACCAGAGATCGAAAATAACAGTTGACCTTTATTTTCAATTGGTTTCTCACTGAGAGATATTTAATTCCTCAAATTTCATTTTGGTTTCGGTCTGAGATTTATTTTTAAAAATTAATTTTTTGGTCCTGGTGAGTTTTATGATTTAATTTCCAGATTAACTCTTATCTGTTGACTTTTTTTCTAAAACATAAAGGGAAACGATCAACATAAAAAACTGTTTTCACAGAAAATAAATCAAAAATGGTATTTTCTCTCTAAGAAAAAGTTAGATATAAAATCTTTGTTGTCCATGGCTACAAATGAAAAAACAACTTGTAAACGGCCAGCGAGGCGTATGTATGCCATGGGACAACAATACACAAAACTACGTGTAAACGCAATCGGTAAGATGACGCCAAGAAAACTTCACTACCACCATCCTACAGTCGTCGCTGTCGTTATATTGTGTCCATCATCGTCGGTGACGTTGTATTTCGACTTGTGCGAGATTTTGACCACAACCCTCATAGACGATTGTCAGCTCAAAGGCCAAAAAGAGTCAATTACGATCAGCACTTCCACTAAACTTTTATTTGAAGAGTATAAAACAATGACAAACAATTCTTTGAAAAAGCAGAGCTTTTTAATTAAAACAAAATAAATAAAATGCACGACTAGGTCGCACGTACTTGCTCTTACATATGTTCAAGACACTGTGGGTTTAAGAAAATTGTATATAAAAACATGGAATTATGAGAGAAAAATGAAGAGAAGCATGAAATACGACATTTAAATTGGCTTAAACAACGTTTGAGATGAAAAAAAAATGCCATCTTAATTCTTGATTGAATATGATTGTATGGGAAAAAAAATTCAAATCGTTGGAGCGGTTTTATTAAAAATTAATTTCTTATATATAAAATTCTCTAAAAATTTTTAAGAACAAATTTTGGGATGCAAATGTGAAGTGTATATTATTGTGTATTTAAAACAAAATTTCAAAAAAAATTGTTGACCCGTTTTTGAGATATCGAACTTTCAACAAAAAAAAATCTAAACTTTTTTTAAAAATCCAAAAACTTTTTTTTTGAAAATTTTTATATGCAATATTATTTAATCTTATCTGAAATTTGTATATAAAAAAATTATCTAAATACGTTTAGCCGATAAAGAGAAAATTCAAAATAAAAAAACTACGTTCTATGACAGGTACTATTAAAAGTTGGTATGTAAGTGCAAAATTTTATAATTTTTGATGGTACATCGTACTAATTTTAGTATACTAAATAGTTTTAATCAAAATCGTAGGAGTCGTTTTTAAGCTAAAAAATGTTTTTCTGTACTGTTTTTTAACTTTTTTATGGAATGAAAACAATTTTGAAACATTTTTTAAAAATCAAAAAAAAAAAATTCTAAAATCTTGGTGCCCAAAATTATCGTACCATTTTGAAGAAAACCAAAAATTAAAAAATGGTTCTTTGGGAAGTACCATTTATAACCATTTTTGAAAAATGGTTTCCCACCCAAAGGAAGCTTTTCATCATCATCGTGTCCTGTAACCCCGGCTGGGGCATAGGGCGTCAACAAAACGTCTCCATCCTTCACGGTCTGCTGCAAGGTACTTAAGCTGTGGCCACGTCTTTCTCTGGGATTCTGCTTCCGCTAAGACAGTTGATTTCCATGTTGTTCTTGGTCTTCCAACCCGCCGTGCACCCTGAGGATTCCATTCAAAGGACTGCTTTGCAATTTCATCGTTTGGTTTCCTCAGTGTGTGACCAATCCAACGCCATTTACGCTTTCTTATGTCGACGTCCAGCCGCTCTTGACTTGTCCTGCGCCACAATTCCTCATTTGATATTATTTGTGGCCAGCGAATCTTTAGGATGTGGCGAAGACAGCGATTCACAAAAGCCTGCAATTTCTTCGAAATGGTAGACGTGACTTTCCAGGTTTCACAAGCATATAACAGCACGGATTTGACATTGGATTCGAAGAATCTCAACTTAGTGCGTAAGGAGATTTGACTGGATTTCCAAATTGGGGACAGAGTACCGAAGGCAGCACGAGCTTTATTTATTCTACTTTTAACGTCCAGATCCGTACCACCGTTAGCAGAAACAATACTGCCAAGGTAGTTAAATTTTTCCACTACTTCAACTGGCGTCTCCTGTAAAATAATACGCTGCTGTGTGGAGCGGCCTGTGAGCATTATTTTTGTCTTTTTGCTGTTAATTCTTAGACCACTCGACTCTCCCTTCACTTGCAGTGTTTGGCACATCCCGTTCAGCCCACTGATGTTATTTGCCAGTAGACATATGTCATCGGCATAGTCTAAATGACTGAGCCTTTCGAACGGTCTCCACTGAATGCCCTGTCGCTCAGCTGTACCAACACTGGCCGTCAATACGTCGTCCATCGCCAGCAGGAAGAGAATTGGCGATAGAACATCCCCTTGTCTCACACCCTGTTGCACTACGAAGGAGTCGGATAGCTGCCCATTGTGCAAAACAAAACACCTCGCGTTGTTGTAGGACTCTTTAATAATGGCAACAATTTTTGGTGGAATTCCTCTACCAAGCAACGATCTCCATATACATTCTCGGTTAACTCGATCAAAGGCCTTTTCAAAATCCACGAACATGAGGTAAAGCGGTGATTGATATTCCATCGACTGCTCGAGGACGATACGCAGGGTGTTGATATGGTCGACACACGATCGACCACTGCGGAAGCCAGCTTGATGCCTCTTGAGTGTAGACTCGATTCTATCCTTTATTCGCTCGAGTATGATTGTTGCCATTAGTTTTGGGGAAAACGGACAAAACGGTGATACCACGCCAATTGTTGCAATTCTTTAAGTCACCTTTCTTTGGCAACTTAACAATCACACCATCCTTCCAGTCCCTGGGATAGCTTTCGTTTTCCCAAATGTTTTGTATCAGCGGATGTAAAATACTAGCCGCTGCTACGGGATCGGCTTTCAGGAATTCAGCTGGTATTCCGTCCAGTCCAGCTGCCTTGTTGTTTTTGAGGAGATTTATTGATGTACGAATTTCCGATTCTGACGGGGGTTCGATGTCAATACCCCTATAGGACCTGCGCATCTCGTTTAGTTGGGGCACTTCAGCACTCTGCTCAACTGAATCCTCATTTAGCAGGGCACAAAAATGGTCCTTCCATCTACGAAGCTGATCCTCAATTGATACCAAAAGTGTGCCATCCACATCCATTACAGGATGATTGGTGTTGCTTTTTTTCCCGATAACATCTTTGGCTATTTGGTACAATTCCCGGATATCTCCTCTTCTGGCAGCGCTTTCCGCATTATCTGCGAGTCCATCCAACTTCACCCTCTTGTCACGTCTAACACAGCGGTAGACCATCTTATGTGCAATGCGGTACTCTCTTCGCAAGTCAGCCTTTCGTTGAACATCAGCTTCGGCATTTATTTGGATTTTCAACGATTTGCGAAGTTCGATCTTATCCCAGGTGTCTTGGGATATCCAAGAGTCTCTACGTCTCGTTCGCTTGGGTACAGTTTCGGATCCAGCCTCCATAAAAACACTTTTAATTTCACCCCACATCTCATCAATTGTTGAGTTCTGGATTCCATTTAATGACGAGGCTCTGTCGTTAAGGGTGGTGACATAGTTTCGACATATGTTGGGGTCATTTAAAGCATTAGTAATGAATTTTGTGCTCCTTGCTGCATCCTGCGCTGGTTTTTGTACGGCAGCGGTTCGTAGTTTGAGACTCATCAGAACCAAATGGTGGTCGCTTCCCACATCGGCATTTCTTAAACTCCGGACATCACACATAGACTTCCTCCATCGCTGCTGAATCATGATATGATCAATTTGGTTTTCGGTTTGACCATCCGGATGCACCCAGGTAATTTTGTTGCACTAAAATAAATTTATTGAATTTTTTTAAGAAGAGTCGTTGAGCCGTTTTTGAGAAAAATACTATTATGTAAAATTGCCAAAAAAACATTGTATGGCAGGTACCGTTATTTTTGGTTCTAAAAAAATTAAAAAAAAACGTGTGGGCATAATCACCAAAAACCGTAGTACCTCGTGGCTTGATGGTTAGTGCGTAGGACTGTCATGCCGAAGGTGTGGGTTCGATTCCCAGCCGTGCCACCTAAAAACAGAAATGTTTTATTCGAGGTACTGCCTCTTGCGAGGAACTGACAGATCCTCCAAGAGTATACTTGTCATGAAAAGTGCATCTCCTTTAGCCGTTCGGACTCGGCAAAAAACTGTAGGTCCCCTCCATTCCTGCCAACAAACACGCACACAGGAATGGTTGTGAGTTGTAAGTCACTAGGCCCTGGTTCTCCATGAGCTGTTGCGCCACCCAATTTATTTATTTTATTTAATCACCAAAAACCACTATGTACCAAGTTTGAGAATATCGATCGAGTCGTTTAGGCTGTAGACGAACAGACAGACAGACAGACGGAATTGGGCCACCCACTTTTTTGGTGTTCTCTATCATCGTAGTATCATGTTTGATTGTTATCTCAAAAAATCTCCAAATGAGATTTATTTTGTTCTATCAGCGATAAATAGTCAGTGGTTAACCGAAACCTAAAAAAATCAAAATAAAAGTTTCTCACTGAGTGAAACCGAAAAAGTTCTTTTTTAAATTAAATGGTTATTAAGTGACCATTTTTAAAAATCTCGGCAGGCAAGCTAAATTTTAAAGACTTTTCAAAAGATTGAGTCTTATTTTCGACCTCTGATTTTAACTACCAACTCAACAAAAGCGAGCTCTTGGGGAGATATATGGATATTTTTCCATCATTTTGTAGCATGACGAATAAGAAAATTATAAAATAAACCCATGCACAAAAGTATTTTTTTATTTTTTTTTAAGTTGTGTAGTTAATTGTATGCAAATACTGGTCTTATGAATATAGGGGAAATTCTTCTTCAGTTTTCTCGAAGTACCCTTTCAGATCTAGCACCCTTTACATTTGCACGCCTTGAAAAAATACTCTGTCCGACCCAGCCCTTAGCTACTAGCTATATTGCTTTTGTTTATAAAGAAGAATGCTCAATTCTCATTCAGTTTTTACAGTTGTCATTCAGTCTTGGTAAAAAGAGCACGTCCAAATTGCAGTTATCAATTGCATTGATTAATAAAAACAATTAGTACTATCACAACTTTCAAACTTAAAAGTTAAAAGCAGTTATTATGTCAACTGAGAGTAATAATTTTGAGCCTTCGGTTAATAATATTTCACCATCAACAATATCAGAAACATTTAGATGTGATGTATTTTGTGCACGTGTTTTTAAGGAAATTCACAAATTTTACGAAAACAATATATTTTGTGATGTGATTCTGACGTCAAAAGATGGTGAATACAAAATAAATGCACATAAAATGGTGCTCTCTGCAGCTAGTACATATTTTCGGGCTATGTTCGGTGGATCATTTCAGGAAGCAACTGATAAAGAAGTTAAGCTCCATCAAATCGATAGCCACTCATTGAAATTGGTTATCAATTATATTTACACGGGTACGATAAAGTTTACAATTGCCACAATCAGAGAAATATTAGAAACAGCTCATCTTTTCGATTTGGAACCGTTGAAAGCTCAGTGTGGTGATTTTATGGTGAAAACTTTGAATGTAAACAATTGTCTGGATGTAGCATTGACTGCTGATCATTACAATCTGGACAGATTGTTTGAAATTGCAGAGAACTACGTTTGCCATAACTTTGCAATGGTTCGCAATAGAGAGGAGTTTTTTGATCTGAATGTTGACACTTTAAAAAAGTTTATCTCCAGTAGCAAGTTGCAAGTAAAACTCGAAGAGGAAGTATTCGAGTGCATCAAATCTTGGGTGGACCATGACATTGAGAATCGGAAGAAATACTATGATACCCTCCTTCATAATGTTCGACTTCCCCTAGTAAGCCCTTTATTTACCGCCAATGTCATACAACCAGTTTGCGATTCTATGGAATGCCAAAGAATTATCAATAAAGCTTTTAAGTGGCATTTATTACCAGAACTACGATCATCCCTGTTCCCTGAGGAACTTACTCAGCCAAGATACTCTAAACGCACTCTTATAGCGATAAGTGGATGGGAAGCTGAAACATATCTAACGGGTCTTGCCGTCGGAAAATATAGTTTCGAACTAAATAACTGGACTTATGAAGCTTGGCCGGCTGTCCCCGGAGGTTATCGTGCCAAATTTAATTATTCAGTTATGAATGAGATGTTGGTCATATCAGGAGGATATACCCGTGCAAACCACTTAGCAAACAGTGATATGTGCCTTGATTTGAAAAATATAACATGGGTATCTCCTTCTCCATATTCGTTGTCACCGGATCCCAAATCATTTGGTTTGGTTACTTCAAATGGATGCCTGTATAGTTTTGATCATGCAGCTCCAAATGTCGGGAGGTTCGCGAAATGGGATCCATCAACTGGATTGTGGCAAAATTTTAGTGAAACGATTACCGGCATTGGTCAAAATGATCCCAGAATATTTTTGGCTCATTGTCACAATAAAATGTTTGTATTGGCAGAAGATAATATCATAAAAAGAATTTTTATTTATGATGAAGTCTGGAAGACACAACTGGGTTTATATGACATATCACGTACTCTTGGAGTAGGTACAGTGCGATCAAGAGATAAAGAACTTGTTATTGTAGTTTGTGAACAATCAATTATAAAATACGATTTGATTAATGATAAAAAAGTAATAATAACTCCTACCAAAAGAATAGGAAATGAATACAAGAGCTGCGCAATGTTTGATGATTATGTCGTAATTTTTGGAGATACACAATTTCAAGTATATTATCCTTTTACCGATGTTTGGAAGACCTTACCACCTTTAGAAAATATCCACGGAAGAGTTGTGTTGATATAAAACTACATAATTATTAAGTAAAAATAATATGGATATTCATGCAACAGCGTAAAGTCGTCGTAAACGTTGTAAAGTTTAAAACATCGTAATTCTGTCACAACTTGTATGGAAAATTTGACAGATTTACGAAGTTTAAAACTTTACCACGTTTACGACAACTTTTACGCTGTTGCATGAATACCCTTAATATTAAATCGTTCAAGTTGTATAAATAATTTGAGCAAGTTAATCACAGCATATTATGATAATTCAGATAAGATTGAAATGTATATTTGGTATCACTTATAGTTGTGTGTATGAAGAAATATAAATAAGTGTAAAATAATGTCTATTTTTATTGAGTTAACAGAAAATCTTATAAGACTTGCAGATGTACTAGGGTCAGAATTTCTAAAACAGGCACCAATATGGGATGGTCGTTATTTGTTCACTTATTTTTATGCATTTTATGAAAGCTTTGTACATTATTTACTCTAATCCAAAAGGAATTTTTAGAAAACAAAATTCTTAAGTTTCACCTAAAACCTAGGAAATGTTTGTATCTATCATTGAAACTCATCATTAGGTTTTATTGGTTTCAATAGCTAGCGCAGCAACTTTTAATTTTATATCGACTTTTATACTGACTTATTTACCGACATTTTGGGTTTGTTGTTGTTTACAAAGGGAAATTTTTCTGTTCTAGCTATAACTTTTTCCAATTAAAATTTTAATGATTGATTTTGAGACGTTTAGGAAGTAAAATAATTTATTATTTAGATGGACAAATAAAGCTTTAAGGCCTAACTACATTCAATTTACTTTTGTACAAAAGTGAAAAAAGTTTTTGTCTTTTTTCAATAAACTACTCAATCCTATCTTTTATCTCAAGTTTTATAAAAGTAAAAGTTAGAGCGTTCCTAACTTTTACTTTTGCAGAAAAGTGAAACACAATTACATCTAAATAAACAGTTAAAAAACTGACGCATAGATGTCCCTCACATCGATAATAGTTACTGAACTAGCCTATTCCGTGTTTGAATGCATTCAGCTCAACTCAAATTTCATACTCTTTTTCGCAGGAAGGTGTCGCTAGCATATATTTGTATTTTTCACTTTTGCACTTTTGTACAAAAGTGAAATGAATGTAGTTAGGCGCCAGTTATAGCTATCATTGAAACTCATCATTGAAAATTTTAATGATTGATTTTAAGACGCTTAGGAAGGTAAATCGTTTATTATTTTGATGGAAAAATTAACATTAAGACTTAATTAATATATCTAGCCAAAAAAATTATTCAAATAGGCCTAACTTTTCACACAAAAAGACTTTTCTTATTTCAATGACTGAACTACCTTACCAATGATCATTGAAAAATCAAAAGTCAATTTTTGTGGAAAGTTGGGCCTATTTGAAATTTTTTTTTGACTAGAAATATTTTTGAAGTCTTGAGCTTTAATCGTCCATCAAAATAATGAATGATTTAGCTTTCTAAACGTCTCAAAATCAATCATTAAAGTTTTCAATGATGAGTTTCAATGATAGCTGTAACTGGCACCTTAGGCCTTAGAGCGTTCCTAACTTTTACTTTTGCAGAAAAGTGCAACACAACTACATCTAAATAAACAATTAAGAAACTGACCCATAGATGTCTCTCACATCGATAATAGTTGCTGAACTAGCCTATTTCGTGTTTGAATGCATTCAGCTCAACTCAAATTTCATACTCTTTTTCGCAGGAAGGTGTCGCTAGCATATATTTGTATTTTTCACTTTTGCACTTTTGTACAAAAGTGAAATGAATGTAGTTAGGCCTTAAGACTTTATTTATATTTCTAGCTAAAACAAACTCAAAAAGCCCCAACTTTCAAATGTCAGTTAGATGTTGTTGTACCCTTCTAAGACGCATAATTTTTAGTCGATGGTTACCGACACGTATAAAATAAACAGCACAAAAGCACTGTAAATTATATAATGTTCTAGTGGAATTTGGTTAAATTCAGACAACTAGAAAAATATGATGGTAAAGCCCGTGGTCTGGCTGGTATAAGATTAAGAATAAAAACTTAAATAATTGATAATTAATTATTTCTGTTTTTGTTTTTGTGGACTCTTGAATTGAAATTCAAATGTAAAAGTTTTGCGACCTTTAGTCCAAATGCGTTTCGCCCAGGTACAACAATTGGGCTCATCAGTTAGATGTTGTTGTACCCTTCTAAGACGCATAATTTTTAGTCGATGGTTACCGACACGTATAAAATAAACAGCACAAAAGCACTGTAAATTATTTAATGTTCTAATGGAATTTGGTTAAATTCAGACAACTAGAAAAATATGATGGTAAAGCCCGTGGTCTGGCTGGTATAAGACTAAGAATAAAAACTTAAATAATTGATAATTAATTATTTCTGTTTTTGTTTTTGTGGACTCTTGAATTGAAATTCAAATGTAAAAGTTTTGCGACCTTTAGTCCAAATGCGTTTCGCCCAGGTACAACAATTGGGCTCATCAGTAAAGGTCGCAAAACTTTTACATTTGAATTTCAATTCAAGAGTCCACAAAAACAAAAACAGAAATAATTAATTATCAATTATTTAAGTTTTTATTCTTAATCTTAGCCCCAACTTTCCACATACAAAAATAGTAAAAATGGTCATTGAAAAATTAAAAGTTATTTTTAGTGGAAAGTTGAGCCTGTTTGAATTTTTTTTCTTTGACTTGAAATATTAATTAAGTTTCTAAACCTCTCAAAATCAATCATTAAAATTTTCAATGATAGGACAGTCAAAGTTTTAGGCGCCAGGTAAGCAATTACAACATTGAAACTACTCATTGAAAATTTTAATGATTTGTTCTGAGATGTTTAGAAAGCACATTGAATTATTATTTTTTTTTTTTTAATTTAATAAATAACAATATGCCAACTTTCTACAAAAAATTACTTTTAATTTAGTTGCAAATTTTATTCGCGAAAACGAAATTAAATACTTTTAAACCATTAAAAAAAAACACCACCGGCGACCGACAAACAAAATAAAATACAAACAAAATAAAATGCACGACATGCGTACTTGCTCTTATGTTCAAGTTGTGTGGGGCTAAAGAACTTTAAAAAATATTCAAGTAATTATAGAAAAAGTATAAAAAGCATTTAAATCGTTCTTTTAATTGTATAAACAGCCTGATAAATAACTTAGAGCTCAAAAAAAAGTATGCCATTTCATTACTTGAAAAAATATGAATATATGCAAAAAAAAATTAAAATCGTTGGAGCCGTTTTCTTAAAAATTAATTTTTTATATATAAAATTTTTGTAACATTTTTCAAAAAAAAATTTGGTATGCCAATTTTGAGTATATATTAATATACATTTAAAACTGAAATTTCAAAACAATTCATCAACCCGTTTTTGAAATATTGAATTTTCAAAAAAAAAATTTGAATCTTTTTTTAAAAATCCATAATTTATTTTTTAAAAAATTTTGGTATGCAGTATTATTTATATTTCAACAAAGCTTTTGTGCAAAAAATTTCATTGAAATCGGATGAGCGGTTAATGAGAAAATCAAAAATCAAAAAAACCGTTATATGGCAGGTACCGTTAATAAATGTTTTTGGTGATTTTTTTTTCTTACTTAAAGGTATATCATATTTACAATAATACACTGATTTTTTTATCAAAATCGTTGGAGCCGTTCTTGAGATAAATAAGCTTTTCCTTAACGGTTGTATGGCAAGTACCGTTATTTTTTGAGCTAAAAAAAAATTTCAATTTCTCCTCTGGAGAGTTACAAAGAAACCTTAAGTTCAAAATTTGAAGAAAATCGCTTCAGTGGTTTAGGCTGTAGGTTGAGGTACGGACTGACAGACAGACAGACAGACAGAATTTTGCCACCCACTTTTTTCGTGTTCTCTATCATCGTAATATCATGTTTGATTGTTATCTCAAAATTTTTTTTTTGCACGAATCCAAAACTTGCCTTATAGTACCTATAATCGCAAGTAAAAAAGAGTTTTGTATATAGAACAGTGATTCCCAAAGTGGTCCAGGTGGATCCCCAGTGGTCCACGGGTGATTCGACGGGGGTCTTAGTTGACATGAAATAAAAATGGGGGTTCACCAGTTGTAATACTACGTTTTCATTAGAGCCGAAATAAGGTAATTTCGCAAATTACAGAAAAAGTGTTTTCATTTGTAATTTGGTTGTTTCGTTTGACAGCTCATTTCATGTTTGAATTTCAACTGGCTGTTAATCACTTTTTGTTGTTGTTTTATGTTTTCTTTTGTCACCTTCCATTGCGCTTTGACATTTTCATACAAAATGTTTTCAGAGCTTTCCAAACGGTGGCTAATTGGGTGTGTTCGTTAGGTTTTGACTTAATTTCCAACCCAATTTCGTGCAAATTTGGTTGTGAAATTATCTTATTTCAAAATGTGAACTTGTATGGGAAATGAGATGGTTTCGTATCGAATTTGGAAATTTTCAACGAAATTACCTCATTTGGCCTAATGAAAACGTAGTATTTATAAGTGGGGGTCCACGATAATGTACGCCGAGTATCTGGTTTCGGAAGTAAAGAACAAAAATCTGGGCTTGGCCTTATCTGTCACTGATAGCAGATATTACCTACACTAATCAAAAATCTAAGGGAACAAAAAAAATTCCAAATTTTTTGGTGATTTGTGACAGGCTGTATTTTTAGTGAATAATGGTCGTATTGCAACTTTAAAAAGAAGGGTAAAAGCTTAAAGCTTAAAGAAATAAGATTCTAATTTTCAAAAATGTTGCTAAAATTTTAATATTCTAAAAATAGTATTATTAATTTTTTGCTTCGGCTTGAAAAAATGTTTTCAGTTAGGGCTTGGCCACGTAGTGAGCGGCAGAGCGGCAAAACTACACAATCCTGAGCGGCAACAAAAAATTAAAACATATGGGATTGTATGGTTGCGGCCACACAGTGAGCGGCAAGCGGCAGAGCGGCATCGCTCTGATTTAGATTCTGTTTTATTTTTTGGTAATTTTTTGAGTTTTTTTAAATGAAATAATAAAATGAAATGATTGTTTGATTATGTTTTTATATGACGTTACTTGGCAACATATTCAAAACTAAAACTCGCCGCTCTGCTGCTTTGCCGTTTGCCGCTCACTATGTGGCCAGGGCCTTAGGCTGGCATATGGATCAGATAGCCTATTTATTTAGCATTAATTAGCTTTTTTTAAAACCTCCCTTAATTTTTTTGAGAAGTATGTTATAAGATCAGCGACTGTTACTTGAAAAAACTTGCATATCATCTGCTTTCTGTCAAAACCTCTTAAATCTTTATATGCCATTTCAATGTATTTCAGATCAAAACAAGTCACAGAATTCAAATATCAATATCTCGTAACTATGTTACGGTACCTTTTGGGGCTATTCAGTGCAACGTGTGTCAAGACTTGAAAAGCGGCGCCCGAATTTAGGGTTGGAACTCAGCTGCGACGAGTTTTGGGAATATGGTAAAAATGTTGCAGCAGGGGGTCTACCGAACCCAGGTTAATCTTGAAAGTGGTCTACGAGGAAAAAAAGTTTGGGAACCTCTGATCTAGAATAACGGATTTTTAATAACTTTAATTTGGCTGGGAAACCTTTTAAATAGAATGAAAACCCATAAACAAAGAGAACAAAGAATTTAAAATAAAATAAAGATGGACCGTTAACGTTCGGTCCCGAAAGAATAAAGTTTTTACTCAGATATGGATTACGAGTTTCGGAATATAACGAGACAAAAACCAAACAATGAAATTCAAGTATTTTACTTTAGCCAAAAAAATTATTCAAAAACACGAAACAACCAATATACAATTTGTTCGACAACCAGTAATACTTAGCTTGTTTCTTCATCCTGCCACTATCTCCTTCCTAAGAAAGCTTATCTCTCTTCTCCCGTTTAAGTTCACAGATCACAGCTACTCCACTATTCTTCCACCTTATTTTTTTTTTTCGTTTAGAGTTTTTTTCCACTCACAAATTTTTAAAACTATTCTTCACACTCAACTTTCTTTTCTTTTTCAAAAAAAAAAAATCCTTTCTGCTTTTTTTTTAAATTTCTCTTCAAGAACTTCTGGTTCATTTGATACACAGTAAGAAAGTGACTTCCAAGCTTTTAACCTTGCCTGGATAACCTCTTCTTTTTTTCAATCAGTGGCCGTGGTTTTCGGTCACGTCATCATTCAGCTACACTCTACATAGTCTCTAGAGAAAGCCAACGTAGTTGAAAACAACTAACTCGTACTTTCACAGCGGCTCATGCACAATCATCGTAGAATACGCCGATCGCTGGTTTCACTCCCAGGAGTGGTGAATTCATTGAACGCATCCAGCCCTTTATCCCTAAATATTTATGTCAGAAAGAATAGTTTTTTCGAAACCCTCGGAACTAACTAGTAAAATCTAATGTGGAACACCTGTGGAGGACTTATTTCAATTACTCAAAGCTAGCAAGGAGAGATTGTCAGAACTACCCTTCATCGTAAATTTACTTAAACATCGTTTGATTCTTGCGAAGATTTGGGGGAAGTGGGGACTAACAGTTAACGTTCCATTTCTTAGATTTATATAAGTTACAATTAGGTTGGGCACTTAGCCATTCTCCAAGTGTCATCAGCGATCGGGAACTAAGTGTCTCCTGCGATTCTTTTGGGATAAAGTTTGTGCAGACCACCCGTCTGCTGAGTATTGTTCAAAGGGGACCAACTGCCACCCATGTTTATTAGACCATTCGTAGGTCGCAAATTCATTTTAGTGGATCACCGTATCCACTTTTAACGTCAAAGTTGGTATCGTCGATCATTGTTTCTTCAAGATACCGAGGGACAGGGAGTGAACTGATGACGGCTGATGGACCATGGCTGCCCTTCTCTCTCTCGGTAGGTTGAAACACCTGAAAAACAAAATTGGGAAGAGAGGAACCGAGGATCGGGTAAATTTTGCCGGAACAATTTTTTTAATGATCATTGGTAAGGTAGTTCAATCATTGAAATAAGAAAAATGTTGTCATGTGGAAAGGTGGGCCTATTTGAATTTTGTTTGGCTAGAAATATTAATTAACCTTTACTTGTCTATCAAAATAGTAATAGTAGGGGCGTTAGTGCACGATATGAGGGCATACCTTTCATTTTGACCTGACGGGTTGAGATTTAGTACACTAATAGTTCATGTCCTAACTTTACTTCTAAGAAGTGTTGTCAAGGTAGCAACACTGTTAGAAGGATAATACAAGGGTTGCCACATTTCCGAAATGTTGCTTATAGATCGAAAATCAAAGGTCGAACGATGACCTGAGAACTCCCGTTGGATTTAACACCCTTGAAACCATAGGACCACATTGTTATTTTTCTCCCACCCCTCCTTTTGCACGAAGGGGGTGGAAAAAAGTCGTTTTGGAGACAAAATTTGAAAAGCCAATTAAAGTTAGAAAAATGTTTTTATTAATAAAATTTAAAGATGGTGTCGACGCAGGATTTCACAATCTACTACATTACACCCAGAGTTGATTAAAAACCTGCTTTGGTTTTTTTTAAAAGCCACTTAAAAAGTGCTGGGGAGGGGGAGATATGAAAGATTAACAAACTTAAATATTTATCTTGGCATAATATAAGCATATTGTTATATACAGGGTGTCCCGCACCTGAGTGGAAGTATCTTAGGGTGTGGTTCCTGGGGTTGTTCTAAGAAAAAAATTGTATGGGGGGAAAGTTGTATCTCCCCTCCCTGAGGCAGGGGGGGGGGACAGTTTCTGAAAAATTGACTTAACATGCCAAAAAAAACATTAAAAATCAACGAAAACACATCTAATAATGTGCTATAGTTTTTGTGAAAGCTAATACTCCATTCTTGCATTTGGTTTTTAAATCAAGTTGTTTAAGCGAATAGTTTTTGAGAAATTAAATTTCAAAGTCAAATTTGTTTAAAAAAATTGTGATTTTTTTTTTTCTCAAGTCGATATTTTTCAAAATTTTACGTAATTAAGCGCTATTTTTGTGTTCAATATTCATTGCCCTCATTATTTTTAAGTCCATTACCGAAAACCAAATGTTAAAATCTATCTTATCAAAAAATCTTATCTATCAAAAAAGCCCGAAATAAGGGTTAAATCATGGATAATTCATGAATAAATCATTTTTTCGGGCTTTTTTGGGAAAAGTACCTTTTGTTTTTTCTTAATTACTCAAAAACTAAGAAAGATTTTTACATTTAGTTTTCGGAAATGGACTACAAAATAATAAGGGCAATGAATATTGAACACAAAAATAGCACTTAATTACGTAAAATTTTGAAAAATATCGACTTGAGAAAAAAAATCAAAATTTTTTTAAACAAATTTGACTTTGAAATTTAATTTCTCAAAAACTATTCGCTTAAACAACTCGATTTAAAAACCAAATGCAAGAATGTAGTATTAGCTTTCAAAAAAATTATAGCACATTATAAGATGTGTTTTCGTTGGTTTTTAATGTTTTTTTTGGCATGTTAAGTCAATTTTTCAGAAACTGCCCCCCCCTGCCTCAGGGAGGGGAGATACAACTTTCCCCCCATACAATTTTTTTCTTAGAATAACCCCAGGAACCACCCCCTAAGATACTTCCACTCAGGTGCGGGACACCCTGTATAGAAAATGTTCTCCCACGATTCGCTTGGCGAACATACTACAAAATAGCTTTTCACCACACTTTGTACTTGCAAGGCAAATATGTACTTTAGTGTGACACTGTACTATTATTATTTATCACTTGGTTTCTCTTCAATTCATCTTCTGTGAAGATGCAGCTTAAGGCCGTGTGCCAATTGCGTTAAAATCCTGGTTAAATTTGATCCCATGGCTAAATTTTGACATTACCGAGGTGAATATAGACTTCAAAATTTAACCTGCTCAGGAGCTCGTTAAAATTTTAGTCGGTGGTTAATTTTTGACATGTCTATGGGCGCGTTCGGCTGCGTATCTTAAGCGATCCGGATTTGTTTGTGTTGTTGTAAACCCTTATAAAAAAAACTGCTGAGGGAGATGAATGTAGATAAATATTTTATTTTGCTATCAAGAAGTCATGAATCCTATCGGGAAAGATGAAAAATGGAAAAAAAAAACTAAAATTAAATGAAATAATTAAGAAATATAGACAAAGACCTTATAATAAATTTAAGTATGCACTCAAGAAGATGTTTGAATAACTTGAGATAAATCCTTTAAGCGAAATTTTAGCTCGATCTGCGTACTACGCTTAATGTAAAAGAATCAATAAAATTTATTGAAAATACTTTTTCAGATGATTCATTCATTTTGCAAACTGATATGTTTGCGAACTATCATTACTGAGAAAAATGCAACAACAAAACTAATGGGAAGTGAATATAAAAAAAAAAAATCCCATTTAATCCAATTGACACAGCAAAAACCTTAAATTTTACTCACCCCTATAAAAAGGGATAACATTTAACTGGGATCAAATTTAACCAGAATTTTAACGCAATTAAGAACAACCAATAATTAATGTAAGCTCTTATCAGCCTAGCAACGAACCGACGCACGCCTATCGATTAACCAATGGGAGTTGCTGTTCTATCATGAATGATCGTCTCGTCTTATGCTAGTTAGCTTGTGTTCCAAAAACTTCTCTTCTTGTCCAACTCGCTCTTCGTAAAGACGTCCAATTTATGTTTTGTTAAAATGTACCATTGTAAGATTACAATTAAAAAAGGAGTTAAATAAAATAAAATAAATTCGATAAACTTAAACATTTGTTGTTTAATTGTGTTTAATAAATCAAGAACCTTTACTATATGGTACATGTTTCAAGGGTATTTTTTAATGCCTTATCTTACTAAATCGGATCGGAGAAATCTTTCTAGAACATACATACATGTTCATACTTCAGAATGACTATAAACATTTTTTCGAAAAAAAATTACCTCGAGAAAAAAAAAATAGCCCCAAATTTATATAAAAAATGCATTTTTTTTTAATTTTTAGATTTGAATATCTCAAAAACTTGACGTGATAGAGCAATTTCAAGGTCAGATTCGAACTCAGCATCAGAGACCATCAGAAAAGTATATTTTGGTACATGTTACAGACAAAAATTCAAATTTTGTCACACAAAGTAATTTCTTAGAGCTTTCGAGTGGATTTTCGAAAACAGTAAAAATACGTAAATTTTCGACTAGTGTTTGAGTCCAAATGGGTTGTCGCAGAAAAAAAACCTGAGATGAGAATTTATTAGAAATTGTGTATACTTTCAATGGTACTTACTTTGATGTAATTTAATAATAATAGTTGGTAGTTTTCGAGCCATTAGTGAAAAACTCCCAAAAAATGCATTTTTGCATCATTTTTTGTATATTTTTCCATGTTGCGTCACGAACTTTTGTTGGTCTCAGATTCGAATTCAGCACCCTCAAAAACATAAAGGAGCGAACAAATCAAAACTACCCCACAATTTGCATGGTAAAAATACAATATGACTGGACTAAATAGATAGTGAAAATGATAAAAGCTGCTTTGCTCGATTATTGACAAATTTTCTTGGTTATTTTTTAATACACAAGCATAAGTTATACCAATTTGGAAAGTGCATTAAATAGGCAACTTTATTAGAGGTGGTCAAACTTATATGAAAATAAATATTTGTACTGAAAAAAATTATTATAAAAAATTATAATAAAATAAATGTAGTAACTACTACTAAATTTTACCACCTATCTCTTACAACAGTTATTCTAAAATATTTAGAAAATAAGAAAATAGTAAAAATTGTTCATCCATGATCGTAGCGTTCACATATTTGAGGAAAGTAGCACTTGTTGACAACTTTTGGAAAAAACATCATAACATAGTAACCACTGGGAAAATATTTTTCTTTAATTTTTTTCTGGGAAGGTCATAAGGACTGCTATAACCAGTTGCAGGGTTATCCATTATTTACAGGACACCCTGTATATAAATTTAGTCAACTTGGAACAAACCTTATATGCATATGTGGTTAGGTTTAATTTTCAAACGCAACAGGAACAGCCATTTGTACTGTGTTAGTACTTTGTAAATAAAATGAATAATGAAAATAATGCTGCTTCAGTTTTCTAAAGGTACCCCATCAAACTTAGCGCCCTGTTATATACTGAACTAATAAATGAATTAAAACTCGTAACCTGAACTATAAACCCAGTATGTTATAGTCCTTATGACACATATAATATTTGACAGATATGTATGTATAATAAAATGAAGTCACTTCTCGACGAATAGTCAAAGACACGAGGTGTTTTATTTTACCGCCTTTCCTACAACTACGGATTTATCAGTGGCGACGGGGATTTTAAGATTAAGGAAAATCTTAAAATGACCGAACCTGCTCAGGAAATACTCGATGCCTTGACTCGTGCCTTACAAAATCTGCAATCAACTTCAAATTCCCCAAATTTGCATTTCGAACAATACAACGAGAACGAGGAACCATTTCCAAATTACATATGTATATAAAAAGGTTAGAAAATTACCTGGATCTCAAAAATATTACCGATAATACAAAAAAAAGGCAAGTATTAATTAATTGTATTGGAACAAAATACAACCAGCTATTATCCAACTTGACAGCACCAGATGACCCCGGATCAAAGACATACGAGGAACTAATTAAAACCCTGAAAGATCATCTCAGCCCAAAGCCCAATGAGGTGACGCGACGGAGCAACACAAATTCTTGCTAAGACTACAGCATGAAGGGGAATCAATTGCAAATTACATTGCAGAGTTAAAAAAATTGAGTACTCATTGCAATTTTGCATGTACCTTCTGCAAGAAGTCCACACTTGATACGCATTTGCGATCACAATTTATTCGGGGACTAAGAGATTCGGACATAAAGGAGAAATTATTACAAGAACCTGCAGACAGAGAAAACTATACACAATGCTGTGGCAATGGAGGCATCAAAGTCTGAAAGTCGCGCAATGCAAAACTTGCATCAAGTTCAGCTCAAAGGGAGCTCTTCAAAAAGCAAATCATTTAATCCACATTTTAATTCAACCCGATCAAATAATAATACAAATTCTAAACTCATATGTTACAGATGCGGAAAGCATGGCCACGTGGCAAATAAGTGTCAAGCTAGGAATCTTCATTGCTCACTTTGTCAAAGGAGAGGCCACATAGCCTCGGTTTGCATCAAAGCGAAGAATTCTCAAAGAGCAGCAAACACTCTAGAGATTGAAGTCAATGATGAAGATGATTGGGAAGACAACAGGCATGACGACATGTACGAAATTAATGTGCTAGATCTAGTGGAGGAGCAAAAAGAAGTGCACGCGGTGAGGTTACACAAAAAATCAGCTGACAAATATGGTAGGGGTAAGTACTTTATTTCTTTAAAAATAAATGGGAAAGCTATGGATATGGAGTTTGATACGGGGGCAGCAATTTCGGTCATGAACCAGAAAACATTTATGAAATACTGGCCTAATGCCCATATAACCCCTACCAATGTTATGCTTAAAACGTACAGTAATGAAATCGTTCCAGCGTTACCGCTGTGCCACTTTAGTGTCAAATTGCCACTTTTTTTCAGGCTGTGCCACCGAGCCACCACCTTTCAGTCTGTGCCACTTTTTATTCCCCACAAGTAAAACTAAAGTTAGCAATTCACCATGCCATTTTTCCAGACCTTTTCATATCTTTCATTCTTTTAAATAAATTATTATTTATTATTTATTCATACTTGTATTTATTTATTTATGTTGAATAATAATACAAATTGAACTGTTAAGTTTTAAGTTTGTAGCTTACGTTGCAATAAACCTTAAAATGATTGTTAAAATTATGTGTTTTCTTCAACTCCTATAACTTCGTTGAGATGAGTGTGAAATTTTTTCCCTTAAGTCAATTTTCATACATATAATTATGGTGTTGTTTTGTTTTTAATTTTACGTGCCACCTTTTTTTCTCGAGTGCCATTTTTTTGCCACTTTTCCAAAATATCCTACGGTAACGCTGATCGTTCCCGCTGTAGGCAAATCAGAGGTTCAGGTCGAATATAAAAATAAAAGTAGTGCATGCGATTTATACGTTGTCGAAGGTAGCTTTGATTCCCTTATGGGACGCGAGTGGATGCATGCGTTAAAATTACTAGAAATTAACGCAGTAAATATATATACAGATGCAGATATTGAGAGCCTCAAGCAAAGAATTTTTGAAAAATATGCGGAAGTATTTGAGCCGTGTATAGGTAGTATTCCAAACATTAAAGGCGTTATCAAACTTAGAGAAGGAGCTACACCAGTCTATATGAAACCCAGGCCTATTCCATACGCAATTCGATCGTTGGTAGAGAATGAGATAGAAAGATTAGAACAAATTGGAGTTTTTGAGAAGGTTGCACATTCTGACTGGGGAACCCCAATTGTACCCGTTATTAAAGCGGATAAATCCGTTCGTTTATGTGCAGACTACAAGGTAACACTTAATAACTGCGTTGTTAACAATGGACATCCAATTCCTAATGTAGATGAGCTATACCAAAAGCTTAAATACGGTGAATATTTCTGCGTTTTCGATATTTATCAGGCATACCTTCATCTCAACATGTCTGAAGAAAGTTCTATTTATCAGACTGTAAGCACTATAAAGGGGCTTTTTAGAGTACGAAAACTTATGTTCGGTGTTAAAACAGCCCCAAATTTGTGGCAGCGTTTTATGGATGAAAACATAGTCAATGATCTCGAAGGTACTGCATGCTTCTTCGATGATTTAATAGTGATGGGTAGGACTTTGGATGAAGCTTATCATAGGTGCATGCTCTTATTACAAAAATTTAATTTACATTTAAATCAGTCAAAATGCAAACTTTTTGAAAGAAGTGTTACATATCTTGGTCATAAAATTGATAAAGAAGGTCTACACAAAACAAAAGAGAAAGTCGAAGCAATCACGAAAATCAAACCACCTACAAATTTAAATCAACTACGTTCATTCTTAGGAATGGTTAACTATTATCACAAGTTTATACCTGACCTTTCTACTAAATTACACCCCCTTTATCAGCTTCTTAGGAAAGAGACAAAATATTTTTGGTCTTCAGAATGTCAACATGCTTTTGACATAATAAAGGAGGAAATGATGAGTGACAACGTTCTGGTTCCATTTGACTCAAATCTACCGCTTGTTTTGGCACGTCTGTGAAGTTAGCAGGGCAACTTTCACCCACGCAATTGGGACCTTAACAGGAATTTGCAGTTTTTTTGCATTTTTTTTGCATTTCTATTCCCGATTTTGCAGTTCGCCAAATAACGGTGTAATTTAGTGACCTGCTAACTTCACAGTGAAGTTAGCAGGTCACATGGCGTATCTCAGGAGCCAAGCGTGCTAGGAACTTGTAGTAAGGCTCCAAATTTGCAGTTTTTTTGCATTTCAACGATAGGCTATGTTCAAAATTTGAAGTCCTCAATTTAAAAATTTCCCAAGTTTGACTTCAATATGAAGCAAGTAGGTCACATCGTGTATCTCACGAACCAAGTATGCTAGGAACTTGCAGTAAGGCTCCAAATTTACAGTTTTTTTGCATTTCAAGAATAGGCTAGGTCAGAATTTTGAAGTCCTTTTTTAAAAAAAAAATTTCATACTGACCTGCTAACTTCACAGGGAAGTAAGCAGGTCACATGGTGTATCTCAGGAACCAAACGTGCCAGAAACTTGTAGTAAGGCTCCAAATTTGCAGTTTTTTTGCATTTCAAGAATAGGCTAGGTCAGAATTTTGAAGTCCTTTTTTTGAAAAAAATTTCATACTGACCTGCTTACTTCACAGTGAAGTTAGCAGGTCACATGGCGTATCTCAGGAACCAAACGTGCTAGAAACTTGTAGTAAGGCTCCAAATTTGCAGTTTTTTTTGCATTTTAAGAATAGGCTAGGTCAGAATTTTGAAGTCCTTTTTTTAAAAAAAATTTCATACTGACCTGCTCACTTCACTGTGAAGTTAGCAGGTCAGTATGAAATTTTTTTTTTTAAAAAGGACATACAAATTCTGACCTAGCCTATTCTTGAAATGCAAAAAACCTGCAAATTTGGAGCCTTACTGCAAATTCCTAGCATGCTTGGCTCGTGAGATACACGATGTGACCTACTTGCTTCATATTGAAGTCAAACTTGGGAAATTTTTAAATTGAGGACTTCAAATTTTGAACATAGCCTATCGTTGAAATGCAAAAAAACTGCAAATTTGGAGCCTTATTGCAAGTTCCTAGCATACTTGGTTCCTGAGATACACCATGTGACCTGCTAACTTTACTGTGAAGTAAGCAGGTCAGTATGAAATTTTTTTCAAAAAAAGGACTTCAAAATTCTGACCTAGCCTATTCTTGAAATGCAAAAAAACTGCAAATTTGGAGCCTTACTACAAGTTCCTAGCACGCTTGGTTCCTGAGATACGCCATGTGACCTGCTAACTTCACTGTGAAGTTAGCAGGTCACTAAATTACACCGTTATTTGGCGAACTGCAAAATCGGGAATAGAAATGCAAAAAAAATGCAAAAAAACTGCAAATTCCTGTCAAGGTCCCAATTGCGTGGGTGAAAGTTGCCCTGCTAACTTCACAGACGTTGTTTTGGCACCGGATGCCTCTCCATTCGGTTTATCAGCGATTTTATCGCATGAAACCAGTAAAGGTGAAGGACCAATTGCGTTCGCATCCAGGAGTCTTACAAAAGCAGAAGCTAACTATAGCCAACTCGATAAAGAGGCGACCGCGATATTTTGGGGACTTCACAAATTTTGTAACCATTGCTACGGAAGGAATTTTACGCTGATTACTGATAATAAGCCGCTTATATCGATTTTCAATCCAAAAAAAAGTTTACCACTCCTGACAGCTCAGAGATTGCTTCATTATGCTCAATTTTTAAGTGGGTTTGACTACACAATTCAATACAAAAATACTAAGGAGCATATCAACGTGGATTTCTTTTCAAGGAATCCCTTATGGCCTTTTCGATTGGCGATTCGGAAGAACTCTCCGATCTGGAACGCCAATAAAACAAACAGGCACATGCAGTTTGATTCTGAAGTTTTCGTATCCCTGTGTTTGTGCAACTTCGCATGCCGATGCCGCACATTTGGAAACTTGGCGGACACAAATATGAACGAGTATGATAATTTTCAATAAAGAAAATGGGAAAATAGTATTCAAAACGGAAAATATTGTTTTTAGAAACAATAAAATGTGTGAAATTTACTTATTTTTAGCTAAAAATTTACTTTTTGGAATATTTGACAACACTTTGACAACTATGTGTTTGAATGTGTGAGTAGTTCTGGTTTCGATTCTGAAATGAAATCCAGAATCGTTTTCTTTTCTTTTCAGGAGAAGAACTGTCATTCTGAATGCCAATAGAACACTCTCAGAAGGGTTTACACGCATTCCGAACGCTTCTGGATTGCCAATCGAAAAGGCCATTAGAAAAAACTGGTAGTAGAAGCTGTGAAGTGCATCAAATTTGGGAAGAAGTTTTACCCATTACAAATGAAGAAGTGGCCAGAGAGACCAAGCGTGACAAGGACCTCTCTTCTCTTTGGCTTTCGTTAAAAACGGGTGCGAGCTTGAAGAATACAGCATACAATAATATGGAAAATGAAATGATGTTAAACGAAAACTGCATTTATCGTGGCATTCGACTTATAATTCCATGCTCCCTGCGACCTCGGGTTCTAACTGAGCTTCATGCAGCGCACGTAGGCATAACTAAAATGAAATCGTTGGCAAGAAGTTATTGCTATTGGCCCGGGATCGATAGTGACATTGAAGATCTGGTGAAAAGTTGCAGAGACTGCGCAAAGGTATTAAAAGAACCTGCAAGGACTACAAATCATCCTTGGGAAGTACCCGCACAGCCCTGGCAACGATTGCACATTGATTTTGCTGGGCCCTTCATGGAAAATTACTTCTTAGTAGTTGTAGATGCGAAGACAAAATGGTTTTCCCTATGAATCGAATTACTAGTTTCAACACTATTCGAGCTTTGAGAGAGGTATTTACCAGATTCGGCATTCCGCAAACGATTGTCTCTGATAACGGGACCAATTTCACCTCAAAATAATTTAATCAGTTCTTAGGAAGCAACAAAATTCGACACAAACTTACATTTCCTGCTCACCCATCCACCAATGGACAAGCAGAGCGTTTCGTCCAAATTCTCAAAAATGGGTTAAGGTCATCACTTAATGATCCGGGGGACATGCATACCAAGCTCCATAGGCTTCTTATGCAGTATCGGAAGACGCAGAGCTCAGCTACCGGTAAAAGTCCAGCAGAGATGATGCTTAAATTCAACCTTCGTACGAGGCTGGACTTAATGCGGGAACAGAACTCTGATTTCACAATGGACTTAGACGATTGTAAGAGAAGTTTTAGTGTGGGAGATCGTGTTCAAATTAGATATTACCAAAACAAGGAATGTAAATGGAAATTTGGTACAGTCGTTAAAAAGGATGGTTATTCACATTATATAGTTGATGTTGATGGGGTTTCATACCGTAGGCATTTAGATCAAATAAGATGCACCAAGGTTGAAGGTAATCATTCTGAATTAATTCCAACATTTCTTCCTACAGATACACAACTTCCCACTGGCACGAATAAAAAAATTGCAGAAAATTTAAATCCATCTACAGGGAAAGCAATACTACCATACGATAAGACAATAGGTATCGAGCCCACGAATGATCCGTCATCTAACAAGAAAGTTGAGTTAGCAGAAGAGTCATCAGGTGAAACAGCAGATTCCATCCCAATGGCAGAGCTGCCCGATCAATCAAAGGATAGCGCAGAACCTTCTGACCGAGTTATTGAAGTAAGAAGATCAAATAGGATCCGACGTCCAGTCATCCCATACCAACATAAGGCCTAATTATAGTGAGGGAGACTGTTATATACTGAACTAATAAATGAATTAAAACTCGTAACCTGAACTATAAACCCAGTATGTTATAGTCTTTATGACACATATAATATTTGACAGATATGTATGTATAATAAAATGAAGTCACTTCTCGACGAATAGTCAAAGACACGATGTGTTTTATTTTACCGCCTTTCCTACAACTACGGATTTATCACGCCATATGTTTGTATTTGCACACCTTCCACAAATAGTCTGTTCGGCAGCAAAGCCACTAGCTTTTTCTTTTGGTTGTTTATGTATATATGATCATATAGCTTATAACATAAAGATTACTGCCAAAAAGCTCATGCTCACTCTTTAATTCTCATTCAGTCTTCTTCTCACAGTTATCAATCAGCCTTGGTTAAAAGAGCACGTCCAAGTTCCAGTTTATCAATTGCACTGACTCATAACAACAAATAAACATTTTATCAAAAGTTTCAAACAATAAAAGTAAAAACAATATTATTATGTCAACAAATAATAATTTTGTGTTTTCGGACAATAACATTACACCATCAACATTATCAGAAACATCTAAATCTGATCTATTTTGTGTACATGTTTATAACGAAATTCGATTATTTTACGAACGAAATGAGTTTTGTGATGTGATTCTGACGTCAAAAGATGACGAATACAAGATAAATGCGCATAAAATGGTGCTCTCTGCAGCTAGTACATATTTTCGTGCTATGTTCGGTGGATCATTTCGGGAAGCAACTGATAAAGAAGTTAAACTTCATCAAATCGATAGTCATTCATTGAAATCGGTTATCAATTATATTTACACCGGTTCGATTGAGTTTACAACTGATACAATCGTGGAAATATTAAAAGCAGCTCATCTTTTTGATTTGGAACTGTTGAAAGCTCAGTGTGGTGATTTTATGGTGAAAAATTTGAATGTAAACAATTGTCTGGAAGTAGCATTAACTGCTGATCATTACAATCTGGACAGATTGTTTAAAATTGCAGAGAACTACGTTTTCCATAACTTTGAAATGGTTCGAAACAGAGAGGAGTTTTTTGATCTAGATGTTGACACTTTAAATAGGTTCATCTCTAGTAGCAAGTTGCAAGTAAAATTCGAAGAGGAAGTATTCGAGTGCATTAAAACTTGGGTGGACCATGACATTGAGAATCGGAAGAAATACTATGATACCCTCCTTCATAATGTTCGACTTCCCCTGGTAAGCCCTTCATTTACTGCCAATGTCATACAACCAGTTTGCGATTCTATGGAATGCCAAAGAATTATCGATAAAGCTTTTAAGTGGCATTTATTACCAGAACTGCGATCGTCTTTGTTCTCGGGGCAACTTTCTCAACCAAGATACTCTAAGCGTACTCTCATAGCGATAAGTGGATGGGAACCTGAAAATGATCTTAAGGATCTTTCCGTCGGAAAATATAGTTTTGAACTGAATAACTGGATTTATGAAATGTGGCCGGCTTACCCCAAACGTTCTCGTACCAAATTTGAATATGCAGTTATAAATGACATCTTAGTCATAGCAGGAGGATATAACTACCAAAGAGTTTTAACAAACAGTATTGATCGTTTCGATATGAAAAATTTAACATGGACATCTTCTCCAAATCTGACACTAGCAAACCCCGAATCATTTGGTTTGGCTTCTTTAAATGGCTGCATGTATTTTCTTGGTAGTACTACACAAAATGTCGGGAAGATCGATAAGTGGGATCCAGTTACTGGAGATATTCATCCTGTGGCTGATACAATTTCCGGAATTGGCAAAGATACTCCTAGAATTTTCATGGCTCCTTGCTCAAATAAAATGTTTGTATTGGCAGAAGTTCGTTTGATAAAAACGATGTTTATATTTGATGGAATTTGGCAGAAAAAAGGTACTGTAAGTGGCTCATATGTTCTTGGAGTAGGTACTGTGCGATCAAGAAATAAAGAACTTGTAATTGTAGTTTTTACAAATTCAATTTTAAAATACGATATAGAAAATAATAATAAAGAAATATCTAGTACCACAAAGATAGGAACCGAATACAAGAGTTGTGCAATGTTTGATGATTATGTCGTGATTTTTGGAGACACACAATTTCAAGTTTACTATCCTTTTATCGATTACTGGATTACTTTACCGCCTTTAAACAATACTCTCGGAAGAGTTGTTTTGATATAAAACATTCAAATAAATAATAGTACTAAGAAAAATAGCATTTAAGCGTTTGATTTAAAAGATATATACATATACATATGTACATAGGTGTTAAAAAATAAATAACTGACCTCACCGATTGGTAGCATTATAGTTTTTTTAATATTAAAATGTATGGTAACACTTAATTTTATGAACGTATTTTGTATTTAATTGCGTAAAATGATGAAAGACTTCTAAATAAATTTAGGTAGGGCGGTTTTTTAAACAATTAATATTTTATAGATCAATACTTCAAACATTCTTAAGAAAAAATTTTAGTATGCAAATCTTAAATGCATAAGGTATAAAAATAAATTTGCAAACAAAAATTTCAACTCGTTTTTGAGATATCGAATTTTCAAAAATATGATTTGAAACGTTTTTTAAAAAATTCAAAAATTTCTTTTTTGAAAATTTTGATATCGAATATTATCTGAACTTATTTGAAATTTGTATACAAGGAAAAAATTAATCAAAATCATCATCGTTGTTTATTACAGAAGTTGGAAATATACAAAAAAGTATCATTTGTAGGTATGAGAACGTACAATTATTGTTCATTGTGTTTAAATCACTTGGGGCGGCAGAATCATGATCGTTGCTCATTATAGAAGTTGCTAAAAAACACAAAAGTTTTTTTTTTTAAATTAACAATTCTTTAAAATTTTTGAAGCAAAATGGTGGCTTTCGTCTAATGACCATTCTCTTTTGTAGCTTTATAAATATGTGTTTGTTAATTTTCTTAATTTGGGGTTCAGAGGGGTTGACCTTTCTCAGAAAATTTTTCGAGTTAGATTTGAAAAAAAAAAAAAAATGCTGTAGATTGAATATTTTCTCAGATGATTTTTTTTTTCAAAAATAAAAAATAAATATAAATGAATAAAAATAAATAAAACATAACATTAGTTTTTTTTAAACATAAAACCAGCAAACAAAAAAGCTCTAAATCATGCATATGGATGCATTCAACACAAAGAATTTAAAAATAAAATGCACGACTGGGTCGCATGTACTTGCTCTTATGTTCAAGCCACTGCGAGTTTAAGAAAATTGTGTATACAAACATGAAAATTATGAGAGAAAAATGTAGAGAAGCATGAAATACGACATTTAAATTAGCTAAAACAACTCTTTTGACAGTTTGAGGTGAAAAAAAAGTATGCCATCTTAATTCATGATGGAATATGATTGTATGGGAAAAAAAATTTTAAAATCGTTGGAGCGGTTTTTTTTTTAAATTAACTTTTTATATATAAAATTCTTAAAACATTTTTAAGAACAAATTTCGGTATGCAGATTTAAACTATATATTTATGTGTATATAAAAACAAAATTTGAAAAAAAATTGTCAACCCGTTTTTGAGATATCGAATTTTCAAAAAAAAAGTTTGAAACTTTTTTTAAAAATCCAAAAACTTTTTTTTTGAAAATTTTGATATGCAATATTATTTAATCTTATCTGAAATTTGTAAATAAAAAAATTCATTTAAATCCGATAAGCTGATAACGAGAAAACTCAAAATAAAAAAATACGTTCTATGACAGGTACTACTAATAGTTGCTATGTGTAAAATTTTATAATTTTTGATGGTAGATCGTACTAATTTTAGTATATGAAAAAGTTTAATCAAAATCGTAGGAGTCGTTTTCAAGTAAAAAAATATTTTCCTTTGCGGTTTTTTCACTTTTGTATGGAAGGTACCGTTATTTTTTCATAAATGTAAATTTTTTTCTAAAAATATTTAAGAGAGTACTAAAAAAGTCTTAAATATCGAGTTTAAAAAAAAATCTATGCTGCCGTTTTCGAAATATTTGATTTTCCAAAAAAAAATTTAGAAATATTTCTTAAAAATCCAAAAAATATTTTTTCAAAAATATTGGTACATTTTTTGGAAACTTCTGTATAAAAAAAAATTGAAATCGGTCATACTATTTTGAAGAAAATCAAAAATTAAAAAAATGGTTCATTGGGAGGTACCATTAATAATCATTTTTGAAAAATGGTTTTCCACCCAAAGAAAGCCTTTACTTAAATAAATTTATTGAATTTTTTTTTAAGAAAATTTGTCGAGCCGTTTTTGAGAAAAATACGATTATGTAAATTTTCCAAAAAAAAATGTATGGCAGGTACCGTTATTTTTGGTTCTAAAAAAAAAATGAAAAAAACGTATTGGCAGAATCACCAAAAACCACTATGTACAAAGTTTGAAGAAAATCGATGGAGCCGTTTAGGCTGTAGACGAACAGACAGAATTGTGCCACCCACTTTTTTGGTGTTCTCTATCATCGTAACATCATGTTTGATTGTTATCTCAAAAATTTTTTTTTGCACGAATCCAAAACTTGCCTTATTAGTACGCGGCCGTCAATGCCGCCAAAAAACTATAATCGCAAGTAAAAATGTAAGTTTTTTTTGCGAATGCTTGAAGATTAATTTTTTTTTCGTAGAATGAAGTGCAGCATATATAATTTTGGAGCAGATTTATTTTGAGAAAAAATGCATTAGATCTGAAAAATATGAACAGTATGCGATTTCTCAATTTTGCTGTCATGTACTGATGAAACAATAGGCGTGCCTCACCAAGTAAAAATAATCACAACAAATACATAAATGTTTAAAAAAAGAGCCAGGTTCTTATATATGCAAGAAACCTATGCGTAAAAAGTTAGCCAAAAAAAGTAATGAGATCTAAAATATATGCCAAGTTTTAAGTTCATGAAGTTTAATATCAAATATCTTAAGTACTCTACTTAATATCGAAACAATTTCAAATCATGACAGAAATTTGGTATTTAATGATTACAGATTAAAATTTGGTGGATTTACTTGGCAAGTTTGGAATTGTTTCGATATTACTCTACTTAAGATATTTGATATTAAACTTCATGAACTTAAAACTTGGCATATATTTTAGATCTCATTACTTTTTTTGGCTGACTTTTTACGCACTGGTTTCTTGTACACATAAGAACTTGGCTCTTTTTTTAACATTTATGTTTTTGTTGTGATTTCACTCCTTTTTGCAAAGATTTATTTTGCCACGTGAAAATCAAGCCCTACCGCTTTACAAAGTTTCATAATTCTACGAGAACCGAAAGTGCTCCATGAATAGAAATTCTGATAAAGTGGGTGGATGGCACGCCCCCTGAATGGAAAATTCCAAATTTTCGATATTTTTCTTTTTAAGTACTTCAAGAAGTGCTTCATAAGGTTTATAAGAATTTTTAAGAATGTGGGTGGATGCCACGCCCCCTGAACTGAAACTTCCAATTTGTCGATTATTTTCTTTCTAAATACTTAAAGCCCTACTGACTTACTAATTTTCATCGTTCTACAACAATTGGAAGTGCTCCATACAATTTATAAGAATTTTTAAGAAAGTGGGTGGATGCCACGCCCCCTGAATGGAAAATTACAATTTTTAAATTTGTTTCTTTCTAAGTACCTCAAGCCCTACCGACCTACCAATTTTCATCGTTCTACAATAATCAGTAGTGCTCCATATAATTTATAAGAATATTTAAGAAAGTGGGTGGATGCCCCGCCCCCTGAACAGAAAATTGCAGATTTTCGATTTTTTCTTTTGTATGCACCACAACGTTTACCGTTGTTCGAAATTTCAAGTTTCTACGATGTCGGAAAGTGCTCCATAATTTTGATGATCTGTCAGTGAGTCAGTAAGTCAGTGAGTCAGTGAGTCAGTGAGTCAGTGAGTCAGTGAGTCAGTCAGTTACGGTTTTTGCGATTTTTGAAGTCCTATATCTCGGGAATTACTCATGCTAAAGAGTTGAAATTTGGAGAGCCACCTGTGTTTGATCAGCTCAGCAAATTCTGCAAATTTGAAGTTTCTGACTTTATTGGCACTGAAGTTAGAGGAGGGTTGAAAATCACCTGAGTTTGTTCCTGTAAAAAGGGTGTAGTGCCGCGAACTTGGCTGTGCACTACTGTGCCCTTTGATACTCAGATCAATTTATTTTTCCTTTTTATCAACATTCAACCTCTATTTTGTATTTTTGTATCAATTTCGTATTTGCACATTATATCACCGAGAACTTGCAATTTGGCTGTCAAATTAACAGTTTTGGCTGAGAAAGAACATGGAGAAATTAATCCAAAAAATGTTCGTCTCAGTAATCTCTGAAGAAAATCTCAGTGCTCAGAAGAGATTTTTTGTCCAACTTTAAAAATCTCTGAGCTGTCAGAGATTTTATTTGGTGAGACACGCCTAATGAACAATTATGAACTTCACTATTTTTGGACGAAAGTAAACATTAAAAAAAAATTCAAGTCTCATGTGCCCATATTATATACAGTCGGTTTAAAGTTAAATCTCAGTAGGTCAGAAATAACAAAAAATCATTCAGCAGATATTGCGGCAAAGTGGCGTGTATCAATATTTCGCAGAATGAAATTCCTTGCATTTATAAAAAAATATTTAAATCAAAATTTTGTCTGCAACTTTAGGACCGATGGTATGAAGGTACCTATCACAACACATTTTTTTTTTAAGTATTGTCAGACCGGTGGAGTGACATATTATTGTTTTGCCCCGGGCGGCTAATATCCTAGCTACACCACTGCGTAGGAGTCGTTTTTGAGAAAAAATATTTTCCTTAACGGGTTTTTAACTTTTGTATGGAAGGTACCGTTATTTTTGCATAAAAGTAATTTTTTTTTAATAATTTTAAAAATTTTTAAAAAACTCTTCAAGAAACACCATTATGTCGTCTTAAAAACAAGAGATTTTCAAAAAAAAATTGAAACATTATTGATAATCAAAAAACATTTTTTTTTTAATTTTTGGTACAAAATACTATTCATATTTTTTGGAAGCTTCTGTATAAAAAAAATATATTGAAATCAGTCATATACTGTTGCGAAAAAAAGCTGAAAATAAAAAAAATGGTTCTTTGGGAGGTATTAGGAACCATTAGATGTGTTGTCTCCATGTTGTGTGGTTATAAATAAAAATAAAATAAAAAATGTATCTAAAAAATAATGTTTGTATTTAATTTCTTTAGCTTTAATTTTATCACAACAATTAAAGCTAAATAAATTAAATACAAAAATTATTTTTTAAATACATTTTGTATTTTATTTTCATTTATTAGTAGGTAACCATATTTTAAAAAATGTTTTTCCAACCAAATGTAGCCTTTACAAAAAAAAAAAAATTTTGAATGTTTTTTTTAAGAAAAGTTGTGGAGCTGTTTTAGAGAAAATTACGATTATTTAAAATTTCAAAAAAAATTGTATTGGAGGTACCGACTGTTATTTTTGGTGCTAAGTAAAATGTAAAAATATGTGGGGGAGTGACCAAAAAACGTTACCAAGTTTGAAGAAAATCGATCCAGCCGTTTAAGCAGTAGTTCAACGGACAGACAGACAGAATTGCGAGACCAACTTTTTTCATCTTCTCTATCATCGTAAGAACAAGTTTGATCAAAATCTCATCCTTAACCATTTTTACCCTTCTTTTTTCCGTTGCTGCTCCAAAATGCTTCTAGAGTTAGTGGATACCGCTGTCCATCAGCCAAAGTAACAAAAACAGGTTTCGAACGATTTATCAATTTAGTGGAACAATTGGTTCCCAAATCCACGAACTATAACTATCAAGAAGAAGAGCGGTCACCGGGTCTCATATCGATGTGTCAGCGGATGAGCTGAAGTAAGCGAGTCAGGTGGACTCTTACTTAAATCCAAACAAATCAATCATCTAAGCATCATAAACTTAACTTAATAACGTAAATTCAATATTTTGTTTTAAAATTCATGAAACTTGATATTTTTAAAAGTAGATCTATCGGAATTGATACAAAAAAACGAGCTAAGTAAAAGTCAGACTTTGATAGTATGAATTCCTCTCTCACCTAGAAGTATTAATTTTTCTAAAGATTGCGTCGCTCCTCGAATCATTCGTGATTGGTTTACAGTAACTATAGAAGAATACTTAAAAGAAACTTTTTCTCAGTTCTTGTTCTTTTGAATTTTCTCGAAAAAGTTAGTTGAAAGGGCTTGAACTCGGCCATTTGGATTGGGCAAGTTTTGGAAAGACATCCAACAACTTGCTAAATCATTGAATGTGTTTGTGTAAAGTTTCGATGAGATACGACAACGGTGGAACGGAGGTTTTCGAGGATAGCACGTAGCTTTCCAGGAAGCCGTGATCCCGTGACTTAAGATCTCGAAAACGATAGGCTGGTTGGATGAATGTGTGAGAGACTGGAATGGCCGAGGTAGACAATAGGTTTTGCATGGAAAGTTCACTTTTGGAGAACTTAATAAGCAAGAAGCGGTTATTCAAAAAAAGCTTGGAAGAAATTTAATATTGACAAAAAAAAAAATGTTTGTGGGAGAAATTGAAGAAAAAGTTTCGAGAAAAGTTGAAAGGAAAATCTAGTGATTCGAGACGTAGAAGGAATTAGCGGGAGGCCGAATTATTCAAGGTGATAGAAGAAAAGGGTGGATAGGAGATTCGCAAAAATTCCTATAGTAAAACAGAAAAGTAATAATTTTCCGCGTTTAATAATTTCGCAACAACCTATATATATCACAAGTAAAAATTCACTTGCTACTACGCGCTTTGCCTAAAAATAAAGAGTTTCTGCAAATATTAACGTTTTTCTTCTACTGCAACACATTTCAGCATACGGTTTTTAATGATTGATTACAAATTAATAAAAGAATTGAATACTAAAAACTAAAATTGTACTTAATAACGTAAGATTTTGAAAAATTAGTTTGAAAAAAGTTTATTTTTCTAACTTTTAATAAGTTTTTCAAAATGTATTTTCAATAATAATTCTATTTAACAAGCCTATAAGAGAACAGATTTTTGCTTCAAATAAGCTATAGGTACCCTGACATTGTCCATGTTTGCCTTTGTATACATACATATATCTGTACCTTGGTTCGAAAAGGGACAGTGTCTAATTTGATAATTTTTGGGAAATCGAAAATCTAGTTTTATTACATATTTCTAAAAATGGTTATTATTATTATTAAAATTTCAAACTATTTTTTTTTTTTTAATTGTATGTAGGGTAGGGTATGCCAATCGAACTTTTATGACGAACGAACAAAATGTAAAATATCGAAACATCGATTTTAATTGCATATCCCTATATACAAACTTCTGACAAAGTCAGTGTTCCCAGATTGGTGGTTTTTACAACCAAAATGGTTGGAAAAAATGTCTTTGGTGGGAAAAATGGTGGGAAAATATTCATAGTGGGATTTATGGTGGGAAAATATTTCAATGGTCTCTTTTTTAGTGGGAAAAACTACAATTCACTATACCTGCCTATTTTCGAATTTTATGAACTGTAATGATTTAGCACAAAAAACAGAAACTGTACCAAAAATCACTTAACTTGAAAAAATTAAAAAATATCTCAAAATTCATAAAAATCAATGGCTGACCAATGACTGAAACTTACTAGCTGACCTTTTATGACCGTTAATTGACCTTTCAAGTGAGATGCTAACATTTGTTTTGTTATCTTGAAACGAACTTTAAAAATTCATAAGAAAATGTTTGGCTAAGCAATTATTGAAAATAGTTAATCTTATCATGATCTAGTGATCTTTCGGATCGGTATACAAGTTTTGTGAATATTGAGTTTGGTAGGATTCTAGAAATCATATCTGGCATCACTGGACAAAGTTTAGCAGTTCTCCGCTAGACACCAACCGAGTTGGAGGTGTGTGTTGTTTTTTCAAGTGCTCAAGTGCGTTTCAAGAGTCTAAATTACAAGGTAAGCAATCTTCTTTAATTTCTATTTTTTTCTCATTCAATATCTTTTCGCTTCAAATATCTTTTGTTAGTACATTTTTTTGTGGTAAATAGTTTTGATTTACATTAATTGCTTACAAGGAAAAGAAGTTATAAGTGAATTTTCAAAAAAACAGCTAGTGGGGAGCCTTTGCCAGTTATTAGTGGGTAGATTTTCCTGGTAAAGGCACCCCATGACGTGGCTCTGCCACTGGGCAAATGCACCCCAATGAAAATACAATAAAAAGTCTGAATTATAAACATTTAAGTTACTTTTAATATAATTGAATTAATAGCCGTGTTTTTTTTGGGATTTCATATATAGTACAGTGAGAAATTTCCAAAAAAACGCATCCGCAGCGGCCTATATTTTTGTAATTGCAATATGGTACGCCTGAACAGCTGTCACGACACAAAAGTGAATTTTGTGAGAGTTAAAAGTAGAAATAAACCAAAATTATTCACAAAAACTAACTTATTTGCAATTAAAATGGGAAATATAACTATATATCTATATAATTAATGTTTTCAATCAAATGTTTGTGTCCCTTTTTTCTTTATTTATTTTGCAACTATAAAAGAAAAGAAAAGGGGTAGGGGTATGTTGGTGGACTAAGGTCGAAGTAAAAAAATCATAATTTAGTCTGCTATTACACGAAGACTTTTTAGTTGATTTTTTTCGAAATGAAATATTGTGAAAGTGAAATCAAATTTTTTTTTCTCATTTGCACTCATTTAATTTTGAAAAAAGTCATGACTCAAAACTCATCGTATAATAGCAGACTCATTACACATTGGGTAGATGACTAGCCGTTTTCCTTTGAAGGTGGCAAAGTACTTTAGAGTAGATGAAAACCCTAATCTAGGACTACCAAATGCACATGCTCTCATTTTACATGAGAAAGCAGTTTGATGTGTTCCATTGAAAAAAGCTATAGTGAAGTACTTGCAAGTTCTTCGCCACCTCCAAAGGAAAACGCCTTTTATTAGCGATCATTTTATAATAATTACAATAAGGACATGATTGTATGGGTTATTTTAATGCATTTACCTAGTTTTTCATTGGAAATTTCTTAACTCGCCAATTTTATCGGATTAAATGAGGTTCAACGATAGTTCAAGTACGTAAGTAGACAAAAATGCTTGAACCCTCCTTGAACTTCAGTTAGTTTCAGCTGTACTAACTGGTTCAAAATTTGATCCATGTATCAGCATTTGTGACTCATCGATTTCATCGGATCTACTGAAGTGCAACGATGATTCAAGGTTGAAGTATGTTGTAATAACAATTTCAAGCTTGACCATTGTTGAACCTCAGTTAAACTGCCGAAATCAGTGAGCTAAAATAATTGAACCACGCATCAAAACTTGAACCACGTTTGTACAAGTAGCCTTTCCACCAAAAGCAGTGACCTAAAACTGCTGAGCATCGGATCAAAATTTGAGCCATATGTCTGTACAAACTGGTCCTTATAGACCAAAGGTTTACAAAAAGAGCATTTCATATGAGCTGCGAATAGTGAATTTTAAAATGGGAATGATCGTGAATTTTGACCTTTTATTCGCTTGAGTAATTTGTTTGGTTGCCTTGATATTCTATGAAATCTTTTTTTAGCATAGCATAGCATAGGATCATTTTTTCATTTTGTCGAAAAGCTAAAACAAAACAACCATGCACTTACGAAAGACCCTGTTTAGACTGTAATTGCTCACTACGTCGCGTCACCATGACGATGTATTTATGGGTGAAATTTTCTCTTCACTGATTTCTTCTAAAAAAACAGGGTCATGATGAAGTGAAAAGTTACAGTCTAAACAGGGCCATTCATTCAATATAATTCTGCTCTACGAACATAGCCATCGAGAATTCGAGACACATAAAAATACCAATCGTACCAATGGCGACACACTAAATTCCTATTCAATCGAGTTCGATACTCGAACAAACGTCAAAAGATTATCGGCAGTAATATTCTACTTTAACTTTTATCGGCAGCAATTTTGCTGCCGATGCTGTTTTTATAATTCATATAAAATTTCACTATGCTGCCGATAGCTTTCCCAATTAACACGCCTAATGAATATGTTTTGTTACGTTATTTAAATGTTTAGTCTTTTTTTGTATTTACTGACTTTGATATTTTGGTACCTGGCAAACGTACCCCATCCCCATGGAAAACCATCCCTACCAGGGAGGCTTTGCCATATCACATTTTTTTTTTAATTCAAAATTAAAAATTTAAATCATTAAAGTATCAAGATGAAATATTCTTTAAAATGAAGATAATCACCCCGATTACAGAATCCGATGAATGAGCTGCGGAGGGAGTCAGACTCAATTTTGACATTTTTGCTATGAGCCAAATGTCAAAATTAGATCTGATTCGCTCCGCAACTCATTCGTCGGATTCTGTGGCAGTGGCGTAGCGAGTACTTCAGGGGCCCCGTATCAAACATATTTTAGGGGCCCCCTTGTTAATGGCAAATGGCACTACCGTTTTTGTTTCTTGCAAAATAAACTTACATCAACTTATTTTAAAAGTATAGCAATCAAAGAATTTTATATAAGTTAAGCTACGATTAGACGGTCAACGCAAATGGTCAACGCGTTGACTCTCTGACGTCAAAGTGACGTCAAATTCTATCCCAAAGTTGTCTTGTCATGTGATCGACAACCCAGAATACTTTCGAAGCGTTGACGGCTGCGTTTACACTTTCGTTGACACAAATTTAAGGGTCATAGGTTTGTTGGCCGTGTAATCTCTCTGTCAACAAAGTAATGACACGTTCACCAATGCGTTGACTGTTTTCTAACGTTGACACAGCAGAATTTTCTGTCATAACAACGTAGCTTGCGCTGACCTTCATATCAATATAGAACATTTTGCATGTTTTTGAGGAATTTTAATACATCAACAGTTAAAATAGTTTGACAGATTGGGGGGCAAACTATATTTTGATAGTTTGACAGATGGGGGATAAACTATATTTTGATATCAAAAGTATATTTCGATCCAAATCATCCGATTGCCCTTAGATCACTTTTTTCCGAAGCAGTAAAAGAACTACAAACATTTCTGATTTTAAGGGGCTTTTAATCCATCGACATCGTAGCCATCCTTCCGTTGAGTTTGACAGTTGATGGCTTAACGAATGGAAGACGAACTATTTTTTGACGGAAAAGGTATATTTTGATCCGAATATCACGCAATTGCCCTAGAATTCCTTTTTTCCGGAGCAGTAAAGAAACTTACAAATTTTCGATTTTTAGAGGTTTTTTAATCCATCGACATTGTAGCCATCCTTTGATGGAATTTGACATTTGATGGCTTGACAGATGGAAGACAGACTATATTTTGACGGAAAAGGTATATTTCATTCCAAATGTCACGTAATTACCCTAAAATCACTTTTTTCCGAAGCTGTAAGAAAAGTAAAAACAATTTCTGATTTCTTAAGCTGGCCATACACGACAGAGCCAAAATGGCCCCACGCCGATCCTAAATCGGTCGTGCGTGAGGTGGATCGGCCACCGATCCATTTGGATTTTCAGCCAATCTGAAATCCAACCGAGCCAAATGGATCGGATGGCTCGGTCGTGTATGGTCAGCTTTAGGGGTTTTTTCATCCATTCACATTATATTGTTCGATAACACTACGAGTACAGCCAATGTCATTCGTTCGTGATAGAATTTTGTTCATGTCCACTCCGCGTCAACGTTCATATGTTTGGATGTGGTCAAGTAGTGTAATCGTCAACGTTTCACGTGTCAATCCGTTGACACCAAAGAGCAATAATCGCGTTAACACATATAACACGTCAACGCATTTTGGGACAACATTCACCGATTGGCGTCATTCGTGTGATTGTCATTGTTGCATGTGTTGACGTGGTCTACGTTGACAGTATATTGACGATGTTTCTAGGGACGTTGAGAAGTCAATGCTTTGACCATTAACATTGACATTAACCGTCTAATCTTAGCTTTAGTCTTAAAGATATGGCGGTTCAATGATTGCCTTTTATTTGTACGGTAAAAGGGACAAAATACAGTTTTTATAATTATCTTAACTGCAGTTATGCAAAAAAAAAACGTTTTTTTTTTTAAAGATTTGAATTTTAGTTCATAAAGTTGTACCCAAAACAGATTTTGAGAAAAACACGGTAAAACACAAAGTGGTTGCACGTTACAGTTACGGCTGCTTTAGTTGGTAGGATGTAGATAGAGATTCATAGGACATGTAGGAAAACTATCAAAAAGACACATGCAAAAAAAGAAAATTGAAAACAAGCAAAAAGTTTCGCGTAAGGTCAAATTCCCGAAATCCTGGCAAAGCCTCCCCCGTCTACCTTAATTAAGTGTAGTTTTTGTTCTAATTTTTAATTCAATGCTCTTATTAATTTAAAATTTGCCTCTTTACGTCCACTTCACATCGAGTTAGAAGCTAAACGTGTGTTTACCGATTTTCTTCAAACTTGAAATATTTATGGAAATGATAATTGAAAAATTATGTTTCAAATTTGAAGAAAATCGGTTCACCCGTTAGAGGTTCCAGCTTGATGTAAATTGGACGCAAATTTTACAAATCTTCTTAACGGTAAATTTTAGTGTAAAAGATCAAAATATCTATCTACTTACATTACTTAAAACATAAAATTTTCCATAACATTTACCGTTAATGCTATATTCCCACCAAAATGAAATCCGAGATTTCACCTAAAAAAAATTTGGATTTTATATTGGTGGAGTAGAATTTCATTGAGATTTCATTGAAATCACAAGTTTTTATTGAGATTTCGTTGAAAATTCTATGAAATCTTGTTCCAGCGGCCCAAAATACCAAAAGTTTTTGACCGAAATCTCGGATTTCATTTTGGTGGGAACATAGTATAAGGAGTTATTTCCAAAAAACGTATTTTCGTCAAATTGCCTTTTTTGAAGTATCTATATTTCCTAAACCAAAGGTCTTACGAAATATTTTTTGTAGGAAATTGCATGATCTACAAAACTTAGTTATATTTTTTTCGATTGCAATAACCGTTCGAAAGTTAAAGGCCAAAAAGCAAGTTTTTCGACACTTGACCTTGTATAACTTTTTATGCTCGAGTGGGATTGACAAGGACTTTTCGCAGTTGATTTCTTATGCCAAAAGGAAAGTCAATACCAATTTTCAGTCTTATCGGAATTATGGGTTGGTCAAATGCATATTTTGACAGGACTATTCAACGGAACTGAACCTCAAAATATTTGTTTGTGAGAAATTGTATGACACGTCGAAAGTAAACAAAATGGAGAAATTATCGATCAGGAGATCATGGTGGAGGTTCCACCCATTGACATGAAAAAAGTATGTTCCCGAAAAGTGAAATTTTACCCAAGGGGCGTCTATTAAAAACCTTTCATTTAAGACATAAATCGTTATTTTAATCAGGGAAGTTTTCCAAGTAATTTACGAGTTTTTTTTTTTTATTTACAAATTTCCATGAATTGGGTGCTATTTTTGTAAATGGTATCTGTGGTGACCTGTCGCTGTCAGTAAAGATTTGTAGATTTAATATTTAGACTTGAGAGAATATATTATGTCAGTCGAAGAATATCCGTCGACAGGAGCGGACGTGTCTCAGCCAGTCTTAGGATATCCGCTGGACTGAACGGATGTGCCCAGGCCAGTCTAGGAGTGCCTGTCTAGCTGAACGGACGTGTCGGTATCAGTCTGTTGTAGGACAGCCGTCTGATTGGGCGGACGCAGATGGATGAACCCCAGGCTACTACAGTATCCAAGCAACAGGATTACAGCAATGACTCTAAAGCTAAATTTAATCATTATATCATGTCAAAAATAAGTTACAAGAATATAAAAATAAGCCCCCCAGGGATTTCGGTTTCCTTCTACAGATTGGGTGCCATTTTTCAAATCGGTATCAGTTGTAATAAAAAGCAATTACTCGCCACGGTAGACAAATCTAACGTAATATATTGCGCAGGTTGTCAAAATTGAAAGTGTCAGTAGTTTAGTAAAGCTGGCAAAAAAAGGCATTTATTAAGTAAAGGAAAAATTAACATAACTTAACCAATTATCAATTATAGAATCATTAACCTAGGAACAGCTTTTTAAAGTTCATTAGTAACAGCTTCTACGATTGTCTCTTAAAAAGGTCTTGAAGAAGCTAAAGGTCCTCTTCAACTGCCGTATTATATTCATTTAAAACAGCAGTGTACTTCTTCAAAACTTCGTTTGCAATCGGCCCTTGACTTTAACAAATTTTTCTTTGAGATTCTTCAAATTGAGAACACCTGCCCAATATTCCATGATGAAAATAATAGTTTTACTCCAGAGAATTTTGGCAAAAATTGTAGGTATGGCAAATTTGGATGAATTTTTTATTTTTTTTATTTATGTCACTAACATCTGACCTACAACAACCTGGCATTTGACAGACCCGAGAATTTCTGCCCAAGGAAATTTCTTGAACAGAATTTGTCAGGAAGGGGAAATATTTGAATCTACATATATTGAAACACACTCCTCTTCTGCCCAAAACAACCCTATTTTTTAAAGTGAGGAACATTAATTGGGCAACAATTAGTAAGTGACAAATTAGTAACATTGGCCGTTTTTGTTAATGTTTGGAACAAAGCAAATGTAATAAGAAAGGAACTTATGTACGTTCACAGGTACAAAACTCCTTTTTTATTTTTATATTTTGTATCAATCAACGAACTTAAAAAAAGGCGAAAATGGAAAAAGTATACTCGATGCTTTCATACTATAACGAACAAAAAAAGGCAAAAGCCACATTTAATTATCGACATGGATCTGATCCGGATCAGTTCTTAACACGTAATTGCAAAAATAACATGGGATCCTTTTTTTATTTGAATCTTCTTCAATGATCCAAAAAATTGCTTTTGTGAATTATCGCAGAGGCAAAATATGCCTGAAGAAAAAAACAAAGGTAAGGCAAAAAGAGATGGGTATAACACTCTTGTCACTATGATCTTGTTTGTTTTATTTATCATGATCTGATCCGGATCAGACCACGTGGATAATAAAAAGCGGCTAAAGTTAGCATCATCCTATCCCTGCTTATTAGTAAGCCCGACGACACAACCGAGTTCAACCGGCTACCTCATATTCTCCCTAAAGTCTCCTTTCACATGAGGAAACTGAGTTGCTAGCAACTTTTACCCCGAGGCCACACGAGCAAGAGCAAGTACTTGCAAGCAAGTTGCAATACATACAAATTTGTTTACTAACACAAACAAACCCAAGCAACTTGCTTATCAACTGGCATGCAAGTTTTGAAGCCAGTAGTGAAGCAAGTTGAGAAGCAAGTTGGGAGACAAGCAAGTGGAATGCAAGTGGAAAGCAAGTGGGAGGCAAGTGGAATGCAAATTACGAATTTGACAGGCAGTGTATGTAGCCAACTTGCTTGCAAGTACTTGCTCGTGTGGCCTCAGGGTTAGTTCCAGGGTGAGAAGGGCAGGATGAAAGAGGGGTGAACAAAATCTCCACGGCCGAGGATTTGAAGAGATTTTTTTGACATTTCTTTTCACATCTAGGCTAAGGTGTGTTCAACCAATAGACTTTCAAAGGAAATTTCAAAAATTGCCTGGAGACTTGTTTTACTCGTGTGAAAGGTAAAAGAGATTTTTAAGGAGATTGAAAGAAAACGTCAAAAAAATCTCCTGTAACTTGTTTCTTCGTGTGAAAGGGGACAAACTTCTACACCCCTAACCCAATTTGTCAAAAAGACGAAACACGAAACAACCAAAAAACGAATCGTTTAATCAGGCTCATAAAGGTAATCCTCAACTGAAAACTCTTCCTGACCCGGAGGCCACACGAGCAAGTAATCGCTAGCGAGTTACTAATACATCGAAACTTTTCCTACTCGCTAGCCAACTGGCTTGCCTTTTTCGAAGCCAGTTGAGAAGCGAGTAGAGTGGCGAGTGATTTGACAATTAATGTATGTACCCAACTCGCTAGCGAGTACTCGCACGTGTGGCCTCCGGGTGAGTTATAGCTCGGGGATATTTTATTTTCAGAATTCGGAGTGTTCACTGGACGTCAGAAGTAGGAATCGAAAAAGCAAAGTAGCAGAAACTAAAAAATAGTCGTTAACTTGATAAAATATAGAAGAATAAAAAAGAGTTAATTGGATGAAAGGTAAACATAATATAGTCACGAATTGTGGATCGAGTATTTTTGTAGATCAAATAATTATTATGGGTTTTCATGCAACAGCGTTAAGTCGTTGTAAACGTTTTTTTTTATTTATAGGTGTGTTCTTTTCCTTTGCCCGAATAGGCTTGGACGAAAAAAACGACTATCGATAACAAGAAGTATGAAATGTATGCCGGTAACACGGATTTTATCTGGTCTAAGAGTTAATCCCCGAAAATTCTCTGGGCTTAGCTAATCCTGAACGGGCCGAGTTGTTGTTGCATTTAACATGTAAAGGCCTAACTACATTCAATTCACTTTTGTACAAAAGTGGACAAATGTTTCGTTTTTTTCAATAAACTACTCATAATCCCATCTTTAATCTCAAGTTTTACAAAAGTAAAAGTAAGAGCGTTCCTAACTTAACTTTTGCAGAAAAGTGAAACACAACTGCATCTAAATAAACAGCTATATCTAAACAAATTGATTTAATTTTTAATTTTCAAGCATTAAGGCCTAACTACATTCAATTCACTTTTGTACTAAAGTAAAACAAAATTTTGTCTTTTTTCAGTAAACTACTCAATCCTATCTTTTATCTCAAGTTTTACAAAAGTAAAAGTTATGCTATGTTTCCACCAAAGGTTTATCCCAGTTCAGATTTAATAAATCTATTTCCACCGCACATAAAAGATTTAAAAAAGATTAAATCTGACAGCATCTTCAAAAATGCAAATGGCGTTTCAATTTTTCTTATGAAGTGCGAAAGAGACAGAATGTTTGATTCATGTCAAACAATGAAGAACTGAATAGAGTCTCGAATGAATCGTTCAGAACCATGTTAAAATTGGTTAGTTCGATTTGTAAAACTATTTGTCCTAGAAAGATTTAACAAGATTAATTTCTAATCTCCAAGATTTACGAAATATATTTGTATGGTAAATCTTCAAGATTTAAAGAAGATTTGAGGTAAATCTTATTAAATCTCAGATTAGCGTTATACTATGTTCCCACCAAAGCGAAATCTGGGTTTTCAGCTGAAAACTTTCGAGATTTCAAATTAGTGTTCACACTGCCAAAACCAAGATTTCGTCTCATATAAACACAAACTACTACCTTTGTGTTCCTATGTGTTTGTATTTCTCTCCACCCAAATCATACTCTCTACTTTTGCCTGCTTGGCGTTGGAGTGAAAGATCACAATTTGTATCAAAAAGCTTTTCACCATTGTGTGGTGAAAGCTAAAAATGGGTTTGTTCATAAAGATATGTTCGCATCGATACAAGATTTCATTGAGATTTCAACGAAATCTCGCATTTCGAAATCTCAAAACTGTATGGGGAAATGTGAAGATTTGGACTGAAATCTCTGAAATCCGAGATTTTACTCTGGTGGGAACGTAGTATTAGGTGGAAATGTAGCATTAGAGAGCTCCTAACTTTTACTTTTGGAGAAAAGTGAAAGACAACTACATCTAAATAAACAGTTAAAAAACTGATTCATAGATGTCACTCACATCGATAATAATTTCTTAACTAGCCTTTTCCGTGTTTGAATGCATTCAGCTCAACTCAAATTTCATACGCTTATTCGCAGGAAGGTGTCGCTAGTATATACACTCCTCGTCAACTGAATACGCACAAACATTTTTTAATAAACTTTATCCATTTTTTCCAAACAGTGATGGTTATTATGCCATCTGTTGATGCTAACTATTCCCTTAAGATGTTAAGCAGATAATTCCGAAAGAATTATCCAAAAACAACCGTGAGTTTTTCTTCAACCACTTGCAAAGTGTTTTATATGCAAAGTAGGAGTTTTTTTTTAGTCAACTGAATAGGTACAACGCCATTTTCTTCGTTGTTTATAAGTTTTTTGGAGTGCTTGACAGTTTAAATTAACGATTTTAGTGTTTTCAGTAAAATTTAATTCTTGATTTCAAATTTTAAGAAAAATGGGTAGATCTACGTGTCTTAACAGTGTTGAAAAAGCTAAAATCGATTTACTTAGAGACCAAGGCCTAACTGGACGTGCAATAGCTGATAAAGTTGGCAGAAGTTTTAATGTAGTTTATTCTTACTTGAAAAATAAAGATGCATACGGCAAAAACATGAAGGGAGGTAAGAAAACAGCAACAACAGCAGCTGAGAGACGAAGAATTTTAAGATATGCATCAAATTCTTCTGATTCTGTGGCAAAAATAAAACAAAAAGTCGGCGTAAACGCAAGTTGCTCAACAGTATTAAGAGTAATCAACAACTCAAGCCATCTTAAACGAATGAAACTTAAGAAAAAAAAACCACTTGACGAGAGACGGAAAATGTTGCGATTAGATTTTTCAAGACTTCACATGAGTTGGAAAAAAGAATGGTATCACGTGGTTTTTTCAGATGAAAAAAAGTTTAATTTCGATGGCCCTGATGGGTTCAACTTCTATTTTCACGACTTAAGAAAAGAAAAAAGATTTTTTAAAGCGCCATCATAGTCGTGAAGGAGGTGTCATGATATGGGGAGCAGTCAGTTATTATGGAACAGTTGAGCTCGAGGTTGTAACATCAAGAATGACAGCAGCTGGGTATAAAGTAATTTTGGAAAGAAATTTTCCTAAATTTTCTAACATCTTTGGACCCATAAACTGGACCTACCAACATGATAATGCGCCTATTCACTCAGCGCGCATAATAAAAACATGGATAGAGGAGCAACAAGTGCAGTTGCTTCAATGGCCGCCGTACTCACCTGATCTAAACATCATAGAAAATGTCTGGGGATGGTTAGTACGCAAAGTTTATGAGGGTGGTCGTCAGTTCGAAGACAAAGAAACCTTAATTTCTGCAATCAAATTAGCGTGGAGCGAAATTTCGTTAAATTACATTAAAAAGCTATACGATTCCATGCCGGATCGAATTTACGAAGTAATTAAAAATAAAGGTGGAAGTACCCACTACTAAACTTAAACAAAAACTTGTTTCATTCCATTCCAATACCAATTTTAATTTTTGTACCTATTCAGTTGACTCAAGAAAAAACTTCTACTTTGCATAAGTTACACTTAGGAAGTGGTTGAAGGAAAAACTCACGGTTGTTTTTGGATACAACTTTGAAATTCTGTTATTTATATGTTACGAAAATTTTTACCATCAACAGATGGCATAATAACCATCACTGTTTGGAAAAAATGGATAAAATATATTCAAAAATGTGTGTGCGTATTCAGTTGACGAGGAGTGTATTTGTATTTTTCACTTTTGCACTTTTGTACAAAAGTGAAATGAATGTAGTTAGGCCTTAAATTGCTTAGCCCCGACGTTGTTTTTATCGTCCAAGCCCATCGGGCAAGGAAAAAAACACACCCTCTGTCACAATTTGTATGGAAAATTTTACAGATTTACGAAGCTTACAACTTTACCACGTTTACGACGACTTTATACGCTTTTGCATGAATACCCTTACTGTGTTATTAGTGTGATATATATATAGCTCATATAATTTCATACAAAAAATACTTTGAAGTTCAGTTCCGCTCAAGTGCAGTTCCGTGGAGTGTGGTCTTACCTTTATGCTATGTTCCCACCATAATGAAATCCGAGATTTCGGTTGAAATTTTTTGATATTTTGAGTCGCTGAACAAAGGTTTCATAGAAATTTCAACGAAATCTCAATGAAATTCTGCTCCACCAATTTGAAATCTCTGAATTTTTTAGCTGAAATCCCGGATTTTGTTTTGGTGGGGACATAGCATTAACCTTGAGCCCAAAAACTAGTCTTTCAACTTCAGGCAAGAGTACTTGTGGGCCTACCTTAATTTTAAATTTCAACCTCAGTGTACACCGATGGTAAAGCGTGGTACACATTATCAAACCTGAGTGTCAGCCATGTTGGATATCAAACCGAACTGACAATGTGTACACGCTGAATGATGGTTTGACACTCAGAACTGCCTGCTCACAAAATTTTTTGATACTGCGTGACAACCCTCGGTTTGTTGGGTGGTTGCTCGATGATGTGTACACAATTTCATTCATGAGCCGTCATTCACGGAAAAAAACACGATTTTTGTAGCGAATCAGTGGAAAAAGTGCAAACAAAATAAGAAAAAGCTCGTGTGCTTCATGTAAAAAAGGAATCAACACGATTCGTGGCGGAAATAGCCTCAAAATAAAAAGAAATAATTTTCTGAGAGTAGTGGAATTTCTTTGCCTGACGCCCAACATAACTGATTAGTGTGTACGCGAAACTTTTCACGCAGGTTTGATATCCAACACGCGTGACACTCAGGTTTGATAATGTGTACCACGCTTAAAGTACATTTCGAACAAAAATATTTTACAAGAAATTTAATGTTCTCAAACCACAGATGGCTCTGAGTATTCTTTGCATAATGCCGGATAAAACTGTCAAACAAATGTCAAAAAATATGCCAAAAATTTGTTTTTTTTTTGTTTCATTTATCATTTGTCATTTCATTCACTCCCAACTGAACGTTTATGTATATCGCAAAATAAAATAAATTGGAAAATATAAAAAAATATCAAATTGTTTAATAATCGGCCATATAGGAGATTTTCAATAAATAATCTTAACAATGATGGATAATTCCTATACTTAGCGACTACCAGATGATATTTAAACTTAAAATCGATTGATCTGCATCGTAAGTCCAGTCGGAGAAAAATGCTCCATGTTTTTTTTCCTTTTTTTTTTACCTTTGGTATCTGAACCTTTTTTCCTTTTAATTTCTTCACATAAACTTACAATTATGTAGCAGATCCTGTTTTCTGCATTCCTGTTTTCCAAGTTTTTCATTGGTTTAATATTTTCCTTGGAATTACTTTAGTTTCGCGAATAACTTAACATACTACCTGTGAAAATGGAGAATCGCTTTGAAAGTGGCATCTTCTCAGAAGCATCATCCTATTTCATCTCAGATAGTTCGGATGAGGATTCAGATGATTGTGGAGATTTGCCAGTATCAAAAACTCACGAACCCGAAGTTTCCGCCAGTGAGGAAGTGAGTTTGCATACCATGTTAATGAAAAGAGAGGTAATGTAATTTCATTAATTAAATACATTATTTAATACCTATTCTGTTTGCACTTTTTGAGATAAAAATTAATGTCGGGGGGTTTATTTATAGAATTATGGACACTTTTCCGGTAATCGAAGAAGCAAACAAATTAAGCGTGCATTTACTAAAGTGCCAACTAGATTAGGATTTTGTCTTAAGGATATTGTGCCGTATTGTTATTTACAAGGGTGAGTAGTTATTTTGTTTGGTTCATCATTTTAATATTTTTGTGTATTTATTTGTCCAACAAGACATCCATCAAGTTTATTGTAAATGAAAATAAATGGCCTTGTCCTGGTTATTAAAAGTTGTGAGACGTTTGTGTTAAAATCCATACACATACATTTAAGTCGTTTTTGAACACCTCCAAATATAAAGTTAATAATGATAACATACATGATTACAATTCAAATATGTAGGTAGGTATGTCTCTTTTTTTTTCTTTGTGAAGATGAAGTGCTTTTTTTCGGGGCATAGATTGTAAACCTGCAAGTTGCATGGTACTCATAGGTAATTTTATATGTATTAGAAAGAAAAAATTGAAATATAATTATTGTCAATTTGAAATGTAATATCTAAAACAAACACTTTTTTAATGTTTCTAACTGCAAACTGATGGCATTATGATTGGCAATCCGGAACACCGATTCCATACGTGTGAACGCTTCTCATTTCGATTCTGAAATCAAATCCAGAACAATTTTCTCTTCTTTTCAGAACAAGAACTCTCATTCTGTCCCCAATCGAAAAGGCCATGAACTTTTCGGCAAATTAAGCAACAGCGTACGCAGGATATGGATCAGGGGGGGCAGACTCATTCAAAATTTCAAAAACTAGATTTCTATTCTAATACTGCCGTGCTAAGAAGAAAAAATGTACATATCTACATTAGGGTGGTCGTTATGTGGTTTTTTTTTGAGTCTTTATATTTGGATGGGTTTAAATCGGCTCTAAATAACATCCACGACCTTGAGATGAATGTACAAAAGTGTGGAGAAAACCAAATACGGTGTTATAGTACGGGGTAGTTAGACTTTTGCTGGGAAATAATTCAAACATGCAGTTTGACTCAGATATTCGAAAGGGTATTAGTACAAGAGCCGAAAACCACATTTTTCACAATTGCACCTAGAGTCATTTGGCCGTCATTTTGTTTTTAACGGCTTTTTTTGTTATCAGACGTAACTCACGCATTTTTGATGCTACGAAAAAAAATTGTGAGACAAACTTATAGAAAATTTAACTGTCTACAAAATATGTTAAGTAACTTTTTTCAATAAGTGCTTTTTTTAAAAAGTTATACTGCATTTTCTTAAAAAAAGTAGGGGTTGATTTTGGTATATTTATCATATCTTATTTTTTTGTTCTAAAAAAAAAAAGAAAATCGAAATAAAATTTATAGTCCCTTCAATTATCTATATTTTTTGCCTTAACAGTTTTGTTATACGGCTTACGGTTCTCGCCCTGTAGCGCATATTAGTAGTTGAGAACTGTATAGAATCATATATTTTTAACCACTTGACTTCTGCTGGTAAATAGAAACCTCGAGGTTCGAAAGTAAATTAGTACTCGAGCCGAAAACATCATTCTTCACAACTGCCCGTAGGCTAGGGTAATTTAGCCACCATTTTGTTTTAACGTTTTTTATATCTTCGCAAGTAACTCACTTTTTATTTATGCCAGACAAAAAAGTTGTAGAACAAACTTGTAGAACATTTAATTTCCTACAAAATGGTCCTTGTAACTTTTTTTACCCTCTAAAAGTACTTGAGAGTGCTAGGATGCCATATGGCCCTAGGCTGAATGATAGGAAAATCCCTATGCACACCTCCGCGTGGTAGACCAATGGATGCCGGGATAAGCATACAACCCAGCTTTGCTGGTCAGGGTACAAACTTGTCCTTGGGATATTTAAAAGCCCCCTTAAGACGGATGAACTGCAGGCAGCGGTCAATGGCATGATAGTCTGGTGGCGGAGGAGGTTTTTTAGGTAAAAGGCCAACGGCAGCAGCAGGTAGCGTCTGTAACCCATATTGGGCGGCTACAAAAGGCGTCTGTTTTCCCATAGTGGGCGGCCTCGAGCAGTTATGTATTTGACCATACAAAAGGCGGGTGTGCCTGTCAAATCTGAGCTTATGTATGTTATTAATCATATCTCGGAAAACACCATGGTGGAAGGATATTTGCAAATATATGAACTATGACAACAAATGGAAATGAGTCCCCAAGAGGTAATCTTTTTATAGAAAATCCTTCTGTAGCTTCGGCTGCAGTAAACCGCACATCGGATTTGGGGGTGCGGCATCTTTCATGTACGAGCGTCAATCAAGACGCCATAATAATAAATGAATCGTTGACAAATAGAAGAAATCTTTCAAGAAGCGCAAATGTTACTTTTGGCTACCGCATACGTACGAAAATCGGAGCATGGAACGTTCGATCCTTGTACAGCGATGGTAGATACGAGCAAGTTGAGCGTGAAATGCTTCGCCTGAAGATCAGTATCCTGGGCATAAGCGAAACTAAGTGGAGAGGTAGAATACAGATCAGACACTGGACAGACGAGAATGCTGTATTCCGGCGAAGATGAAAGAGAGGGTGGCCAAAGACTGCATGGTGTCGGAATTATGTTGAACGAAGAAGCGAGGCGAAGTTTGATCTCCTGGGCGCCCATTTCTACGAGATTAATGACTGCAAGGTTCCGTTCAAATTCGTAACGTCACAATTATTCAGTGCTACACCCCCACAAATGAAGCGACCGAGGGAGACAAAACCGCGTTCTTCACTCATCTTGACTCGGTTTACAGTAGTGTTCCGAGAGCCGACATCATAGTCGTTATGGGAGACCTTAATGTCCAAGTCGGTTCAGACAATTACGGACTGGGACGCGTGATGGGAAGAAATGGCTTGGGGTCACGGAATGAAAATGGTGACTTGCTTGTCGTATTTTGTAACGCGAATCGTCTTGTGATAGGTGGGACTGTATTTAAGCATAAGACGTGCAACAAAATTACCTGGGTGCATCCGGATGGTCAAACCGAAAACCAAATTGATCATATCATGATTCAGCAGCGATGGAGGAAGTCTATGTGTGATGTCCGGAGTATAAGAAATGCCGATGTGGGAAGCGACCACCATTTGGTTCTGATGAGTCTCAAACTACGAACCGCTGCCGTACAAAAACCAGCGCAAGATGCAGCAAGGAGCTCACAATTCATTACTAATGCCTTAAATGACCCCAACATATGTCGAAACTATGTTACCACCCTTAACGACACAGCCTCGTCATTAAACGGAATCCAGCATTCAACAATTGATGTGGGGTGAAATTAAAAGTGTTTTTATGGAGGCTGAATCCGAAACTGTACCCAAGCGAACGAGACGTAGAGACTCTTGGATATCCCAAGACACCTGGGATAAGATCGAACTTCGCAAATCGTTGAAAATTCAAATAAATGCTGAAGCAGATATTCAACGAAAGGCTGACTTGCGAAGAGAGTACCGCATTGCACATAAGATGGTCTATCGTTTTGTGAGACGCGACAAGAGGGTGAGGTTAGATGGACTCGCAGATAATGCGGAAATCGCTGCCAAAAGAGGAGATATCCGGGAATTGTACCAAATAGCCAAAGATGTGATCGGGAAAAAAAGCAACACCAATCATCCTGTAATCGATGTGGATGGCACACTTTTAGTATCAATTGAGGATCAGCTTCGTAGATGGAAGCTGTTACGATCCCGTAACAGCGGCTAGTATTTTAAATCCTTTGATACAAAGCATTTGGGAAAACGAAAGCTATCCCAGGGATTGGAAGGATAGTGTGATTGTTAAGTTGCCAAAGAAAGGTGACTTAAAGAATTGCAACAATTGGCGTGGTATCACCGTTTTGTCCGTTTTCCCAAAACTAATGGCAACCATCATTCTCGAGCGAATAAAGGATAGAATCGAGTCTACACTCAAGAGGCATCAAGCTGGCTTCCGCAGTGGTCGATCGTGTGTCGACCATATCAACACACTGCGTATCGTCCTCGAGCAGTCGATGGAATTTCAATCACCGCTTTACCTCATGTTCGTGGATTTTGAGAAAGCCTTTGATCGAGTTAATCGAGAATGTATATGGAGATCGTTGCTTGGTAGAGGAATTCCACCAAAAATAGTTGCCATTATAAAAGAGTCTTACAACAACGCAAGGTGTTTTGTTTTGCACAATGGGCAGCTTTCCGACTCCTTCGTAGTGCAACAGGATGTGAGACAAGGGGATGTTCTATCGCCAATTCTCTTCCTGCTGGCGATGGACGACGTATTGACGGCCAGTGTTGGTACAGCTGAGCGACAGGGCATTCAATGGAGACCGTTCGAAAGGCTCAGTCATTTAGACTATGCCGATAACATATGTCTACTGGCAAATAACATCAGTGGGCTGAACGGGATGTGCCAAACACTGCAAGTGAAGGGAGAGTCGAGTGGTCTAAGAATAAACAGCAAAAAGACAAAAATAATGCTCACAGGCCGCTCCACACAGCAGCGTATTATTCTACAGGAGACGCCAGTTGAAGTAGTCGAACAGTTCAACTACCTTGGCAGTATTGTCTCTGCAAACGGTGGTACGGATCTGGACGTTAAAAGTAGAATAAATAAAGCTCGTGCTGCCTTCGGTACTCTGTCCCCAATCTGGAAATCAAGTCAAATCTCCTTACGCACTAAGTTGAGATTCTTCGAATCCAATGTCAAATCCGTGGTGTTATATGCTTGTGAAACCTGGAAAGTCACGTCTATCATTTCGAAGAAATTGCAGGCTTTTGTGAATTGCTGTCTTCGCCACATCCTAAAAATTCGATGGCCACAAATAATATCAAATGAGGAATTGTGGTGCAGGACAAGTCAAGAGCGGCTGGACGTCGACATAAGAAAGCGTAAATGGCGTTGGATTGGTCACACTGAGGAAACCAAACGATGAAATTGCAAAGCAGTCCTTTGAATGGAATCCTCAGGGTGCACGGTGGGTTGGAAGACCAAGAACAACATGGAAATCAACTGTTTTAGCGGAAGCAGAATCCCAGAGAAAGACGTGGCCACAGCTAAAGTACCTTGCAGCAGACCGTGAAGGATGGAGACGTTTTGTTGACGCCCTATGCCCCAGCCGGGGTTACAGGACACGATGATGATGATGAACTTTTTTCGATAAGTACTTTTTTAAAATTGTACTGCATTTTGTTAAAAAAGGGTTTCTTTTCAATTAGTAAAATGAAAGGTTACTACTTAACTTTCAATTTTTCAATACCAATCAACCGAGAAAATAAATTAAGTGGTGGGCAATTAAGCAAGTTTTACTGAATATGTTTGTATTTTGTTACCATTAATGCTTGATATAAAATAAAAGCTACACATTTCTTATAATATTTGGTTTACTGCTTTTTTTTCAGTTTTTTCTGCCTAGAACACCTTTTTTAATACCAACTCTACACGAATAGGATTTAAAAAAAAAAATATATATACCCTTTTTTGATCCCATGGATTAAATGTATTGCTTGAAATAAGTCTCTCAACCCTAAAAACCCAAGATTATATACAAAAATCGTTTTTGTACGGCAAAAATTACAAAAGTTACAGATTTTTTTTTTGATTTTTAGAGTAACCGCTGCCATTCTGAAAAAAGTGACTTCCGATTTCGGTAAACTTTTTTTCTCACGAAGACACTAAATGTCACTTTGAGTCTATTTCATTCTCATTTTCTTCAAAATTTGTGAGTTATTTACCTTCGGACCGGCGATTTCATGTTTATAACTTTTTTTTGCATTGATTTAATCGAAAAAGGTCGAAGAAATGAAAAAGATATGATACTTTATTGTAATAGAACTTTGTGTCACAATTATGACATGACTGTGGCATTGCATTACCACGAGACTTACAGGAATCAATAATTAATGCATTTGAAAAATGTTAAAAATTTAATCAACCACGGTTCAGAGCATTGAATGAATTAATGAAATATTGGGGTTGTTGCACTGTCCCCTAAAACTGGATGAGATTGCTCATCTTACAGTTATTCCTCCAATTTTATTTCTCTCTGAAATTTGAGTATTTGAAGGACTTTAATAGAGTAAAGGTCGCTCTCTCCTACTTGGTAGTTTCCCAGGTGTTTCTTCCTTTGATGCATAATTGCATCACATTTAACCATATATATGGTCTGGTGTTTGCTCTTATGTGCAACAAAATCCGCATATTGGACTGCTTACTAGACCAAGAATGTTAAGCTGTTTTTAGTTGTTTGTAGTGACCAGTGAGGAGACCAGTTATTTTTCTTAGGTTGTTCCTTCTTTGATTGATGCAGTCTGTAAAACTGGCTCGGTTGTAAATACCAAGTAGTAGTTTTTCCTGCCTCAGCTTTGGGAGTTCTTTCCAGTTTTTGAATCTTTTAGCCTCTTCTTGTTCTTATATTTTTTTTATCATATTTTCTCCTATGCCACAATAGGATTCAGTCCACATTCAGGGAGTCATTGCCCCTATCTTTGCTAAGGAAACTACTTCTTCATTTCCCTGGAAACCAACGTGACCAGGTACCCAATGAAGTGTGGCACACTCCCAAACTAATTTCGAGCTGATAGCTTAAGAGTTCAGTGATATGAGTGTGGCTTGACTGTCTGGCAATGTTTTGGTTTCGGCAGTTTTTATGGCGTAAACTTCCTAGTAGACTGTCCCATCGCCAAGTTTGGTTCTAGGCCCAAAGATTCCAGACCCAGTCCCTTCAGTTGTTCTGGATCCATCAATGTACCACTTGATAACATTTGGTTTCAGAGTGTAGTTTACTGTTTCGCCTACCCACTCCTTTTTGCTACTTAACTCCGTTTGAAAGTTTTTCTCGAAGTTGTATTTTAAACTCATACCATCTCTTGGAATGTAAATAAGCAGCACTTGCTACGGCTTCATGTAAGGGGGATAGATGAAGGATAACTTCCATTCGTTTCCTCGTCGCATTGTGAATCAGGCTTGAGCATTACAGACCACCTTCTTTTGAATTATCTCATATCCGACATCGCCATTTGTTTTCTTCGATGATGCAGAAAATGTTTCACCCTTCGTTCTGGCTGTGATCTATCTGTCTAAAACTCTATAGCTTGTGTTCAATTATATAATCTCGACAGGTGTCCCTTAAACCCATTTAAACCTTTTAGGTAGAATACAGAAAAAGAAGCTTTAAAAATTATTGGGATTACAAACTTAACGGAAACATTTGGTTGACATGTTGTTAAATTAAAAATAGTAAAGTAATAAAATAAACACTTGATTTTTCCACAGTGTATACAAAGATTTTGTTTAAGGCCAACGCGTTTCGTGTTTTGAGCACATCTTCAGGTCTCTCGAGTATCCTCGTAAAGTTTCACCTGTTTTCCTATTTAACTTAACAGTGTTTTAGTTCATTCAAAATTATTCAATATAATGTCGACGCGTCGGTCCAAACGTAAAACTCACTAACTGTAGAAAAAATTGTTCGAGGAAATGAGAATGAATATCATTTTTTTAATCCAAAAAGTCTCATTTTGCACTATACCACCGATTACATGTTATTGCAGAATATTTTGAAACATGAATTTTGGGATCTGGTTTATTCGGAAAAGGACCCATCTACTGCGTTTGCTATTTTTATCTCAATTTTGCAAAAACATATAGAGTTATGTACTTCAGTATCAATAAAACTTTCTAACAAATATAAATTTCTAAAGCCTTGGATGAATAAGAATCTCCTTAAACAGATTAAAAAAAAGAGCAAAATTAGTATAAAGCTAAAGAAACATCAAAATAATGAAAAACTAAAAAAGTATTACCTCACACTTTGTAAAGCTGTTAGTACAAATGTTGAATTGTCTCGCGAAAAGTATTATTTGAACTTATTTGAAAAATCAAAAGGCAATACAAAAGAAGAATGGAAGACAATTGACAGCATTTTAGGAATAACAAGGAAGCCAAACATAATAGAAAATATTGTAGTAGATAATGTTCCTCAAACAGATCTTAAATGTATTTCAAATAAATTTAATGAATATTTTACAGAAATATCTGAAATATTGAAGCCATCCATTAATTCCGGTGGTGATTGTGATTGTTATAATCAACACTGTCTGGATTCTGAAAACTTACAACCAAATAGCTTTGCTTTTAGCCCTATAACCTCTTTTGAAACCTTCAAAACAATTTTATCTTTAAAGAATAAAAATTCTTTCACTTCCGATGGAATATCTAGTAACCTTCTTAAGAAAATTGCATTTTATGTTTAAGATATTTTGAGTTACATATTCAACTTAAGTGTTGAACAGGGTTGTTTTCCTGAACAATTTAAATGTGCTGAGGTTATTCCTCTCTTTAAAAAGGGAGATAAGAAAAATATGGTTAACTACCGACCTATTTCTATTCTTCCTACTTTTTCTAAAATTTTTGAAAAACTTATGATCAATAGAATTACTTCGTTCCTAAATAAAAACAGATTTTTTAGCGAAAATCAATTTGGTTTTCGTTCAGGAAAATCAACCGAAGATGCTATTCTTAGGCTATGCAGTCAGCTCTATGGCAGCTTAAATACTAATAAATCTACAATGGCTCTCTTCATCGATATGACAAAAGCATTTGATATGGTTGACCACGATTTACTTTTAGGTAAGTTGTATAATGCAGGATTTAGAGGAGTAATTTTTCAATGGTTGAAATCCTACTTAAAGGGAAGGGTTCAAAAAGTTATTATTAACGGTACACAAAGTGAAGCTCGTTTTTTAAAAAATGGAGTACCACAGGGATCTGTACTCGGCCCTTTGTTTTTCCTAGTGTATATTAACTCAATTTTTAAGCTCCGATTAAATGGACTTTCGACGGCATTTGCTGATGATATATCATTTACCTACCAGTCAAATTCGGATCTTGATTGTGTCTTACAAATAGAAAAAGACCTAGAAGTTCTAAGAACTTGGTTTTCTAAACACAAGTTAATAGTAAGTGAAAAAACTAAATTCATGACTTTTAAAACATCTGGCCATCGATTCATTAATCACAATTTATTTTGTCGTGCTTCGAGTTGTAGGCAATTTAGCTTTCCAGTTCATGACTGTGGTAAACCTAATTTCCAAGATAAATGCTCTTGTTCCGATTCTTGTTTTAAAATTGATTCAGTGAATAATTTTAAATATTTAGGTGTAACAATTGATTCTAACCTTAATTGGAAAGACCATAGTTACAATATCAAGAATCATTTGATGCTCATAACGCGAAAAATGTATCTTTTAAAACCATTCTGCTCTAAAAAGGTTCTAACTTCAATATATTATGGTCTTGCACACTCTAAACTACAATACGGGTTATCTAGCTGGGGTGGTTCCTATGCAAATACTTTTAGACCTTTACTGATTGCACAAAAACATCTTATTAGAATTATTTCAAACAAAAATCGTTTTACTGAAAGTTGGCCTTTATACAAGGAATTGCGAATTCTACCTATGAGACATCTTTATATTTTTAAAGTACTTAAAGAATTTTTCAAGCAAAGCGGTAACATTCCTAGTAGAAACTCGCAGTTATATAATTTAAGAATTAACAACATGCACCTTGTCAATGAACCCACTGCCCACAAAACGCATTTCTCTAACTTTTATACTGCCGCAGCTCCAAAGTCATTTAATAATTTACCTCTGTCTATCAGAACAATTCAAAACTTAAACTCTTTCTTACGAAAAGTAAAAGACTGGCTTTTCACAATTGACTTAAATTCTATTGATAACTATTATTGAATTTTGTATCATAGTTTCATTAACATATAAAATGTATCATTTTGTTGTTATTATTTTTTTTTCTGATTTTGTTTGATGAATTAGTACTTACTATGTACATATACACTCTTTTTATAATCAGTTAAACTATATTTGAAATATTTATTAATTTACTTAACTTAAAGAATCATTGTTTACTATTTATATTGCTGATTGTCACCCCACAACAGTTTCTAATTATAAATAAAAAAATAAATTGGGTGGCGCAACAGCTCGAGGAGAACCAGGGCCTAGTGACTTACAACTCACAACCATTCCTGTGTGCGTGTTTGTTGGGCAGGAATGGAGGGGACCTACAGTTTTTTGCCGAGTCCGAACGGCTAAATGAGAAGCACTTTTTCATGACAAGTATACTCTTGGAGGATTTGTCAGTTCCTCGCAAGAGGCAGTACCTCGAATAAAACATTTCTGTTTTTAGGTGGCACGGCTGGGACAGTTTCTAATTATTGTAAATTTAAATCTCAAATGTATCATTCAACACTAACTTTCAAGTTAAAGAATGATAACTATTATTTATTCCTTTTTTAACTTGCTATTGTACTAGTCTTAAGTTGGAAATGAAAAAAATGAATGAATAAAAATTTTTCTAAATTCTAAATTCTAAATTCTTAATTTTTATAAAGGCATTGAAAGAGGTACATATGCCCGGCAACTTCATTTAAAAATTTTTGGAACGTGATTTTTCAGCTTTTATTTTTTTTTCAATCTAATTTCTTTCAAAAGTGTAATAAGAGGCGTGTTCAGGAAAATGAGATCTCAGAAAATTCAGTGTCAAAAACTGAGCAAGCGAATCCAATATTTTGTTTCCTCAGTAATTTGACAGCTAAATTTCTGAGGAATCCTGTTCACAAGACTGAGATTGCTGAGGGCTCTTAGATCTCATTTTCCTGAACTCGTCTAATGTTACTGCGATTACATTTGAACCGACGCACGATACATGGATGTATTCTTCGCAGTATTTACTGCATTTGTGTAGATTTTCATTTACACAAAAAAAAAAGCAATTTTAATTTGAAACTAATTCTTGGGCAGCGTCAAATTTTTCAACTCACTGTCCCAAATGCTTTCTCCGCTTTCACAGAGCCAATACTCTATTGATGGTCAATCTGTTCTTATTGTAAACTATCTATTTGTCAGCAAATCCCTATATATTTTGTTCGTAAGCAGCACAGATTTTTACGCTTCGCTTTGCGGGGCATAAGCTGGGATATCATAATATCCTTATTCGAAGACCAATTTAAGCTTTTTAACCTTTAAACCATTAATTAACGCTGTGCTGCTTTTCGTTCACCAAATGTTAAATGGGGTTTTAGATAGCCCTAACCTGTCCAAATAAATCCCTCCTCCAGAAATACTATGTTTAGTTTTAAGTTTTGTTGTTTGTATTATGCTTATAATAAATTAAAAATTAAAATGTGGACTCAATTTAGACAACTCATTGATAAAATACCTACTTTTCATACCAATACTTTCAGTCATATGTTTATGGGCCTCACCGCTTGCGGACAATATCTTCTTAGCTATAAGGTGTGTTGCAACGAAAGCTCTAATGCGAATGCCTCATATTTTAACATTGGATATAAGTACACGTGAGTATATACGTTCTATATTATATTTAAATATTTATGTTGAATTTAAATACATCCTACTTTATATTAACGATTGCAATAACATTTATTTTAGATTATATTTCTGGATTTATCGACCCCACCAACCCCTACGTAGATTCTTTAAAAGTTGTCTCTTCGACGATCATGGCGCTGATAATCTCAAAACTGTTACCATGGCACAATGGGTGACTAATCCTAGAGTACTTATTGTCCATGGTGCGGCTGAGAATGAAAATGAAGAGTCCTACCTAACGTACGTTAAAGTTCCTAAACTCGGTTGTTTGGATTGTAAGAAACTGCGTGAATTTGACGAAGATGGATGTAAGAATGAATTTAATAATTTAATTTAATTGTGAATAATTTTTAAAATTTTTATTGTAGTTTCTCGTTGTGACGCTCTATGTATAAAATGCAATCTAACAATACACACAAAATACTCAACGACAGAATCCGATCCAAAATTCAATCCACATATCAATTTGATATGTCCCGATAGGGTTATCATTATTGCGAATGGATTTATACACATGTTGCATGTGGACCTAGAAGTCACACCCAATAACCATCCACAGCCGATGGCTATGGCTGCAATGGTGCGTTGCACTCCACCACATGAGGTGCATCAACCAATTGTGGAGAGAAAACAACCACCGATTGCCTTCCCAAGACAAACCCCGGTAGCTAAAGAAACTATTGGTTGTGATAACACAAATAATATTGTCGCGCGAATAATAGCCGACTTCTCTGACATCGAAAACGAGGCTCAGACGAGCAGCGGCAATGGAGACAAGACCTCACATAGAATAGGCGATACAGTAAAAGCTAAGAACTTTGATGAATTGATTTTTACATGCGGTCTGAGCTCAGGGGCTGGATCCTCGAATTCCAAAAGCCAGACAACAAGCAGCCCTAGTGGCAGTAGTCAAGCGAAAGTCAGCTTGTTGAATCATCAAGGCAAGCGTAATCATCGAATCGTCACAAAGTCCTATCGCAATGGTATAACCACGGTGGACTTGCAGGGTGCCAGCACCAGTTCTAGTGACAAATCGAATGCCTACGAGTTTTCCGAGGACAACGAAAAGTGTGAAAAGATTGGAACATTTCGGAAACGGCGTCTGGCTGACAAGAAGTACGAATTCTCCGAAGATAATTCAGAAAATATTATTCCATTTACAAAAATACGCATGACAACCCAACAAATGCTTTCCGGAAACACGGCTGCGAGTCGTCTTCATCGAGCAACTAGTCACTTTCACTCGCCATGTGTTTCACCTCCATCGACGTCGGTGTCGCAGTCCAACGAGAATATCACACCTCCGGTTCATCATCATTACCATGGTTTTCGGTCCCCGTGTGGTTCGCCAGTTGGCAATACAATGATACGATCTCCGGGGCACCTATTCCAGCAACAGAAGTCTCCACCTTCGAGTACATCCCAACAGTTGTTGAATTTTAAGCCCCTCACTACGATCTCACCGTTGCAAGTGTCAATGGCCAAGAGGAATCATTTCGAAATTGGAAATATGTCACCAACAACAGTGCCATTTCTCTCGCCTAGGCGGGATGAGCCAAAAGTTTTGGAGGTTCCTCTGCAAGGTGGTTTTGGTCAAGAGAAACCCACATGTACGAAGAAGTTTAAGAGACGTTTTGTCGAAGAAGATGATGCAGCTTCGGTCATAACTAGCGAAGAAGGTGAGTTAATAAAAGAAAATTATTATTATTAATATGATATGGGTCTCTTAGGCGAACGTTTTCTAGCTATTTCGGTCATTTTGTTTATTTTCAAAACTGCTATCTTCCATTATGCTACTCACTGCATGTTCTGGTTGTTCTAGTTGTATTTTACTGATCGATTCAATATCTTGTTTGAATGATTCGACATCTTCGTATGTGTAGTAATTTCTTTTAGACTGTTCTTGGCGTAACCTCAAGGTCACCCTTACCAGGGTCCCTGGCCACAGGGGCATTGAAGCAAATGAAAGGGCAGATGAACTTGCAAGGCAAGGATCAGCCCTTCACAGCTCACTAGAAGAAAGAGTCACCTTTCTCGTTGGAGTTGTGAAGGGCCATTTACTGTCAATCTTCCCTAGTGAATCAAATCGTAGGTGGAACAACTTAACCAAATGTAAAATATCGAGAAAAATCTGGCCCGCATATACAAAATCCGAACATTGGATTTGATATGTAGACATAGCCAGGGTCCTAGCCACCTGTACTGGACACTGGCCAGTAGCGGAACATGCGGCGAGGATTACAATTCTCACTGACGTAGCTTTGAGGAGCAGCAAGAAAAGGAAACAGTCTTTCATTTTCTTTGTAAATGTCCTGCTCTGGCCAAAATGAGAGCACAATCGTTTGGAGTGGTATTTTTTGACAACATCAACGAACTTTCCGAAACGATAATCAAAAATTCGATCTACTTTCTTAACTCGACGAAATTGATCTAAGACCAAAATCGGTTGATTCTGCAGCATGTTCCCCCCCAGACCCCATAGACCGTGAGCAATCGGAATACGGGCCTCTGCTGTAACCCCGGTTGGGGCATAAGGCGCCAACAAATCGTTTCCATCCTTCACGGTCTGCAGATAGATATTTTAACTGTGGCCACGTCTTTCTCTGGGAGTAACAATACTTCCAAGGTAGTTAAATTGTTCAACCTCTTCAACTGGCGTCTCCTGTATTAAAATACGCTGATGTGTGCCTGTGAGCATTATTTTTGTCTTTTTGCTATTTATTTTAAGACCACTCGACTCTCCTTTTACCTTGAGAGCTTGACACATCCCGTTCAGCCCGCTGATGTTATTTGCCAAGAGACATATATCACCGGCATAGTCTAAGTGACTAAGCCTTTCAAACGGTCTCCATTGAATGCCCTGCCTCTCTGCTGTTCCAACGCTGGCCGTCAAAACATCGTCAATTGCCAGTAGAAAGAGAATTGGCGATAGAACATCTCCCTGTCCCACACCCTGCCGCACTTCGAAAGAATCGGATAGCTGCCCATTGTGTAAAACAAAGCATCTTGCGTTGTTATAGGACTCTCTTATAATGGCAACAATTTTTGGGGGAATTCCTCTACCAAGAAGTGATCTCCATATACATTCACGGTTGACTCGGTCAAAGGCCTTCTCAAAATCCACGAACATGAGGTAAAGCGGTGATTGAAACTCCGCAGGCTGCTCAAGAACGATACGCAGAGTGTTGATATGGTCGACACAAGACCGCCCACTGCGGAAACCAGCTTGATGCCTCTTGAGTGTAGACTCGATTCTAACCTTTATGCGCTCCAGAATGATGGTTGCCATTAGTTTGTTAAAGCGATAAGGGTTTCTTTTTCAACCGCTTTTATTCTGCAAAACTTTCAAACTCCTAAAAATCAACGAACTTTTCTGGACAGTTGGAAATATGCTGTTGATCCAATATCTATCCCCCAATCCGTGCCCGACGTGCCCTTGCTGTTTACAAAAATGTCCTCTTTTTTGTTCCAGGTATAACTATGTACTTGTTTTCGGTCGAACATCTTGTTTCTTTTTGTCAAATCTTGCAAGAAGCGCTCTTCAGCCAAGTTTTCGCCATCTTCTCTATTTCTGAATATTTTTTCATGAATGCAAGTTACTTTGAATTGTTATCTCAGCTGGGAACTGTTTCCTTTTCAATGATTTCTGGTATAATGCGTTCGGCGTCGAGCTTGTTAACATCGATTTCGCTTTTCGAAAAAAGTTACTGTTTTCCTTTTGTTGATTGATTTCAAGGCGAACGTCAACATTAAATTCTATTTTTATTTGAAATAAATTTGTCCTCTGTTTTCTAGATGACTGCATCTCACCAGGCTACCATACTTCATTGCCAATGGAGGTGCATGGATCATGCTATTCGGACATGCAAATGATCTCACAGATGTCCTATGAGAAGCTCAGATGTGTATCGGTGGTTATAACGCAGCACTCCTTCGACTTGGAGACGTTCACTTATTACGTCATTAGCAACTTGTGCCAGAAAAACAACAAAATCTACGATGTTTTCTACGATTGGGCTTGTGAGCTCATCAATGTGAGAAATAAAATGACCAAATCTATGCAATGATGAATTTTAAACTTTCTATATTCTAGGTCTGTCCACGAAGCAATCTTATTTCATGCGTCCTGATGGCCCATTTCACAGCGCGAGATCAACTTCCCACCACATGTAATAACTGCCTGAACTGCTCAAGAAATATTGACTGTGTTTTCCATCGAAAACAATTTGAGTGCCGCATTTTATTCACATGGAACATGGAACTTGGCGATTGGGATGTTCTGGATTATGGTGAACTTCATGAATTCAATAGAATTGGCCAACCTTACGATGGTGGCAGTGCAAAGTCGTCTAAATCGTTTGGTGGTGGCCTTTCACAGACGGCTAAATCTCTTGCCCAAGAACTTGCAGCTAGTTTGGACAAATTACAGGATTTCTCGTCGAATCTACGAGTATGGGACTCAAATGTTGGTAAATCGAAATCTTGTCTAACTGATTTGGACAATGTGATTGAATTCTTTCTTAAGCGACCTAGGTATAGTGAGTAGGTGGTTTCATTGTAAGATAACTACCACCTTCTGTAGGATGTGTGCGTATCAGTTGCTGCTTGACTGATATTGAAAAGACTTCTATTGTAACTGATTTTTAGTTTTAAATTTTGTCAATGAATGTGATTTGATTTGTAATTTTAAGTTTTATCATGATTTGTCAGCGACATTTTTTTATTTTTTTTTTTATTAATTTAATTTACATCTAAGAGTTTCAAAGACTATTGATTACTCTGTGTATTATTTTTTTAAATTTTATTTTGGTCATACTCATATAAGGTAGAAGGATTTAAGATTTTGAAATTTACGAGTGAGATAATAGTTATTCATTTGCTATAATAACTGAATGTGTATTTCAGTGAACAAAATATAAATACAAAATGATATTAAACAAAATAGTTTATTGTTTTATTTGATAAACATCTTCCGGCGTTAAAAATATATGGGATGTACAGATTTCTTCGATTTCCTGGGGTGCATGTACTGCGATCTTCGACTCTGTGCTCTGGCAAATTATTATATCAATTAAAAAGCCGAACGTGGTGTTGATATTCTCCACTTTCTAGAAGTTTCTAGTTGTATTCGGCCCCTGGTTAACTTCGACACGGAGCCGGTAGGTAATCCTTTTTTCTCAAAAAATTAGTATATTTTCACACATATCCAGCATCCGGCAGTTAATTTTAAACTCCAAAAACAATTCTGAGAAATATCAATGCCAAAGAAACAAAACAAAATATCTCCACATATTTCTCACAAAACAAGGCATCATGTTTTATTATATTATTATTATATAACTACTATACACACCACCGATTTAGAACTACCAAGCATGCGTGAAACTGCAACTTGATTGTTTTCGGTATCCACTTTAAATTTGAGAACCGGATACCCGCTTTTGGCTGGCAGCCGGCTTTAGCAGCGAGCGAAGCCGGCAATATTATGTTAGCGGCCATAACATTCCGACGGTAATCGAATAGAAGGCGGATTTCTGGCAGATTTTATAATACATATACTCATAAATAAAAAAAGAAAAGTTCATGTAACGAAAGTAATGAAGAAGGTAAATATAACGCTCCTAAATTTATAACCGTGGTGATATGGAGGTGCAAGATGCGAGGAACATGGCTTACAAATTTCATACTAGGAACACCATATAAAGACATTTAGTAGAAGCATCTCCCTAAAAACAGAAGTTTGGGATTCTAGGAACCTCGAAACGTGGAGATATTCAGCCTTATTATGAGTTTCACCCGGAAAATATTTCACCCGAAAAGTTTTTGTTCCCCCGGAATTTTTAAAGCTATTATGAGTTTCGCCCGAACTTCTCTTGGCCAAAAATAAACAAAAAACTTGCGCAAAGGGCACCAACACCACCTGCTTATCTTTTGTTCACCTTCAAAAAATAAGTGATGATTTAAGATTTTAATTATGATACATTTGTCCCGAAATGAGTGCTCACAAACAAGGGAAATTTTCATTTTTCGTGTGAAACTCACAATAGGCGAAAAGTGAAATGTCAATTTTTCCGGGTGGAATGCTGTTCACGTGAAACTCATAATAAGGCTGATTATGTTGAAATTTTCTGTTCGACGGACTAGACCAAATTACGCAAATTTGCAATAGGAAATTGAAAAAGAGCGTACTTTCTATATTTAGATATATTTAAGAAAAGAGTCTTTTGAAATAGAAACTACTAGTAGTAGGGGAGCCCACGACGCTAAATGTGGATTTACTCGAGCGTCGTTTGGACCTAATGGATTTTGAAGATTTTATGATATAGAGAAAAAAGTATTCAGCCTTATTATGAGTTTCGCCCGGAAAATATTTCACCCGAACAATTTTTGTTCCCCCGGATTTTTTAAAGCTATTATGAGTTTCGCCTGAACTTCTCTTGGCTTAAAATAAACAAAAAACTTGCGCAAAGCGCACCAGTACCACCTGTTTATCTTTTGTTCACCTCCAAAAGATAAGTGATAATCTTAATTACGCTACAGTTTGCGCCATATTAGTACTCACAAAAAAGGGGAATTTTTATTTTTCGGGTGAAACTCACAATAGGCGAAAAGTGAAATGTCAATTTTTCCGGGTGGAATATTGTTCACGTGAAACTCATAATAACCCTGATTAGTTAAGTATACCGTTTCATCGGTGGGGGGAGCATCTACAGGTGTTCAAAAATGTTTAAAAAAAACAGTCACGTGGACATATTCGAGTGCGTCAGATATTGATAGTGTATATGGCCTGGCGCCTGGGTCTTTCTAATAACGGTGGTATGTTAATCTGCCAGTTTGCGTGGTGGGGGTGTATGGGAGTGTAGAAATTGGAAAACAAATGGATTTACTCGAGCGCGTCAGATTTTAATAGGGGGTGTTAAGTGACCCCCAAGGATGCTCACATTCAAAAGACTCGAATGTGACGCAAGCTTACGGCAGCTTCTTGAAAATGCAAAAAAAAATCGCCATTTTGAAATACTCGAGCGCGTCAGATTTTGATATACAGGGTGTCCCGCACTTGAGTGGAAGTATCTTAGGGTGTGGTTCCTGGGGTAATTCATAGAAAAATTGTATGGGGGAAAGTTGTATCTCCCCTCCCTGAGGCAGGGGGGGGCAGTTTCTGAAAAATTGACTTAACATGTCAAACGAAAGGTACTTTTACCAAAAAAGCCCGAAAAAGGGTTAAATCATGGATAATTCATGAATAAATTAATTTTTTTGGGAAAAGTACCTTTTTGTTTTTCTTGATTTCTCAAAAACTAAGAAACATTTTTATTCAGGATTTTTTCAATCACTGAGGAGAGTATAATAACTTGGGCACCAAAAATTGAAAACGGTTTGTTTTTATGGGAGGGGGGATGTATGTCGCACCGTTTAGGAGGTAGAGGTAATTTTCGAGAAAAACTACTTAAATAAAAAAGAAAATATTAAAAATCAGCGACAATACTTAAAATTCAAAGCAATAACGGTTTTAAAAGCCAGAAATCTGTTCTTTTATCTTACATTTAAATTGGTGCAGGGAATTAACTTCACGGGAACTATCTTCACATGGGAATTTACTTCACCAGTAGTGGGAATTAATTTCACCTTTTTTTGGTGAAGTAATTTCCCCCTAAAGGTGGGAAATAATTTCATCCGAAAATTGTGTGAAGTTATTTCCCACCTATGATATGATAGAAATTACAAAAATGTAAAATTGTGTTTCCTTAAATCCCGATTCATTAAATGCAAAAGAAATTTGCATACACCCAGCCCCGCACCTACCCCAAATCCTATAATGGGTCCAAGCAGGGGGGTTGCAGGGGGGGCAGCATGCCCCCCAAACATACCTCACTGTTTATTCGCCGTAATGCTTGCTGCTAGCATAAATACAGTGCTAGCAGCAAGTATTACGGCGAATAAACAGTGGGATATGTATGGGGGGGCATGCTGCCCCCCCTGCAACCCCCCTGCTTGGGCCCATTATAGGATTTGGGGTGGGTGCGAAGCTGGGTGTATGCAAAGTTTCTTTTGCATTTAATGAATCTGCACTTAAAGAAACGCACATTAAAGTGAAATTAATTCCCACAAAAAAGTGAAATTATTACTCACTTTCAGTGGGAAGTAATTTCACTTAAAAAAAGTGAAATTAATTCCCATTAGTGGTGAAGTTAATTCCCATGTGAAGGTAGTTCCCGTGAAGTTAATTCCCTGCACCTTTAAATTAAATTATTTATGTCAATAGTTTTCAAAATATTCGCATACAAACTCAAAATTTTGATAAAAAACGCAAACAAAATGTTGGGATCAATTTTTCTAAAAATTGTGAAGTGAAAACTAAATTTTCTTTTTGTGGTCAATGCTCATATTAGGCCCGATCCTTTACTTTGGGTTTCTGTGATTGTTTGTCCAAACTTGTGTCAATTTTTTTTTTATATGAACTTTGACGCAACTTTGGACTAAAATGCACAGAAAATCACAGAAATTCAAAGTAAAGAAACAGATTTTAATTTTAATTTAAAATCGAACACAAAAAACCGAAAGCTTCTGTGACTCTAGTTTTTGAGAAAATTGCATTACTGATACTAGTCCAGTAACCTTGTAGTTTCATTGTACTGAGACCTTGCGTCAGGTCCGGTAGTTCTGATTTTTTGCTGAGTTGTTTATGATGATGGCCTAGTATTAAATCTGATTTTTCGACCTCGAGCGCCGAACGCAACATTGGTAAAAATCAAAAAAACCGCGAATTTTTCGCGTTTTTTTCACTTATTGGCTATTTTAACCATTACGCCTTAACTTTCGAATAAAATATTGCTCCACGATTTCAACCTTACTAAATTTGCTTCAATTTGAATCCAAAGCCGGTTCTGTAGACATAACGGTTTCCAAGGGACGGCATTTCAAAATATAGCAATAAAAAATTTAAAACAACAAGTAGTATATAAAACAGTATAATAACAAAAACATGGTCTTTGACATGTGGTGCATCAAAGTAATAGAGCGTGTAGATTGGACCAAAAGAAGAAAACAATAGTGCCGGATGGGGGGTATATATCCCCCCGTTTAGGCGGGAGGGGCAATTTTAAGAAAAGTTGACTTGAAAAATAACCATAAAAATACAATGGTAATATCTGGACGAAAATCCATTCCTCATCTCAAAGCCAGAAATCCATTCTTTATTTTTATTTAAAATAAAGTTTTTTTTAGCTAATAGTTTTTGAAAAATTTACTTTCAAACTCAAAATTTTGAGAAAAAGACGATTTTTTTTTGTTAATCTATTTTTTTTTATGGTATTAAGTACTATTTTAGATTTTGATTTTCAATGCCTTTATTAATTCTTAGTTAAAAACTGAAAACCAAATGCTAAAATGACTTCTAGTTTTTGAGAAAACTGAAATTAACATGATCAACTTCACTGTTTTCAGTCTAGTATCCTTTTTCTTCGGGGTGGGAGGGCTCTGCCTCAGATCCGGTAGTTCTGATTTTTAGATGAGTTGTTTATGATGTTGGCCTTAGCAATAATCCAAGTTTTCGACCTCGAGCGCCGAACGCAACTTTGTGAAATACGCAAAAAACCGAGAAATTTTCGCGGTTTTTTCAGTTATTGGCTATTTTAACCTTTAAGGCCTGGTTTTCGATTATAACTTTGCTCTACCATTTCAAAATAATTAAATGGGCTTCAATTTGAGCTAAAAATCAGTTCAAATTATGAATTTTTTCATCAACTTTTGAATTTAGAAAGCTGCAAATCGAATTGAAGGGGGCTTATTCACCCCTTGTGTGAAATCGTTTGCCCCTTTTCAATGATTTTTTTAAACTGTGTAGCGGTCATGTTGGCTTTATTTTAAGATCTTAATCATGAACATGGGATGAGTAGAAACGGAGTTATGATTTTTTAAAGTCAACCATATAAAACTCGAACTAAAACATTCGCTTCAGATAACTCACTGGTGGGTACTGAACTGAGTACTGTTTTAGTTCGAGTTTTATATGGTTGACTTTAAAAAATCATTACTCCGTTTCTACTCATCCGATCTTCATGATTAAGATCTTAAAATAAAGCCAACATGACACGTTACACAGTATACAAAAATCATTGAAAAGGGGCAAACAATTTCACACAAGGGGTGAATAAGCCCTCCCACCCCGAAGAAAAAGGATACTAGACTGAAAGCAGTGAAGTTGATCATGTTAATTTCAGTTTTCTCAAAAACTAGAAGTCATTTTAGCATTTGGTTTTCAGTTTTTAACTAAGAATTAATAAGGGCATTGAAAATCAAAAACAAAAATAGTATACTTAATACCATAAAATAAAAAAAAAATAGATTAACAAAAAAAAAATCGTCTTTTTCTCAAAATTTTGAGTTTGAAAGTAAATTTTTCAAAAACTATCAGCTAAAAAAACTTTATTTGAGAAAAAAATTAAAGAATGGATTTCTGGCTTTGAGATGAGCAATGGATTTTTGTCCAGATATTACCATTGTATTTTTTTGGTTATTTTTCTATTTGAAGTCAACTTTTCTTAAAATTGCCCCTTCCGCCTAAACGGGGGGATATATACCCCCCATCCGGTACTTTTGTTTTCTTCTTTTGGTCCAATCTACACGCTCTATTACTTTGATGCACCACATGTCAAAGACCATGTTTTTGTTATTATATTTTTTATTGCTATATTTTGAAATGCCGTCCCTTGGAAACCATTATGTCTACAGAACCGGCTTTGGACTCAAATTGAAGCAAATTTAGTAAGGTTGAAATCGTAGAGCAATATTTTATTTGAAAGTTAAGGCGTAATGGTTAAAATAGCCAATAAGTGAAAAAACCGCGAAAAATTCGCGGTTTTTTTGATTTTTACCAATGTTGCGTTCGGCGCTCGGGGTCGAAAAATCAGATTTAATACTAGGCCATCATCATAAACAACTCAGCAAAAAATCAGAACTACCGGACCTGACGCAAGGTCTAATGTATATAGTTACTGGACTATACTACTTTTCTGAGATATTTTTAATTTGCTTGCACTGCCAGCATTACGGCTGCGTTTTAAAAGTAAGATATGTATGCCACCGCTCTGCTTGGGCTCACTATAGGATTTGGGATATGTGTATGATATATATGATTTGGGATTCGTTTGCATTTAATAACTTTGAATGTATTCTCTGTTTTCAATGTCAATAGCTACTAATGGGAACAGCTACATAATGATACACTCCTCGTCAACTGAATACGCACAAACATTTTTTAATATACTTTATCCATTTTTTCCAAACAGTGATGGTTATTATGCCATCTGTTGATGCTAACTATTCCCTTAAGATGTTAAGCAGATAATTTCGAAAGAATTATCCAAAAACAACCGTGAGTTTTTCTTCAACCACTTGCAAAGTGTTTTATATGCAAAGTAGGAGTTTTTTTTTAGTCAACTGAATAGGTACAACGCCATTTTCTTCGTTGTTTATAAGTTTTTTGGAGTGCTTGACAGTTTAAATTAACGATTTTAGTGTTTTCAGTAAAATTTAATTCTTGATTTCAAATTTTAAGAAAAATGGGTAGATCTACGTGTCTTAACAGTGTTGAAAAAGCTAAAATCGATTTACTTAGAGACCAAGGCCTAACTGGACGTGCAATAGCTGATAAAGTTGGCCGAAGTTTTAATGTAACGGGTGATTTTTTAAGAGGTTAATGTCCAGTTGCACCAAAATTCACTAAAAGCGGTTTTTGCTAAAATGGAGTTAAAATTTATCGGACTAATAAATTTATTTGGGTTGCACCAATCTATTTTGCGCATTTTTTAGCTAAAATGCAGTTCATGAACCACCCCTGGATTTTATCATATGTTTATTAAACTGAACGAAAAAATTTAACCAGTGCAAGTGAGATAGAAATAAAGAAAATGTGAATACACAATAAACAGAAACAAGGTATTCTCATTAGATATTATTATTTATTATTTTCTTTTTTTTTAGAGAAATTATAAAACTATTGGAATAGATACCAACTAAACTACACTAATATTTTTTTCGACACACTCTTGAAAATTATGAAAAAATATTTTAAAGCGACGTCATCGAATTCAGAAAATGGATTTCTCTGTGAACCTGAACAACTCCGACGCGACGTCTCGCAATTTTTTGGTTAAGTTCGTTATCAGATGAACACATGATGGCCAGTCTATAATTTTTCTGGAATAATTTATTTATTTAAGTAGTGAATTATAAATAGGAAACAAAATGCCTTCACCTGTTATTTTCGTTATTTTAATTTGGAATTAACAATATTCCGTCAAAGAAAATTGAATTATTTTGTTTGTACCTACAAATGTACCTAGACATGTTCGTTTAAACTCGCTTTTAAAATTTATCTGGAGGAAAATGGAATTTTAGTTTATTGGTTCGTTTATTGGCCTGTTAGATTTAGAAGTGGTTGGTGCAACCGATAAATGTCATTTTAAAATTAAACGAAGCAATAAATATTTAAAAGAGGTCGGTGCAACTGGCCATTAGAACTTTAAAAAAAAAAAAACACACAAAATTCGAAAAAATGAATGAAATATTTATTTGAATCGATAGTTTGAACCTTGCAATTTAATGTTTAAAGATAATTTCATGCAAATGTTGACCGCGGCTGCGTCTCAGGTAGCCCATCCGCTGAGTCCAATTTTGGCATACTCTTTCACACATATCGGCCGGTATCTCACGAATGAATGCATGGATGTTGGCTTCCAGTGCGTCAATCGAAGCGGGCTTGTCCCTATAGACATTAGCCTTGACATACCCCCACAAAAAATAATCTAATGGTGTCAAATCGCACGATCTAAGCGGCCAATTGACCGGCCCGAAACGTGAAATTAACTGTTCACCAAACTCGCCTCGCAATTGCGCCATTGTTTCGCGTGCTGTGTGGCATGTGGCACCGTCTTGTTGAAACCACATATCATGCAAGTCAAGAACTTCCATTTCGGGCAAAAAAAAGTTTGTTATCATCGCTCGGTAGCGTTCACCATTGACAGTAACGCTGCGATTCGCATCATCTTTGAAGAAATGTGGCCCAATAATGCCGCCGGCCCATAAACCGCACCAAACAGTGGCTTTTTCGGGATGCATTGGTAGCTGTTGCAATGCTTCTGGCTGATCTTCACTCCAAATGCGGCAATTATGCTTATTTACGTACCCATTCAGAAGGTCGAGAATGCCGACCATAAAATGGAAGCAGCGCACGATGAACATTTCGAACCGAGCACGAATTTTGATAGTAAAATTCAATAATTTGCAAGCGTTGTTCATTTGTAAGACGATCCATGGTTAAATTGCAAACCAAACTGAAGCTGTTTGACAGTGACACAAGGTACTAAACACACGTCAGCTGTCAAAACCAGTGTTGCCAAAACCAAACCAGCTAAAAAATCACCCTTTAGTTTATTCTTACTTGAAAAAATAAAGATGCATACGGCAAAAACATGAAGGGAGGTAAGAAAACAGCAACAACAGCAGCTGAGAGACGAAGAATTTTAAGATATGCATCAAATTCTTCTGATTCTGTGGCAAAAATAAAACAAAAAGTCGGCGTAAACGCAAGTTGCTCAACAGTATTAAGAGTAATCAACAACTCAAGCCATCTTAAACGAATGAAACTTAAGAAAAAACCACCACTTGACGAGAGACGGAAAATGTTGCGATTAGATTTTTCAAGACTTCACATGAGTTGGAAAAAAGAATGGTATCACGTGGGTTTTTCAGATGAAAAAAATTTTTAAAGCGCCATCATAGTCGTGAAGGAGGTGTCATGATATGGGGAGCAGTCAGTTATTATGGAACAGTTGAGCTCGAGGTTGTAACATCAAGAATGACAGCAGCTGGGTATAAAGTAATTTTGGAAAGAAATTTTCCTAAATTTTCTAACATCTTTGGACCCATAAACTGGACCTACCAACATGATAATGCGCCTATTCACTCAGCGCGCATAATAAAAACATGGATAGAGGAGCAACAAGTGCAGTTGCTTCAATGGCCGCCGTACTCACCTGATCTAAACATCATAGAAAATGTCTGGGGATGGTTAGTACGCAAAGTTTATGAGGGTGGTCGTCAGTTCGAAGACAAAGAAACCTTAATTTCTGCAATCAAATTAGCGTGGAGCGAAATTTCGTTAAATTACATTAAAAAGCTATACGATTCCATGCCGGATCGAATTTACGAAGTAATTAAAAATAAAGGTGGAAGTACCCACTACTAAACTTAAACAAAAACTTGTTTCATTCCATTCCAATACCAATTTTAATTTTTGTACCTATTCAGTTGACTCAAAAAAAAACTTCTACTTTGCATAAGTTACACTTTGGAAGTGGTTGAAGGAAAAACTCACGGTTGTTTTTGGATAAAACTTTGAAATTCTGTTGTTTATATGTTACGAAAATTTTTAACATCAACAGATGGCATAATAACCATCACTGTTTGGAAAAAATGGATAAAATATATTCAAAAATGTTTGTGCGTATTCAGTTGACGAGGAGTGTATAATATTATAATCTCATAAAAAAGTAGTATCAGTAATTTACAATTTTCTTAAAAACTAGAAGATTAAAAAGCTTCCGGTTTCTAGTGTTCGATTCAAAATTAATACGAGCATATAGAAAATTTAGTTTTTTATTCCACAAATTGTTTATCTTTTGTTCACCTCCAAAAGATAAGTGATAATCTTAATTACGCTACAGTTTGCGCCATATTAGTACTCACAAAAAAGGGGAATTTTTATTTTTCGGGTGAAACTCACAATAGGCGAAAAGTGAAATGTCAATTTTTCCGGGTGGAATATTGTTCACGTGAAACTCATAATAACCCTGATTAGTTAAGTATACCGTTTCATCGGTGGGGGGAGCATCTACAGGTGTTCAAAAATGTTTAAAAAAAACAGTCACGTGGACATATTCGAGTGCGTCAGATATTGATAGTGTATATGGCCTGGCGCCTGGGTCTTTCTAATAACGGTGGTATGTTAATCTGCCAGTTTGCGTGGTGGGGGTGTATGGGAGTGTAGAAATTGGAAAACAAATGGATTTACTCGAGCGCGTCAGATTTTAATAGGGGGTGTTAAGTGACCCCCAAGGATGCTCACATTCAAAAGACTCGAATGTGACGCAAGCTTACGGCAGCTTCTTGAAAATGCAAAAAAAAATCGCCATTTTGAAATACTCGAGCGCGTCAGATTTTGATATACAGGGTGTCCCGCACTTGAGTGGAAGTATCTTAGGGTGTGGTTCCTGGGGTAATTCATAGAAAAATTGTATGGGGGAAAGTTGTATCTCCCCTCCCTGAGGCAGGGGGGGGCAGTTTCTGAAAAATTGACTTAACATGTCAAACGAAAGGTACTTTTACCAAAAAAGCCCGAAAAAGGGTTAAATCATGGATAATTCATGAATAAATTAATTTTTTTGGGAAAAGTACCTTTTTGTTTTTCTTGATTTCTCAAAAACTAAGAAACATTTTTATTCAGGATTTTTTCAATCACTGAGGAGAGTATAATAACTTGGGCACCAAAAATTGAAAACGGTTTGTTTTTATGGGAGGGGGGATGTATGTCGCACCGTTTAGGAGGTAGAGGTAATTTTCGAGAAAAACTACTTAAATAAAAAAGAAAATATTAAAAATCAGCGACAATACTTAAAATTCAAAGCAATAACGGTTTTAAAAGCCAGAAATCTGTTCTTTTATCTTACATTTAAATTGGTGCAGGGAATTAACTTCACGGGAACTATCTTCACATGGGAATTTACTTCACCAGTAGTGGGAATTAATTTCACCTTTTTTTGGTGAAGTAATTTCCCCCTAAAGGTGGGAAATAATTTCATCCGAAAATTGTGTGAAGTTATTTCCCACCTATGATATGATAGAAATTACAAAAATGTAAAATTGTGTTTCCTTAAATCCCGATTCATTAAATGCAAAAGAAATTTGCATACACCCAGCCCCGCACCTACCCCAAATCCTATAATGGGTCCAAGCAGGGGGGTTGCAGGGGGGGCAGCATGCCCCCCAAACATACCTCACTGTTTATTCGCCGTAATGCTTGCTGCTAGCATAAATACAGTGCTAGCAGCAAGTATTACGGCGAATAAACAGTGGGATATGTATGGGGGGGCATGCTGCCCCCCCTGCAACCCCCCTGCTTGGGCCCATTATAGGATTTGGGGTGGGTGCGAAGCTGGGTGTATGCAAAGTTTCTTTTGCATTTAATGAATCTGCACTTAAAGAAACGCACATTAAAGTGAAATTAATTCCCACAAAAAAGTGAAATTATTACTCACTTTCAGTGGGAAGTAATTTCACTTAAAAAAAGTGAAATTAATTCCCATTAGTGGTGAAGTTAATTCCCATGTGAAGGTAGTTCCCGTGAAGTTAATTCCCTGCACCTTTAAATTAAATTATTTATGTCAATAGTTTTCAAAATATTCGCATACAAACTCAAAATTTTGATAAAAAACGCAAACAAAATGTTGGGATCAATTTTTCTAAAAATTGTGAAGTGAAAACTAAATTTTCTTTTTGTGGTCAATGCTCATATTAGGCCCGATCCTTTACTTTGGGTTTCTGTGATTGTTTGTCCAAACTTGTGTCAATTTTTTTTTTATATGAACTTTGACGCAACTTTGGACTAAAATGCACAGAAAATCACAGAAATTCAAAGTAAAGAAACAGATTTTAATTTTAATTTAAAATCGAACACAAAAAACCGAAAGCTTCTGTGACTCTAGTTTTTGAGAAAATTGCATTACTGATACTAGTCCAGTAACCTTGTAGTTTCATTGTACTGAGACCTTGCGTCAGGTCCGGTAGTTCTGATTTTTTGCTGAGTTGTTTATGATGATGGCCTAGTATTAAATCTGATTTTTCGACCTCGAGCGCCGAACGCAACATTGGTAAAAATCAAAAAAACCGCGAATTTTTCGCGTTTTTTTCACTTATTGGCTATTTTAACCATTACGCCTTAACTTTCGAATAAAATATTGCTCCACGATTTCAACCTTACTAAATTTGCTTCAATTTGAATCCAAAGCCGGTTCTGTAGACATAACGGTTTCCAAGGGACGGCATTTCAAAATATAGCAATAAAAAATTTAAAACAACAAGTAGTATATAAAACAGTATAATAACAAAAACATGGTCTTTGACATGTGGTGCATCAAAGTAATAGAGCGTGTAGATTGGACCAAAAGAAGAAAACAATAGTGCCGGATGGGGGGTATATATCCCCCCGTTTAGGCGGGAGGGGCAATTTTAAGAAAAGTTGACTTGAAAAATAACCATAAAAATACAATGGTAATATCTGGACGAAAATCCATTCCTCATCTCAAAGCCAGAAATCCATTCTTTATTTTTATTTAAAATAAAGTTTTTTTTAGCTAATAGTTTTTGAAAAATTTACTTTCAAACTCAAAATTTTGAGAAAAAGACGATTTTTTTTTGTTAATCTATTTTTTTTTATGGTATTAAGTACTATTTTAGATTTTGATTTTCAATGCCTTTATTAATTCTTAGTTAAAAACTGAAAACCAAATGCTAAAATGACTTCTAGTTTTTGAGAAAACTGAAATTAACATGATCAACTTCACTGTTTTCAGTCTAGTATCCTTTTTCTTCGGGGTGGGAGGGCTCTGCCTCAGATCCGGTAGTTCTGATTTTTAGATGAGTTGTTTATGATGTTGGCCTTAGCAATAATCCAAGTTTTCGACCTCGAGCGCCGAACGCAACTTTGTGAAATACGCAAAAAACCGAGAAATTTTCGCGGTTTTTTCAGTTATTGGCTATTTTAACCTTTAAGGCCTGGTTTTCGATTATAACTTTGCTCTACCATTTCAAAATAATTAAATGGGCTTCAATTTGAGCTAAAAATCAGTTCAAATTATGAATTTTTTCATCAACTTTTGAATTTAGAAAGCTGCAAATCGAATTGAAGGGGGCTTATTCACCCCTTGTGTGAAATCGTTTGCCCCTTTTCAATGATTTTTTTAAACTGTGTAGCGGTCATGTTGGCTTTATTTTAAGATCTTAATCATGAACATGGGATGAGTAGAAACGGAGTTATGATTTTTTAAAGTCAACCATATAAAACTCGAACTAAAACATTCGCTTCAGATAACTCACTGGTGGGTACTGAACTGAGTACTGTTTTAGTTCGAGTTTTATATGGTTGACTTTAAAAAATCATTACTCCGTTTCTACTCATCCGATCTTCATGATTAAGATCTTAAAATAAAGCCAACATGACACGTTACACAGTATACAAAAATCATTGAAAAGGGGCAAACAATTTCACACAAGGGGTGAATAAGCCCTCCCACCCCGAAGAAAAAGGATACTAGACTGAAAGCAGTGAAGTTGATCATGTTAATTTCAGTTTTCTCAAAAACTAGAAGTCATTTTAGCATTTGGTTTTCAGTTTTTAACTAAGAATTAATAAGGGCATTGAAAATCAAAAACAAAAATAGTATACTTAATACCATAAAATAAAAAAAAAATAGATTAACAAAAAAAAAATCGTCTTTTTCTCAAAATTTTGAGTTTGAAAGTAAATTTTTCAAAAACTATCAGCTAAAAAAACTTTATTTGAGAAAAAAATTAAAGAATGGATTTCTGGCTTTGAGATGAGCAATGGATTTTTGTCCAGATATTACCATTGTATTTTTTTGGTTATTTTTCTATTTGAAGTCAACTTTTCTTAAAATTGCCCCTTCCGCCTAAACGGGGGGATATATACCCCCCATCCGGTACTTTTGTTTTCTTCTTTTGGTCCAATCTACACGCTCTATTACTTTGATGCACCACATGTCAAAGACCATGTTTTTGTTATTATATTTTTTATTGCTATATTTTGAAATGCCGTCCCTTGGAAACCATTATGTCTACAGAACCGGCTTTGGACTCAAATTGAAGCAAATTTAGTAAGGTTGAAATCGTAGAGCAATATTTTATTTGAAAGTTAAGGCGTAATGGTTAAAATAGCCAATAAGTGAAAAAACCGCGAAAAATTCGCGGTTTTTTTGATTTTTACCAATGTTGCGTTCGGCGCTCGGGGTCGAAAAATCAGATTTAATACTAGGCCATCATCATAAACAACTCAGCAAAAAATCAGAACTACCGGACCTGACGCAAGGTCTAATGTATATAGTTACTGGACTATACTACTTTTCTGAGATATTTTTAATTTGCTTGCACTGCCAGCATTACGGCTGCGTTTTAAAAGTAAGATATGTATGCCACCGCTCTGCTTGGGCTCACTATAGGATTTGGGATATGTGTATGATATATATGATTTGGGATTCGTTTGCATTTAATAACTTTGAATGTATTCTCTGTTTTCAATGTCAATAGCTACTAATGGGAACAGCTACATAATGATACACTCCTCGTCAACTGAATACGCACAAACATTTTTTAATATACTTTATCCATTTTTTCCAAACAGTGATGGTTATTATGCCATCTGTTGATGCTAACTATTCCCTTAAGATGTTAAGCAGATAATTTCGAAAGAATTATCCAAAAACAACCGTGAGTTTTTCTTCAACCACTTGCAAAGTGTTTTATATGCAAAGTAGGAGTTTTTTTTTAGTCAACTGAATAGGTACAACGCCATTTTCTTCGTTGTTTATAAGTTTTTTGGAGTGCTTGACAGTTTAAATTAACGATTTTAGTGTTTTCAGTAAAATTTAATTCTTGATTTCAAATTTTAAGAAAAATGGGTAGATCTACGTGTCTTAACAGTGTTGAAAAAGCTAAAATCGATTTACTTAGAGACCAAGGCCTAACTGGACGTGCAATAGCTGATAAAGTTGGCCGAAGTTTTAATGTAACGGGTGATTTTTTAAGAGGTTTAGAACTTTAAAAAAAAAAAAAACACACAAAATTCGAAAAAATGAATGAAATATTTATTTGAATCGATAGTTTGAACCTTGCAATTTAATGTTTAAAGATAATTTCATGCAAATGTTGACCGCGGCTGCGTCTCAGGTAGCCCATCCGCTGAGTCCAATTTTGGCATACTCTTTCACACATATCGGCCGGTATCTCACGAATGAATGCATGGATGTTGGCTTCCAGTGCGTCAATCGAAGCGGGCTTGTCCCTATAGACATTAGCCTTGACATACCCCCACAAAAAATAATCTAATGGTGTCAAATCGCACGATCTAGGCGGCCAATTGACCGGCCCGAAACGTGAAATTAACTGTTCACCAAACTCGCCTCGCAATTGCGCCATTGTTTCGCGTGCTGTGTGGCATGTGGCACCGTCTTGTTGAAACCACATATCATGCAAGTCAAGAACTTCCATTTCGGGCAAAAAAAAGTTTGTTATCATCGCTCGGTAGCGTTCACCATTGACAGTAACGCTGCGATTCGCATCATCTTTGAAGAAATGTGGCCCAATAATGCCGCCGGCCCATAAACCGCACCAAACAGTGGCTTTTTCGGGATGCATTGGTAGCTGTTGCAATGCTTCTGGCTGATCTTCACTCCAAATGCGGCAATTATGCTTATTTACGTACCCATTCAGAAGGTCGAGAATGCCGACCATAAAATGGAAGCAGCGCACGATGAACATTTCGAACCGAGCACGAATTTTGATAGTAAAATTCAATAATTTGCAAGCGTTGTTCATTTGTAAGACGATCCATGGTTAAATTGCAAACCAAACTGAAGCTGTTTGACAGTGACACAAGGTACTAAGCACACGTCAGCTGTCAAAACCAGTGTTGCCAAAACCAAACCAGCTAAAAAATCACCCTTTAGTTTATTCTTACTTGAAAAAATAAAGATGCATACGGCAAAAACATGAAGGGAGGTAAGAAAACAGCAACAACAGCAGCTGAGAGACGAAGAATTTTAAGATATGCATCAAATTCTTCTGATTCTGTGGCAAAAATAAAACAAAAAGTCGGCGTAAACGCAAGTTGCTCAACAGTATTAAGAGTAATCAACAACTCAAGCCATCTTAAACGAATGAAACTTAAGAAAAAACCACCACTTGACGAGAGACGGAAAATGTTGCGATTAGATTTTTCAAGACTTCACATGAGTTGGAAAAAAGAATGGTATCACGTGGGTTTTTCAGATGAAAAAAATTTTTAAAGCGCCATCATAGTCGTGAAGGAGGTGTCATGATATGGGGAGCAGTCAGTTATTATGGAACAGTTGAGCTCGAGGTTGTAACATCAAGAATGACAGCAGCTGGGTATAAAGTAATTTTGGAAAGAAATTTTCCTAAATTTTCTAACATCTTTGGACCCATAAACTGGACCTACCAACATGATAATGCGCCTATTCACTCAGCGCGCATAATAAAAACATGGATAGAGGAGCAACAAGTGCAGTTGCTTCAATGGCCGCCGTACTCACCTGATCTAAACATCATAGAAAATGTCTGGGGATGGTTAGTACGCAAAGTTTATGAGGGTGGTCGTCAGTTCGAAGACAAAGAAACCTTAATTTCTGCAATCAAATTAGCGTGGAGCGAAATTTCGTTAAATTACATTAAAAAGCTATACGATTCCATGCCGGATCGAATTTACGAAGTAATTAAAAATAAAGGTGGAAGTACCCACTACTAAACTTAAACAAAAACTTGTTTCATTCCATTCCAATACCAATTTTAATTTTTGTACCTATTCAGTTGACTCAAAAAAAAACTTCTACTTTGCATAAGTTACACTTTGGAAGTGGTTGAAGGAAAAACTCACGGTTGTTTTTGGATAAAACTTTGAAATTCTGTTGTTTATATGTTACGAAAATTTTTAACATCAACAGATGGCATAATAACCATCACTGTTTGGAAAAAATGGATAAAATATATTCAAAAATGTTTGTGCGTATTCAGTTGACGAGGAGTGTATAATATTATAATCTCATAAAAAAGTAGTATCAGTAATTTACAATTTTCTTAAAAACTAGAAGATTAAAAAGCTTCCGGTTTCTAGTGTTCGATTCAAAATTAATACGAGCATATAGAAAATTTAGTTTTTTATTCCACAAATTTGAGAAAAATTGATCCAAACATTTTTTTTTGCGTTTTTTTTGAAAATTTTGAGTTTAAATGCAAATATTTTGAAAACTATTAATACAAATAATTTAATTTAAATGTAAGATTTCTGGCTTTTAAAACCGTTATTGTTTTGCATTTTAAGTATTGTCGTTGATTTTTAATATTTATTTTTCCATTTAAGTCGTTTTTTTTCGAAAATCACCTCTTCCTCCTAAACGGGACGAGCAAAACAGCAGATTTTACTTTTCCCGTTATCTTAGAATTATTTGCTTCACAGTAAAAAAAAATTCAATCGCGCCCGAGAATGTCCAGGTGAAAATTTTTTTTGCAAGTTGGTCAGATTGTTGAAATACACACTTTTCAGCATGTAATTAACCTATCCTATCTTAATCTGACGCGCTCGAGTACTTCGAGCTATCGATTTTTTACTAATCTGACAACCTGCCCTAGGCGCCCGGCCTTACATAGAGGACTGATACATATGGTGGAGGTACTCAGCAGGGTGCAAGGTACCCCCCTTTATACTAATCTGACGCGTTCGAGTAAATCCCAAAATCCCTTAGTGGGCTCCCCTACTATAGTTGCTGTACTTACTTACCTACTTAATTCACTAATTTTAAATTAGAGCATGTAAGAACAATAGATAAAATCGAAGAGTATAAAAGTTACACACGAAAAGGTACACATTTAACTCCTTCTTTCTCGATACTTAATATGGGTCTATTCAGGCAACAGCGTAAAGTCCCGCCTGGAAAAATGGCAAGTTTTTGTCAAGTTTAATCAAGGCACTGGAAAGGCTTCGGTAGGGAAAATCTAGACAAGGCAAACTTGTAAAATACTCGCGAGGCCCCCGCTAGTAAAAACTTGTTGGATAGGTCTTGTTATCCCATCACAAATACCCCATATATGACAAAAACAAAAAAACAAATATTTTATTCCCATCATACAATGGTAAGACAAATTAAAGTATATACTATTTCATTTTCAACATTGTACAACTGTATTGCGAAATAGCTCAGTAGTTAAGGTAGAGGACTGGCAATCAGAAGACGCAGGATTAAATCTCAGTAGAGAATTTTTTTTTTTTTTGTCTCTCGAGGAAAAAGGGTACTTCACTGGCGAGGCCCTAGAGAATTTCTAGAGTTTCTCTTGCTGGGCACTTGCTAGTATCTATGTAAAACTTTCTAGCCCCTCGCCAAAAACTAGATTGTTTTTCCAGCCGGGGTCGTCATAATCGTTGTAAAGTTTAAAACTTCGTAATTCTGTCGCAATTTGTATGGACAATTTGACAGATTTACGAAGTTTACCACGTTTACGACGACTTTACGGTGTTTCATGAATACCTTTAATATTTTTAATTATGAAAATAGTTGCATTAAGTGAGTAAATGTGTTCTTTACTCCTTTATGCCAAAAATCATTTTATTTCCTCCAACGGAATTGTGGGAGTAAAAATGTATTTAACTCTTTTATGGAAACCAAAATGTTTTGAATTTGATTTTTGTTATGCCTTATTCCACTAACTTCCTTAAGTTTTGTTTTGCATTTACTTCCTTCCCACCATATTTCTTAGAGCTAAATTGGAAACGAGAGATCGAACAAAGACGCCAATCACACAGAAATTTAAGTTTTCATATTGCTTTTTCACACATATTTTGAGTTCAAAATTTAGTTTTGTTTGTGTGTAGTTCTTCCACCATTGACTTCGAAAGCCTTAAGGTAAAACGGCTCATATTTAAAGATTTATCCTTCATCTATCCTGGGTAGCTTGGGTATTGGAATAAAACAAATTTGAATTTATTTTGAAAATACCAACAAAAACGTTTTATTTTTTTCATTAATATATTTCGTCTCTTTTTTCTTCTCCTCAACATTATTGCAAATTTTTATAGTAAACAAAATTTTTTAGTTTAGTTTTTTTTTTGGTTCGCAAACTTTTTGTATTTTTTTTTTCTTATGTCTTTCCATTTTTTTTGTTTTATTTTTATCTGCAATTTCTATATTACAATTTTTTATATATAATCTAATTTGTTTAGCTGGCTCTCTCATATAATAATGATTGAACAAATGGCCCATTAAACACGCATTAAAAGAATAGAAAATTTATAAAAACAAAAAACATAAGCCCTTGCGTATAAAAAAGTGATACAAATAAATAAATAATAATTAACAACAAATTAAGAAAATCACTTCTTAATATCGTTTATTAAAGATTATCATTTTTTTTCCCTAATACATATTCATATGCAGTTAACTTAAGAAGTATGATTTACATTTCAGCTTGTATATGTATGAAAAAGAAACTAGATTTTTTGGTTTCGATTATTTTTTTTTATATAATGTGTGGTTTCTTAAATTTTGCACAATTTTAGTTAAATTTTGTTTTTACTTTTTTTTTTTTTTTGAACTTTGAACATGGGTGTGTAAATTATTTTATTTAAAATTTAATATTGTATATTGTTTGCTTTTTTTTTGTATAAACTTATGGACAAACTAAATCACACTTTAATTTATTTAAGTTTAAGACAAAATTAAAATTGTTTAAATAATATTTGTATTTTCATGGAATACCCTTGCTGCTATTGAATACAAAAGAAAATATAATTTTTAACCTTACACCGTAAAAATTGTGTGTGTGTTTTTTTTTTGTATTTTTAGTTGTTAAACTTTTGCATAAGTTTTTATTTTTTATAAAAAAAAAGTTACTTATTCTGCTTTTATTTGAAAATATTTTCCGAGTAATGTACAGTTGAATATAATAAAAACTTTTATTATAAAGTATAATTTACACCAACATTATTACAATTTTTCTCTTAACATAATTTATTATGAATGAATTTTTGTTTGGTTTTTGATTTCAATATATTTATATAACTTTAATTTTTACAGACTGATTTTGATTTAAATTTTAATGTGTGTGGTTTTGATTTTAATTTTTGTAACGATTTTTGTTGCAGATTTTTTGTTCTGTTTTTTTTTTTTTTTATTTATTTATTTTTACAATCACTATTTTAGTTATTTAATTCTAGATAAAATAACTAAAAACAAACAAAAAAAAAAGAAAAAATAATAATAATAATTTTTATAAAACAAAAAAAATTATAATAATATAATTTTACAATAAAAGAAATTAAAAATAAAATAAATTAATATTATTTCTGAATTTTCCGCTGTACCAGTGCCGTGGGTGAGTCGTTGTTGTGCAGGTGATGACCACCATTCGCAGTGATCGCAGAACCATTTTTGTGTACTCCATTGGAAAGGCTGCCATTTAGGCTGCCATTTAGGCTGCCATTCATCGCTGATTTGACGACATTCGATTGCGTCTTATCGTACGTTGATTTTGTTGCACCATTGCAATGACCATTGGATGTGGCCTTTTCTGATAATGCTGTGGTGGCATCACCATTGCAGTGACCATTCGTTTCGACGTAGCTTTTGTCACGTCTCTGCAAGACGAACATAAGAAGATTCTTGTACTTCTGCAAGGCGTCACAAGAAAAAAAAATATTAATTACAAAAATGATGTTAGTTGATTTAAGTGAGAAAACAATATTTGAGATAGAAATACTGTATAATTGTAGTTTTTCCACGATAAAACTTTAAGAATAAGATAAATTGTTTTGGTGAATGGTTCAAGACTGATAAATGAGCAGTTCACACAAATATAGCATAAAAATGTCACACCAGAGCAAAACATCGCATGAAAGCTTCTGATTTCGATTCTTTTCAGAACAATTGAAAAGGCCATTAGTGTTTCTGGTTTCGGGTTTCGGCAAAACACTGTCCCCAACGAAATTTTGAAAGTTTTCAGCTATTACCATTGTATATCCAATCTATAGTATTCTCATGAAACACGATTTTGTAGGTAGACATTTGGTCGATAGGTTCGCTGTGATCGCCTTACCGAGATCCCTTAACAAAAATTAGTATGACATTTGGACGCATAGATGGCCACGAGCTTTTTTTGTTCATGAGAATACTATAGAATTTATATACAATGCTATTACATTTGAATTATGTCATAATCCTATATTGTGCCCAGGCAGGTGGGTTGTTTCCCTGCAACACACTATAGGATTTGGGGTGGGTGCGATGTTGGGTGTAAGCAAAGTTTCTTTTGCATTTTAAGAATCTGGATTTAAAGAAACTTGAATTTATCCTATAGAACTATCCAGTTTATTGAATGGGTCTTCTTTCCATTTGGTGATTCTTTAGTGGGACATTACCCCCAACATATGGGCTATGGGCTTGAGTCTCACTTGGGTGGGACCTAAGCCCCAAATTCAATTTGGCATTATGACACACTCATGTGGGACATAAGCCCCAAAATCAAAAATTGGCCGTTATTACCCTGCGCCATTTTAAACTGGGTCCAGATCACTAACACGATTCCATTGAACGATCATCGTTTCGACTATTACTCACCCTATTTGTCCATATAGATGTGAATAGAGACAGCTATACAGTCAAAACGACGATCGTTCAATTGAATTGTGTTACGCGATCTGGACCCTGGTTAGCGAAAAAACAAAGAGCTAAAATTTTACAGGAATTTTTATTCATTTATTTGGAAAAAGTAAAGGGGAGCGTATCGTTAAAATTAAACAGTGAGGTTTTTAAGGACCACCCTAATAAGGATTTTGGGTCCGGCCGGGAAATCGAATTCCCTACGTTTTATGGTGGGCCCCTTTTTTATGATTGGAATTCATTCCTAACACATTAGGGGTGAAATTTAGCTTGGGGTAATTTTTTTAACCCTGTCGTTTGGACAAAAATTTTTAAAATTGGCGCCCAATATGTGGATAATGGTAAATCAAAAAAAATCCTTCAATTATTGGAAATTTTCTATCATCAAAATAACGATTTATGTCTTAAAAGAAAGGTTTTGAGTAGACGCATCTTCGGGTAAAATTTCAGTGTTGCCACTTTCCGGAAACATACTTTTTTATGTCAACGGATGGAACCTGCACTTTTTTGATAATTTTTAATATTTTAAACATGAAAAAAGTTGCGGAAATGCCTCTAGATGCCAAACGCGTATTGGGAAATAAAAATTGATATTTTGAAAAAAAAAAAAAAAACGGTGTTGAATAGACCACTTTCGGTTAAAATTTCAATATTGCCACTTATCAGGAACATACTTTTTTTTGTATGTCCAAATGTGGGACTTTCCCTTTATTGGTAGTTTTTAATGTGAAAAAAGCGGTGGCAACTCCTCTGGGCGTCAAACGTGTCTTGCAAAAATAACGGTTGATGTCTTAAAAGTTAAGTGTTTAGTATCCGCAGTCCGCACCTTTTGCCACTTTTCAGAAATATATCTTTTCTATAGCAAAGGGTGGGACCTCCACTTTTTTGGTAATTTTTAATATTTTGAACATGAAAAAAGTTGCGAGAACGCCCCCAGATGCCAAACGGCTATTGAAAAAAAATTAACGTTGACCTCGTAAATGATAGGAGTGTTGAGGAGCAAAACACCTTCGGTTAATATTTCAACTTTGCCAATTTTAGGGAACATACTTTTTTGACATACAAAATTATGTTCCTGAAGAGTGGCATCATTGAAATTCTAGCCAAAGTTTCGTCTACTCCACATCTCCTTTTTTCCAAAATAGCAAATTTTATTTCTCAGTAAGCGTTTGGCATCTAGAGGCGTTTCCGCAACTTTTTTCATGTTTAATATATTAAAATTGATCAAAAATGTGGAGGTTCCACCAGTTGACATAAAAAGAGTAGATATGTTCCCGAAAAGAAAGCCACACTGAAAATTTACCCGAAAGTGTTTCTACTCAAAACCTTTCTTTTAAGACATTAATCGCTATTTTAATTATGGAAATTTTCCAAATAATTTACTAATTTTACTTTAATTTACCATTTTCCACGTATTGGGTGCCATTTTTAAAAATGGCGTCCAAGTAACGGGATTACGAAAATAAATCCAAAGCTAAATTAAATCCTTAGCATGTCAAAAATAAATTTCAAATATAAATCCCTCCCCAAAAAGTGAAGGGATTTCGGTTTCCTGGCTGCACTACAGTTTGGGCGTTATTTTATAAAAAAGGGAATCCAAGCGACAGGCTCACAAAAAAGACTCCCAAGCTTAATTTTATCCTTGAGCCTAGTGTCATACTTGTGAAGCGTGTCGTGAATCCATACATAATTTTCATTTTCGTTCATAAGTGAACGTGCTCATGAAGCAATGATGTGAAGAGTTTTTGTTCACGAACAATTCCCGTGCAAAATGTATGGGAACTCTTGGTAAACAGTTGACAGTTCGATTACAAAGAAAAATGCCTTATTGGGGTCATTGTGGTTTTAAACACCAAACGTTCACAACACATTCGCAAGTCTACCAACAAAATTCTGACCTTGCCTATTCTTGAAATGCATAAAAACTGCAAATTTGGAGCCTTACTCCAAGTTCCTAGCATGCTTGGTTCGTGAGATACACGATGTGACCTACTTGCTTCATATTGAAGTCAAACTTGGGAAATTTTGACCTAGCCTATTCTTGAAATGCATAAAAACTGCAAATTTGGAGCCTTATTGCAAGTTCTTAGCATGCTTGGTTCCTGAGATACACCATGTGACCTGCTAACTTCACTGTGAAGTTAGCAGATCAGTATGAATTTTTTTTCAAAAAAAGAACTTCAAAATTCTGACCTAGCCTATTCTTGAAATGCAAAAAAACTGCAAATTTGGAGCCTTACTAAAAGTTCCTAGCACGCATGGTTCCTGAGATACGCCATGTGACCTGCTAACTTCACTGTGAAGTTAGCGGGTCACTAAATTACACCGTTATTTGGCGAACTGCAAAATCGGGAATAGAAATGCAAAAAAAATGCAAACAAACTGCAAATTCCTGTCAAGGTCCCAATTGCGCGGGTGAAAGTTGCCCTGCTAACTTCACAGACGTCGAGAGTCCACTGTATTTAGATAATATTTAGATTAGTATAACGCCCACAAAATTCCTTGGTTACAATAGGTAGGTATTTTGATTACAAAACTTTAGGTAATTCTACTGCGTGCTCTTTGGTCAGTTACTAACATCAAATTTATTGCGATTACTGTTACAAATGATGAATTTTTATAATGAGTTTAATATTAGGTTTGAACAATTTCAATAAAAGAAAAACTTTTTAAAAACTTTTTCGTTAGTCTATAAAATGTTCTTATAACTTTACTGTCTTAAGTACTAAAATAATAATACCGCACATTCCATTATTATTCATCAATCAACTGGTTTAACAGTTTATTATTCGAGTAGAACTTTGTAACTACTTGCTTGTGTGCTGCAAGTATCTTCATCTCCATGTTGATTCAAATCAAGTAAGAAATTAAAAAAAAGTCTTCACTCAAAAAAAAAAATCGATAATGCTTAACCAAGGTGGCATGCCGCATGGCAGCAACATGATGTAATAACTTTCACCTGTTATTTTGTTTTACCATAATTCCTTTGAACATTGTCAGTGAATCAAAAAAAAAAAAAAAACAGCTAAATAAAAATTATTACACGTTATAGTGTTGGTGACTATAGGCTAAGCAAATTATGACGAAACCAATTGGTAATGAACTATGTATTTCTGTGCCGCAGATGTCCAAGTAGGTAATTATATTATGTGATCAGTATTTTTTTGTTTAATTTTTTTTGTCTGTAAATAGACAGCAATCGTTTAAATAAATAGTACCTAAGGTATGACGCCGGCCGTATTCAATAATAATATCGAAGGAATTACAAAAATACTTTTTGGGTGCTAATTTGGCGTTTCCTAACCATAGTATTATCGATTATAGTGCCATTACCGGTGCACAGTGGGGTGTTTTACTGCGTAAAGCATGAATTAATTTGTATCACAACAAAAACATGAATATTAAAAAAGGAGCCAAGTTCTTATGTGTTCAAGAAACCTGTGCGTAAAAAGTCAGCCAAAAAAAGTAATGAGATCTAGAATATATGCCAAGTTTTAAGTTCATGAAGTTTAATATCAAATATCTTAAGTAGAGTAATATCGAAACAATTCCAAATCATGACAGAAATTTGGTAATTAATGATTACTGTTTAAAATTTGGTGGGTTCACTGGTCAAGTTTTCATACATTTTAAACATGTGATTTAGTAAGTATTTAAGAGAGAACTTGCCAAGTAAATCCACCATATTTTAATCAGTAATCATTAATTACCAAATTTCTGTCATGATTTGGAATTGTTTCGATATTACTCTACTTAAGATATTTGATATTAAACTTCATGAACTTGAAACTTGGCATATATTCTAGATCTCATTACTTTTTTTGGCTGACTTTTTACGCACAGGTTTCTTGAACACATAAGAACTTGGCTCCTTTTTTAACATTCATGTTTTTGTTGTGATTTCACTCCTTTTTGCAAAGATTTATTTTGCCAGGTGAAAGTCAAGCCCTACCGCTCTACAAAGTTTCATAATTCTACGACAACCGAAAGTGCTCCATACAAATAATAGCAATTCTGCTAAAGTGGGTGGATGGCACCCCCTCTGAATGGACAATTCCAAATTTTCAATTTTTTCCTTTCTAAGTACTTTTCAAGTCCTACCGACCTACCAATTTTCATCGTTCTACAACAATCGGAAGTGCTCCATATAATTCATAAGAATTTTTAAGAATGTGGGTGGATGCCACGCCCCCTGTATGGAAAATTCCAATTTTTCATTTTTTTCTTTTTAAGTACCTCAAACCCTACCGACTTATCAATTTACATTGTTCTACAGCAATCGGAAAGGCTCCATATAATTTATAGAATATTTAAGAATGTGGGTGGATGCCACGCCCCCTGAATAGAAAATTGCAGATTTTCGATTTTTTCCTTTGTATGTACCACAAGGCCTACCGTTGTGCGAAATTTCAAGTTTCTACGATATCGGGAAGTGCTCCATAATTTTGATGATCTGTCAGTGAATCAGTGAGTCAGTCAGTTACGGTTTTTGCGATTTTTGAAGTCCTATATCTTGGGAACTACTAGTGCTAAGGAGTTGAAATTTGATGAGCCTCCTGGGTTTGATCAGCTCAGCAAATTCTGCGAATTTGAAGTTTCTGACTTCTGAATTGCCTGAGTTTATTTCTGTAAAAAGGGTATAGTGCCGCGAACTTGGCTGGGTACTACCGTATTATTGATAAATGAACAAAAAAAAATGAACAAACAAACAAATATTAACTGATCTCCAGTCCATCCAATTGGCAATTGTCAATTCAGACAAGAAATACACCCGTCAAAAAAATTAAAGGAACAAGGTTTTTTTTCATTTTTTGTTGGTGTTTCTTGAAGAGCTTTATCTTTGTAATGAGTGGTCGTATTGAGTTGAAACAAAAAGAATTATACAGCTCTATGTATGTATTTTGTTTCGAGATTTGTCTGCAAAAACTTTCAAGTTTTCTGGATTTATGGATTTTCTAGAAGCACATGTGGAATTGTTGGAATATCAGGGTGCATTTGTATTAAAATACGAAATTGTTATGTCCTTTTTGAAAAATCCTTTTCGATTGTTTTGAAGAAGACTGCAGTTTTATAAGGAGTAAGAAATACAGTTGAACCATATGGACGATTTTTTAGAAGATACATTTTTTATAAAAATTTCGAATCCAAAATTGGATGAACTGGGGTTATATGGCACCATTTTAAGTATTCTTTTTAGGAAATTGGCCCTACACTTATTGTATTGAGTCCCTATATAAGAATATCCTTTATTATTTTGTGGCACCGAATGAATCCAAAAATTATTTGCTGGAAATTTACAACTTTGTCACCCTGTATCTTAAACAATTTTTGTAGCACATGCACTCTTAATATACAGGGTCTCCCCTAATTCGTCAGTAATATTTGAAGGCATGATTCTTGGGCAAATTCTAAGTAAAAATTGTATGGGGGAAAAGTTGAATTTCCCACCCTTAGGCAGGGAGGGGGCAATTTCTGAAACATTGACCTTAAATGCCAAAAAAAAAAAAATGGAACAAGTTCCCCCCATACAATTTTTTTCTTAGAATATACCCAAGAATCATGCCTTAAAATATTATTGATGAATAAGGGGACACCCTGTATGAAAATGTAGGAATTGAAGAGTTCTCAAAAAAAAAAATTACTTGTTTTTTTTTTGTACAGATAAACAAGGGACACGATAAACGTAGCTGGGCGAGCTGGTGATGGTGATGGCAACCAAAATAAGTTTCTACGATATTTTCAATGTTTTTGCTATGAAGTTTCAACATTTCAAAACGTTGTTCGAGATGTATAACAATTCATTTATAATAACCGTCTGTAATTTTAATTAATCAAAAGAGATCGCATTGAAAGCTTAATGTTGACAATAAAAATGGTGGGAAATTTAACATGAAAGCTTTCGTTTGAAGACCTCTATTTAAAAAAATATGTACATATTTAAGAAAGTGGGCGTGGCGCTGGTGATGGTAGGCATGTTAGAAACCTGTTTCTTTGCTCTAAAAATAATTTAAGAAGCAGACATATCGGGGCATATTGACAGATATTACTTAAGTTGTTGCCAGGGAAAACAAGAGTTTATCTGATTAAGTTTCAATAAGATAATCTCCAAGTTTGCGTGGATACAGATTAGACAAAGTCTATAACTACATAATATGCCCTATTGAATTTTACTTTCGTCTTTCTATTTTGACTCACTTCTTTAATCCTATTTTTAATCCATTATGTCCCACTGTTCTAAAGCCAATGAAAATGAAATTGATACTAGACTTTTAGTCTGAAAAAGTGTTGTAAACTTGAAGTAGGTAACTTCACTGTTATAGGTATAGTGACTAAGTGGATTTAAAAATCAAATTAAAATCTTCGTGCAAATTTGTTATTTGATGGGTTGACCCAGTTAATGGTATTAAGTAGATTACCTAGATATATTGCCTAAGAGCCTTATACTCGTATGGTATATACAACATAGGTATTTGATGTTTGTAAATACAATAATATGGCGCTGATAGTTTGTGCAATACAAAATAAAATACCAACAATTCGTTGTTTAGCTATAGCCATGAACATTTTTTTGTATTGAAAAACTAACATGACCACGGGAGTATCTATATCTGTATCCTCGCGTGCGTCCAGGACGCATGCATGTTTGTGGTTCCGGTTGTGCCTTTGATTTGATTATAATTTTTTATTCCTAGAGTTTACTAACCGTTATTACCTATACATGTATAGTTTAGCAGGTAACGTTATATTTTATATAATGTTCAGTTTTTATTAAAAAAAAAATTCAAGGTACGGCTGATAAGAAAGAGCCAATCAGTTAGAGTATGGCTAGGACCACACTTGCGATTTTCAGTCAGTGCGATTAAAAAATAACTATTTCCATGCACTCACTTGCGATTATCTGTCGGGCGATTATATATTATCGCAAACAAGTCAAAAGTGCGTGCAGATCCATTTAATTTCATTTGATCTATTTAATTTTGCGACTGAAAAAAAAACGCTCAAAAAATAGATTTGGTTCCATTTTTATAATCGTTGCGATTTTAAAATCGCATATGTGTGCAGTGCACTCACAATTCAAAACGTGGGTCTTATTTCTTGCGGCTAAAAAATCGAACGATTGAAAATCACAAGTGCGTACATGACTTTTTCTAGTTGCGATTACCCTTTTCTAGTCGCGCTATTTAAGGTCGCAAGTGTGAGCACAAGCAACTTAGTCCGTTTATTTCATTTAAACTTTCGACAATCTCACCGCCAGAAAAATGGAACAAATTTTTGACTTTTAATCGTCACAATTTCTCGGTAGCATGTGCGTTCATTCTTATTCAAGTTCATGTGTTATATTTCTGGCGACACAACAGTCACGCGATTGAAATTGCAAATGCGGTCCTAGTCTAATCGCAGTATAAATCCAAACATGAGTTCTATGTTTGAAAGGTTCTATGTAGAATGTATACGCCAATGCTCACTCGCCTGGATTTATATTGAAAAAAAGTAAGGTGCCCAGTGAAATGGACCTGAGGCATATAACTTCTAGTAAATTATATTTTTTTTTAATAAACACGCTCACGTAAGGGGAAATGACTGCCCTTCAAAAATGTTATTTTAACATTGATTGAGTATGAGATATCATTTGTGCATTTGCTTTAAATATCTGAATATTGAAATGGGAAAGATAAGGAACTAAACATTCATGTAGTACGGCTGAAGAAAGACCCTCTGAGCAGGAAAATACTTTTATATAAACTGCTTCTAAATATTATCAGACATTTAAAATTTTTCAGTTTTACCAATGTAGAAAAGGGATATTTTAGGGATATTTTAATTTGACTGAGTTTTCTCATATCTCTGATTCAAAAAAAGAGGTTGTTTCCCTCGCACATGCGAAGTCTATGCGAAAAAGCATTATGGATGAGGGACAATTATTCTGACAGCAAGATATCAGCTGTTGTTGACTGGAATGACTTAACAAAAAAAATTTTAAAATTTAATGAGACAGAAACGAGCTTTTAGTTTACAAGGACATTTAAAATCTTCTTAAACATAAAAGCATTTGGTGAAACCAAAAAACATCATTTAAAGATTAAAAGGCTTTTAAAATAATTAAAAGCCTTTCGTGAAATCTGCCATAAGTCTTTTTTTTTTAGATTTAGTTTGGTTAATTTTGTGTGTTTGTATGAAATCTCAAAATATAATGGTAAGGTTTGCATAAAATATTTATTTTGAGTTCTATTCATTCTCTGTTCATCATTTAAATGGCAAATAATCATATTCAATTTTTAAATGAATGAATTAAAGTTGTTATATCCCCACTTAGACCATATAAGTTGGTCCATTCGTCCATTGTGAAAAAGCAACCAGCTAAGTGAGACATATCGTTGTAGGTGTTACCGTTGTTTTTAATATTTGTTTTCTGTTTAAAATCCTCAACGGGGGGTAATAAACCCCTCCTCCTATATGATTTCTTACTGTCTTAACATTATTTATACACTCGATCTTTTTGTAACGCCTTAGGTTTATATCTATATCTATATAATCAGAATAATAGTCAGACATTTTTATTTGCTACCCTTCGTCCCAGACTATAACCTACTTATACACAAAATGTTAGTCTGTTGAATTATGGAACTTGGTGATTACTTAAGGTGATATAAAATTGTCTGTAATTATAGTAATTTATATAAAAACAAATGTTATGATTTGTCCTTATTAATTATTTATGTTCAATGATTGTTTGGAACGATAAGTAAAATGGATTTTATACTTTAGAAGCGAATATGAGAACTTTTTTGTTCGTACTGTCTCAAGAGACAAGGGTGGTTTTTTATGAATTTATATTAAATGTAAGACATCAGTTGATATCAATCGTTATTTAAAAAAAAAAACTAAACTGACAATCTAGATCGATTGGGATTTGAAAATATTTATGGAACCATAGTAATTGCTGACATCCCCTGAGCGTTGACCCTAGATATCACCTATCTACCTACATAAACTTTTAGAATATTAAATATTATTTTCATATCAAATCTCATCCATACTGTAGGAGTAGTTTGTGAGTAATAAGAAAAGTGAAGAAGGATTTCACTGAAACAACTTTAAATTTGCTTTCTTCATACATAAGAACAAAAAAGGTACCTCCTACTAAAATTTTATTTATATTATTGGAGCCATTTCCGAGAAATCAGGGAAAGTTACAAATATGAGTAATAAGCAATAATATTCAAAGGTGAATTAAACTAAGGCTCCCAATCGTTTGAGCCATTTCCAACAAAATTGGAGATTGGTGGATTTTACTTAATTTTCTATTTAATTTGATTCTCTCACTCATTTGGACAAATTTTGAAAATTTCATTCAAACAAATTGGAGATGTTTCCGAGGAATGAATATTCAAAGAAAAATGAGTGAATTTTACAAATTTCCCTCTAAAGTTTTTTTTTCTCGCTCTTATAAAAAAAAACTCTAAAATTTTCATCCAAATCCCCAGGAAAGAATAAAGTGGGTGCGGCAGTGGGCGGAATAAATAAAAAAAATCATTTTCCAATTTTTGTTCGTAAGAATAAACTCTAATACTATCATCAAAATTATTTGAGTCATTTTCGAGAATAGAGCAAATAGACTCGTTTTCGAAAAACTAAGAAAATTAAAAGTGGGCGTGGCAGTGGGTGAACTCATTAGATTGATTAGGGACCAAAAAAAAACGTGCTTTAATTTTCATTTAAAAAAAGAAGAAACAAAGATGCTCCAAGGATTCCACCTGCGACAGCAACTGCAACACATTTTTGGAATTTCTTGAGGACATTGGTGCAAAAATCCTAAATGGCAGAGGATATAAAGACAAAAATGGTTAATATACGTTTGTAAGTAGCAGCAATTGATTATTGTTGTCCCTAGATGATTTTTTCGTTGGTTGTGAAACTTTCTCCGCCCACATGCCATTAATCTGCTTCATAAAATCCATCACGAGTACGAGAAAGAGTACTAGGAATCTCCTTCCTCGGTTAATATGGTCCGAAAATAAATGTCTTTCCTACAATACAAAACTTGAGTCACTTGTGCCTCAAAAAATAATAGCAACTGATTCAAATGATGGCGATTGCAACTCAGTCAAAAACTATATAAAGGGTGTTTTTTTAAACATGTGGTTTTCAATCTGGCAATACTTTTTTCGGAGTTGTTTTTTTTGGCAGCTGTCACTTGATTTATGCTCAGTTTGCCTTGCATCTTCAGAGACGCCGTACAGTGCTCACCGCAGACGCTATTGCTGCTGTGGAGTAGAGTATCGAAGAAGGCCCGAATGAGTCCATCCGCCATCGCGTCGAAAATTAGTGGTCAAATTCTAATAGTCTTTCAATACAAATTCTCTCCGGCTTACTCTTCCCTTTACCATAACCATAAAGGAAGCATGGTTGCGAGCGGGACATTACTTAAAAAAATCCAAATATTCTTTGATTGAATTAGTGCGGGTCACTGTGGCGTACACTTGTTTTTTTTTTGTATATATGTTTGCAATACTGAAGGCTAACTAACTCTTTTCCCAAAATTATGTAATTGAAAATGGAAATGGGATGAATTGAAAATATTATTGGCAATTGGTTAATACCAAGAGCCGAAACAAAGCACATCTAATGCTCTTTTGAGCTATTATGTCTTATAATAGACGCGTACTTTGCAGCTTGTGTGCAACTAATGATTGTTTTAATAGCCAACTGTATTTCATCGCAGCATACAAGGTGCAAATTGCGAAGCATACAGCTGGTCCTAGCTAAAAAAAAAAAATTGAAAATTGATTGAAGCTGCGGGACGAATATTGTACGCGTCTATGATGAGTTGCTTTGTGTATGTATGTTTCATCTCCTTATTGGTTAAATAAAAAATAAATATTCATAAAATGACATGAACCCTGATTTTTATTTTAGTCGTGGAAAAATATATATCAGTCTCATTATTTTGTTTTCTTAATAGTTTGTATACATACCCTATTATTTCCTTTGTAGGTGGATTTGTAGAATTCATTGAATAAGAAGAAGAACATAACAGCATGCATTCCAATCCACCACACAAATGCTTTTGGATAATTACACTCAATAAATAATAATTGGAAGGCATGTACCATAATAGCAACAAATTGAATCTAGAAAAAAAAAATGTATACAATTCAACATTAAATTTGTTTACCATTTGAAATAAACAAATATTTTCAAATACTTACCATTTGAAGAGTAGTGAGATACTTTTTCCACCACAAGTATTTTTGGTATTGTGGTCCCATGGCAGCAAATAAGTAGTATGTATACATCACAATATGAACAAATGTATTTAGGAGACCAAAGAACGTACTATGACCACCTTAAAAGATAAGAAAGAATAATTTAGAAAAAAAATTAATTTAAAAATATGAAACTTAAATATTTAAGTAGAGCATAAGCGCTCATGTGACAAAAAGTTGCACATAAGCTTTTAAGTAAAACATAAATGCATAAGTTTCGTATCAGCAAACGGGTCTTAAAGGCTAAGCTCAAGAGTGGAATATAATTTTGATTCATTTCAATTTTCAGCTTTTAGCCTAGTCCACGGAGACAAAAATGATTTTCATTTAAAGTTAAAAGTTATTTTGAAGCAATAAATAAAATCAGCAAAGTCCAAATACTAGTGCAAGACTTCTTTTTGGCTATGGCTGATTTATTTCAGAATTACAGGTTATTTTAAGATCTAAGCTCTTCTAAATCAAGATTTAAAGTTTAAGTATAGAAATGCAAATATTACTGAAAACACTCAGGCGAAAATTTGTATACATCAGCTCCAAGTCTGATAAAACTGATTGCTGCAATCAATACATCGCATATGAATATTTAATATATTTGACGGTAGGCGTATGAACACACGTGTCTTAGAGATCTACTATGGCTTGGATAGTTCATTTTATTTTCAATAATTTAAATTTAATAAAATACAAAAACAAATACCGGAACTGCATTTGAAGTAAGTGCATATAGAATTTTAAATTCTTTTTAAATATTAATTCATTGTCAAACTAGTTTGATTATATCATTTTATTCGTTCAACTTTAATTACATCCTCTCCAACTGATTAAATACCAGTTCTAATTTATAGTAGTTAATATTTCTTATTTTAATTTTATTGCTTATGAATAAAACATTTTGTTTTTGATTTACCAAAAAAAAAAAAATGTTTTAAAACTATCAAAATCTAGCTTTTAAGGATTAAAACAAAATTTAGATCGGAACAAAATAATCAAACAGTGGTTAAATTATAAAAAAAGGAATTGGAATGTTGACAAATTATTCTTTTTAAATTCAAATCAAGAACGGAAGATTATATACTATATGGGTATTTTCCATATAAACCAGCTCTGGAACTATAATAAACATAAAATATGACTTTGAATTAAAAAAAAATAAAGAAATAGCGATAAAATATTAAAAATCATCAAAGTTGCATTTCCAAACTGGAAATATCATAAATCAGATTTTTTATTATTATTAATTATTTTGCTTTCTGAACTACTTGATGGTTTATAGAAGAATATTCTGTTGCAAATAGCTAGTAAGGAACCGATGTATGTATGTACCTACTTGTAATTTAATCATATACTAGCTGACCCACCCCGTCTCCAGTTGGGTAGACAACAAATTTTCTAAAATAAATTTACTATTAATCGAATTCCGGATAATGGAAATTCGACTGTATTATTTTATTTTATTTCATTTTGTGAGAATACAATTTCATGATTAATTGATTTGTTTTCAAACTCAATTGATTTTGTTTATATAAGAAAGGTACCCAGAGTGTGTTACTGTACCTTTTTGACAAATAACCACAAGACTGAATTTAACCAAACTTCACAAAAACACTCCCTGAACAATATTAAAGATTACCTAAAAATAATTATACAAATCGGTAGAGCCGTTTTTGGGTTAATGCGTGACAAAGGGAAATTGGGATTCGGTTTTGTATTTGTATACTAGCTGACTATCAAATCAAATAAATCGAACGTATGTAAGTATAAATCGAAAGTGAAATGTTAAATTTGAAACTGAAAGTGAGCTGTTGTTGTCACTGTTGCTGGTAGTAATTTCGAGGTAGTCAAGGAGTTCACCTACCTCGGAACAAACACCAATTCCACGAACGACACCTTAGTGGAAATCCGTCGAAGAATTACCCTAGTGAATCGCTGCCACTTCGGTTTGGCGAAACAAATGGGTTCAAAGCTCCTTTCTCGAAAGACAAAATGCTAATTCTACCAGTTCTATTATACGGGCGCCGAGTGCTGGGAGATAATTAAATAAGAGGAATTGATACTGAGCACTTTCGAGAGAAAAATTCTTCGTCCGATATTTGGTCGTATATGCGAATTGGAGGAGAAAATTCAATCGTGAATTGTACGAGCTGTACCAAGATGTGGATGTAGTCCAAAGCGCCAAAACACGTCGACTACACTGGCTCCACTATATCGAGCGAATGGGCAACAACGCTCAAGCCAAGAAAATCTTCGAATCCCACCCCCCAGGTTTGAGACGAACAGGAAGGCCAAACCTCCCTTTAAGAAAGCAGGTGGTTAAAGACGCAAGAGCGCTTGGTCTCGACAACTGGAGAGAGCCTGCAAGGGACCGCAACCGATAGAAGACCGCAGTATGAAGTCGCAAAAGATTGCAATCCGTTGATGGTGACCAAATATTGGAAACAAAAAAAGATTGCAATCTTCCACAAAACCCCATTAGGTTAGTTTAAGACGAAAGCTAGTAACTATATGATTTTTCAAAGATGAATGAAGGTATTTGAAAGATTGAAATAGAGTTTTGATGGCAACACACTTCAAAATTACCTTAGAAGTTCAATCGAAAAAAATTACCTCGAGAATTAATATATCTAACAATTTTCTTAAAAAATGTATTTTTTATCAAAATTTTAAATTCGAATATCTCAAGCAGAGTACAGAGCATCAATTAACATTAGATAAGTAGCTATATTTGTTTCATTTTTAAATTCAAATTCTATCACACAGTCTAATCAATAAATTAGTGTCTTCGAGTTGATTTTAGGAACAGTTATAGCACGTCCATTTTCAACTCGTGCTTGAGTTCAAATAGGTTGTCAGAAAAAAAACCTTATACTGAGTTTTGTTGGAAATTGTGTATGCTTTCAAATGTTTTTAGATGTAATTTAAGAATTATTATTACGAGTAGCTTAGTCAAAAGTGAAAAACTACAAAATCATTTTTTGTATTTTTTTTAGTAGCATACCTTATATTCGAATTCAGCACCACTGAAAACAAATATTAAGACAAAATCAAACAACCCCGCAATTTAAAGGCTACAACAATAGGTTGCCCTGCCTTACTAGGTGGAAGAAGTAGATTTGTTCCACATTTAGCGAGTTCATCGGCCTTACAATTGCCTGGAATGTCTCTATGCCCATCCCATACTTAGGTGAATGTAAAACTACTTCGCCATCTCCAGCAGAGATTAACGGCAATTTAGGTCTGTTAAAGATTAAGTAGAGACCGATTCCAGAGATTAGATAGTTGTTTGTCTATCCGAGAAGATGCGGATATGTGTGGTTGATAACACGTTTTCTTTCAGCCAAGGTAAGGCTTCTTTGATCGCCATAAGTTCCACCTGGTATATGCTACAATGATTAGGAAGGCGGAAGGAGAGACTTAATTTTAGTCTTTTTGAGTACACAGCTTTTAGGCTAATGGCTGTATTCAGCCCCGAATCTACGATTTTTTCGAACCGGGGCAAAACTTGATAAAAATGAAAAAAAAACATATCTGCTTGGTTGGATTTTTTGTCACTGGGAGAATAAAACTTTTTAATGGATGTGCAGCCCATACCTATTCAGCAACTTATTACTATAGATAAGAAAACTAACAATGCCTAAACAAAGATGATACACAACCAAGGTTCGTAGAACGATAAAATATGATTCGTTCTCTCGTGAACAATTCAAAAAATTTTGTTTTTGATTCGATCACGAATCTTATTTTTTGGTTCCTTATAAAATTCGTTTTCATTCGAATCAAATCTGCAAGGATCTGTAAAATATGGTTCGTTCCCGAGTTTATCATTCCCTTAGCCAAAGAAAGAAAAATGTAAATTCACGACAGGACACAATTTCGAAAAGCCAAAGTTACGCAAGATAGAGTATCGAAGTACAAAGTTCCGAAAAAAGTTTTTAAATCCTCGGGACTTCGTTGTTCCTTGAGCGATTCCAATGAAATTGACAGAGGTGATAGCTGAGACAGAGTTATAGCAGAAAAAAAATATTTTCAAAATAGTATGTTTCTAAAATATGTCAACATTTTGCAACTTCGTTCTTTCTTGAGAGATTGCAATGAAATTTATTCAGGTGATAGCTGATACAGAATTGTAACAGAAAAAATATTTCACAACAGGATCTTTCAAAAAATGTTAACACATTATAACTTCGTTGTTCTTTGAACGATTTCAATTAAATTGACACACACAATTTCAAACCCTAATAGTACGAGAGCTAAGCAACGTCAAAACATACGTAATTTTAGATTGGCTGGTTCTTCGATACGCGTGAGAGCAGTCTCTGGCTGGTGGGAAATTTTGTGTTATCCACCATTTTGAAAAAAGGTGTTGAAAAAGGTAAATCCAATTTTCTCGGAGAGTAACATGTTTTATTTGATTTTGTAAGTTAAAATATCTTTTCAATTTTTCGTTTTCAAAAATTATCGACAACATGAAAAATTGTTGTCGAAAATTGTAAAAATGGTTTTCAGCGTTTATCTCACTTTTTGTTCATCGGAACGAAAAAATTTTTACCATACAGATTTTTAGAGCACCCGATTTTCTACATTTGTGGGTATTTAGATGTTTTGTGAATAAAAAAAGATCTAAAATACAGTGTAATAAAGTTGTCAGTATCCAGCAAATAATTCTTTAGGCAAGACTAGGACTTGTACGGCTAGGTGCAACGCTTGTTGAGGGACACAGTTCAAATGTTTTATTATTGTAGAAGGGGGATCTAGCTCCTACAGTTTAGGGAGGAGGGAAAGTTTTGTAAAAATACATTTACATACAATGCAAAAAACTGTTGTTAAAAACATCAGAAAAACTTTTAACAATGTAATACAGCTTGTTTCTTTTTTGATTTTTAATTTAAAATTATTTTAAATGGATAAATAATAATAGAAAAACTGCTAAAGGTTGACGGAGAAATACAATTTGATATTCCATTGCCGCATCTCAATTCATTTTATTTCATTCAGCGTCGCAATTCTCAGTTTTTTCAGTCAGATAGATTTGGCGTTTACGCTTGGGTGAAAGCCTTTTTTAATGCTTAATTAAAATTAAAAATGTTCACATCAAACGAAATGTGCATTTTGTCAGTTTTTTCAGTCAGATAGATTTGGCGTTTACGCTTGGGTGAAAGCCTTATTTAATGTTTAATTAAAATTAAAAATGTTCACATCAAACGAAATGTGCATTTTGTCAGTTTTTTCAGTCAGATAGATTTGGCGTTTACGCTTGGGTGAAAGCCTTATTTAATGCTTAATTAAAATTAAAAATGTTCACATCAAACGAAATGTGCATTTTGGATCAAATTCATCTTTAGAAATCTAAGGCTTTCCTCCCGCTCAAAAAAGTGAAGAATCTCGAAACAGTGAACAGGCCTGGTTTTTATTACTTCACTATATCGAGCGTCTTCTGTATATAGCCAGTGGGTGATACGAGGTTTAAGACCCCATTTGCTCCCAACGGCTTTTTCGGATGACAAAAGCAGTGCCACTGTGGCCTTTTTGACTCTTTCTTGTATATAAGGTTTCCACTTTTTATCCAAAATAAGATCATCCAAATATTTTTCTGGATCAGTGAATGTTAGTGAAGTACCTATGATAGAAGGGGGATGAATATGAGGAATTTTATAGTAGATATAGATTTTATTATTTAACAAAATTTGAAGACAAAACAATTACAAATTTTGTTTATAAGGTCAATTGTACGACAGCATCAAACTTCCAATGGCAAATATGTAAACAAAAAAATATCAAACTACAAAAACTTCCAAACTCTCAAATCTAGTAAAAAATTTAATAAGTTTCTATAGATAAACTATTAAGGTCACGTCTTTCTATAACATATAGTAATTTGGCGAAAGTTATAATGTTTTTTAATATAATAAATTCAAATATTTGCTTTCAAACAATTTCATTTTATAGCAAAGTTATTTAAATTGAAAAATTAATATACATAAATATAAATAAAAAATTAAAATTAATATCTTACCTGGTGTAAATTTAACTCCAAACCAAACAGACATTGGCATACATCCATGATGAATTACATGTAAAGTAGTAACTTGGCTAGTTTTCTTTCGCAACACGAAGAACATCTACAAAAATACAAAATAAGACAACAAAAACAATTAATAAAACAAATATCTATAAAAAAAAGCTTTAATTCAAATCACACGATTATTACAAAAAAAAAGAGAAGAAAAAAAGAAATTCATGTGCCAAAACAAACAAAAGTTTCAATGAGCCCAGCTACGATATAAAACATTAATATGGTTTCCATTTTGAAATTAACATATTTTTTGTGTGCTGAATTTATAATTTTCACGAAGAAGTAAAAAAAAAAACAAGATTTTGAAAATTCAAGTTCATGGACGATATTGGAACTGGCTAGCAACTAACTTCTTTTTTTTTTTACCTACTTGTTTCGGTTTATTTTTGTTATATCATCATATTCATAATAATAATGATAGAAAATCTAAAATCAGAGACACGCGTGCCTACGTTGATTTTTCAATTTCATCACACGTTACGAATATTTTATTGGAAAATAATTATTTTGATCTATTTTATGGATGTATGTTTAAAATATTTGCACCTCAGCAATGGTGTAAGATTAAGAGATTTTTTTCTCTTGTTCGATTGAAAAAGAAATTTTATTTTTATTTGGCATTCATATTAGCAGCAGCATTTCTTAAACTTTTTAATGAAAAAAAATTCAACTCTTCCCTCTTGCGTACAAAAATAATATGATGAACATCACATTTAACATAAGAGCAGCATATGAATTTTTTCACCAAAACCTATAACAAGGCGAGCTTAACATTGAGGAAGAATACAAAATTCAAAACTTTTAGAAAAATCGTCAAAATAAGGGGCTTCATCGGAGTCTATGGAAATCTTATCCGGTTGATTTAAGGTACCATGATATTTAAGCTTTGTTTTACACCCGAAACCTTAAAAAGGGGTGACAACCACCTTGAATTTTCTTAATTCAAGAACTGAAGTGAATTATTTTGTAGTAAATATTGGATTTACATGAACAAATATTCCCGACAATATTTCATATCCTTGAAGTAAACACCACCATTTTTAAACGTAGTGCTCAACCTATGGCCATGAGCCATAAAAAAAATCACAAATTTGAAAATCTTACGGGTGAGTTTTCAAATATGCTATTTTCTATCCCTTGGAGCTTAGACAAATGGCAGTAAAAGTTGAGCACAGTACCTACAGCACATTTTTTTTAAATCAAAAATGGCGGTCCTAACTTCATGCACATCTATAATTTCAACAAAGGAGAATAGGAAAAAGCAGTCTACAAGACCAATAACGAAGAGACATAATATGTCATTGAAAAGGTATTTTTGTGTATTAAAATAGCTACTATGGGGGCTTACTTCAAATTGCTGTGTGAAAACAGTTATTCGCTAAAAAGGATTGTGTTCTGGTGTAAAACAGTTATTCGTAAACTAATGAAATATTGTGGTTCATTTTAGTGCGAACAAAATTTGTTTTTAGTAGATATGGGCAAAAAAGTTTGAACGTAAGTTCAACCAATAACAACGGGACTTATGTACATAGTTGGAAAGGAAATTTTGTGTACTACAAAAGTCAATAAGTCAGCCTTTTTCAAATTACTGTGTAAAAAAGGCTATTCACTAGTATACTTACTAGTATTTCTAGTATGATATCTTCAAAATTATTTTTATAAACAGATTCACAAATTAAAAAAAATAAATAAAATCAACATTTTTCGAAAAAAGCTTTTTCACAAAATAGTTTGTAAAGCCACTAGTCCAGTAACTATATACATTAGACCTTGCGTCAGGTCCGGTAGTTCTGATTTTTTGCTGAGTTGTTTATGATGTTGGCCTAGTATTAAATCTGATTTTTCGACCTCGAGCGCCGAACGCAACATAGGTAAAAATCCAAAAAACCGCGAATTTTTCGCTGTTTTTTCACTTATTGGCTATTTTAACCATTACGCCTTAACTTCCGAATAAAACATTGATCTACGATTTCAACCTTACTAAATTTGCTTCAATTTGAGTCCAAAGCCGGTTCTGTAGACATAACGGTCTCCAAGGGACGGCATTTCAAAATATAGCAATAAAAAATTTAAAATAACAAGTAGTATATAAAACAGTATAATAACAAAAACATGGTCTTTGACATATGCTGCATAAAAGCAATAGAGCGTGTAGATTGGGCCAAAAGAAGAAAACAATAGTACCGGATGGGGGGTGTATATCCCCCCGTTTAGGCGGGAGGGGCAATTTTAAGAAAAGTTGACTTCAAATAGAAAAATAACCATAAAAATACAATGGTAATATCTGGACGAAAATTCATTCCTCATCTCAAAGCCCGAAATCCATTCTTTAATTTTATTTTTAAATAAAGTTTTTTTAGCTGATAGTTTTTGAAAAATTTACTTTCAAACTCAAAATTTTGAGAAAAAGACGATTTTTTTGTGTTAATCTATTTTTTTTTTTATTTTATGGTATTAAGTACTATTTTTGTTTTTTATTTTCAATGCACTTATTCATTTTTAGTTAAAACCTGAAAACCAAATGCTAAAATGACTTCTAGTTTTTGAGAAAACTGAAATTAACATGATCAACTTCACTGTTTTTAGTCTAGTATCCTTTTTCTTCGGGGTGGGAGGGCTCTGCCTCAGATGCGGTAGTTTTGATTTTTAGATGAGTTGCTTATGATGTTGGCCTTAGCAATAATCCAAGTTTTCGACCTTGAGCGCCGAACGCAACTTTGTGAAATACGCAAAAGACCAATAAATTTTCGCGGTTTTTTCAGTTATTGGCTATTTTAACCTTTAAGGCCTGGTTTTCGAATATAACTTTGCTCTACCATTTCAAAATAATTAAATGGGCTTCAATTTGAGCTAAGAATCAATTCAAATTGTGAATTTTTTCATCAACTTTTGAATTTAGAATGCTGCAAATCGAATTGAAGGGGGCTTTTTCACCCCTTGTGTGAAATTGTTTGCCCCTTTTCAATGATTTTTGTATACTGTGTAGCGTGTCATGTTGGCTTTATTTTAAGATCTTAACCATGAACATCGGATGAGTAGAAACGGAGTTATGATTTTTTAAAGTCAACCATAAAAAACTCGAACTAAAACAGTACTCAGTTCAGTACCCACCAGTGAATTATCTGCAGCGAATGTTTTAATTCGAGTTTTATATGGTTGACTTTAAAAAATCATAACTCCGTTTCTACTCATCCGATGTTCATGGTTAAGATCTTAAAATAAAGCCAACATGACACGCTACACAGTATACAAAAATCATTGAAAAGGGGCAAACAATTTCACACAAGGGGTGAAAAAGCCCCCTTCAATTCGATTTGCAGCATTCTAAATTCAAAAGTTGATGAAAAAATTCACAATTTGAATTGATTCTTAGCTCAAATTGAAGCCCATTTAATTATTTTGAAATGGTAGAGCAAAGTTATATTCGAAAACCAGGCCTTAAAGGTTAAAATAGCCAATAACTGAAAAAACCGCGAAAATTTATTGGTCTTTTGCGTATTTCACAAAGTTGCGTTCGGCGCTCAAGGTCGAAAACTTGGATTATTGCTAAGGCCAACATCATAAGCAACTCATCTAAAAATCAAAACTACCGCATCTGAGGCAGAGCCCTCCCACCCCGAAGAAAAAGGATACTAGACTAAAAACAGTGAAGTTGATCATGTTAATTTCAGTTTTCTCAAAAACTAGAAGTCATTTTAGCATTTGGTTTTCAGGTTTTAACTAAAAATGAATAAGTGCATTGAAAATAAAAAACAAAAATAGTACTTAATACCATAAAATAAAAAAAAAAATAGATTAACACAAAAAAATCGTCTTTTTCTCAAAATTTTGAGTTTGAAAGTAAATTTTTCAAAAACTATCAGCTAAAAAAACTTTATTTAAAAATAAAATTAAAGAATGGATTTCGGGCTTTGAGATGAGGAATGAATTTTCGTCCAGATATTACCATTGTATTTTTATGGTTATTTTTCTATTTGAAGTCAACTTTTCTTAAAATTGCCCCTCCCGCCTAAACGGGGGGATATACACCCCCCATCCGGTACTATTGTTTTCTTCTTTTGGCCCAATCTACACGCTCTATTGCTTTTATGCAGCATATGTCAAAGACCATGTTTTTGTTACTATACTGTTTTATATACTACTTGTTATTTTAAATTTTTTATTGCTATATTTTGAAATGCCGTCCCTTGGAGACCGTTATGTCTACAGAACCGGCTTTGGACTCAAATTGAAGAAAATTTAGTACGGTTGAAATTGTAGAGCAATGTTTTATTCGGAAGTTAAGGCGTAATGGTTAAAATAGCCAATAAGTGAAAAAACCGCGAAAAATTCGCGGTTTTTTGGATTTTTACCAATGTTGCGTTCGGCGCTCGAAGTCAAAAAATCAGATTTAATACTAGGCCAACATCATAAACAACTCAGCAAAAAATCAGAACTACCGGACCTGATGCAAGGTCTCAGTACTATGAAACTACAAGGTTACTGGACTACACTCTTCTAGGTGAAAAAGCTTTTTTTTCGAAAAATGGTTATTGATGGGTTTTGCCATGAAAAACTATTTTTTTCATTTTCTATTCTCTTGAAAACAGTAAAACTGACTTAAAACAATCATTGATTGAAACTTCTCATTGAAAACCAATTGTGTAGAGGACAGTCTTAGCTTCCATATGATTTTTTTTTATCAAATTCGTTGGAGCCGTTTTTGAGATAAATAAGCTTTTTCTTAACGGTTATATGGCAAGTTCCGAGTACCGTTATTTTTGGAGCTTAAAAGAATTTCAATTTTACCTCTGGAGAGAAAAATAAACCCTAAGTTCAAAATTTAAAGAAAATCGCTTCTAAGGCTGTAGGTTGTGGTACATACAGTCAGAATTGTGCCACCAACTTTTTTGGTCTTCTCTGTCATCGTAATATCATGTTTGATTGTTATCTCGAAATTTTTGTTCGCACGAATCCAAAACTTGCCTCACAAGTTCAGTCGACTCCGCTTAACTGGAACACGATAATTGCAGAATATTTGTATCAGTTAAGCGGAGTTTTCAATTAACCGAACCTCGGATGACTGAAACTTGTTTCAAATAAGCGGAATTCCGTCAAAATATGATAAATTTCATTCAACAAGAAATATTACATTTATTTTGGTTTATTTTTCACAATATTGCACAATATTTTTAAGGTGAAGTACCCTCCAGGGACAGATTGACAAGAAATGAGTTTTTGACATTCCAAATCCGAGGGATGTGCTCCATTAAAGATTTAGTGGCAGCGTTCAATGGTAGTTTCACTACTGCAAAGTTGAATAAGTGCAAAATTAGCATTTGAGACGAAAATATTTGTTTCAATTATACGAAGTTTTCATATAAACGGAGTTCAGTTATGCGAAGTAGTTTGAGTGAAAAATGCTCAAAAACGCTCCGTTATAAATTTCTTGTTTCAGAAAAGCGAAGTTTTCAGCTAAGCGGAGTGCAGTTAAGCGGAATTGACTGTGCCTCACAAGTAAAAAAATCGATTTTGGAATATCATTAGATATTAATTTATTACAAACAAACAATTCTTGTAATTGGCTTCTCAAACGGCTCTAACGATTTGGATGACATTTTGACAGTTTTTAAAAATACCAAGACAGTTCATCTACAAGATCAAGAACATAGTATCAAGTCATGCATTTTTTTGAGACCAGACCGAAACCAGACGAGACCGATACCGATACCAATATCGATACCAATAACAATTCCGATACCGAGACCCAGACGAAACTGAGTTATACGACACCGACACCGATACTGAATTTTTTCGATTTTAACGATACCGAGACAACACTTACAAAAATATCGTTTGGTTTGACATCGTGGCCAGCCCTACTGATTGAACTATTTAAACGTTCCAAAATCAATCATTGAAATTTTCATTGATGACTTTCAATCAACTGGCTCCAAAATAATATTTTTTAGCTACCAAAATTTTCAAAAGGCTATTTATTTGGATTTTTTTTTTAAATATTTCAATTCAATTTGTGTTTTAGAAACTCAATATTTCAAAATCTTTTTTCTTTTTTGTTTTACTTTTATGCAAAGCACAAGCTTAAAAAAAAAAACCTTTTTGGGAAAGTCTTATTTTGATAAAATTTTTTAAACGTGCTTAAATTCAAACGGTCTACTACTAGTATTAGACAATTTTCAACTTGGCAACTATTAAGAGCATCTTCAATAATTAATTTTTTTTTTTGATTTTGAATTTTCTCATTTTAATTACAAAAAAAGTAAATAATATTGTAACTTAAAATATGTTAAAAAAAAACTAGTTTTGAGTTAAAACAAAAATGTAATAAAAATTGCAGTTTTGTTCTTCACAGATACAAGTTTCATTGAAATTCATGAACATAATTTGGAGATAATTTTGAAAAATTAAAATTAGTTGTTTGGTATCATGTGTCCTAGAACTCAAACTATATAATCAAACAGGTGTGCTAATCGAATTTTTTTGGATTAATTCGAGTTTTTATGGTTTATTTATTCTTCTTTTATGTGCTGCAACATATACGAGTATTTTCAAAAGCACAAGTCAAAAACATCATACCAACTAATAAAAGAGAGGATTTCATTTATTCTAGTAGTATCCGTATAGTCTTCTTTAGGTTAGATAACTGTTGCAAAGTTTTGAAAACAATTGCTTATATAACATCCTCTAATCTTATGATAATTACTCTTATCTGAGAGCCTTCAGCAACTATTGATAGAAATCAAAAGCTCAATAAAAACAATTATAATAATGACAAAAAAGAAACTAGATAAATTTTGCAAATATTTTGAATAGAAAAATAAAACAAGATTTTGGTTTACCTATACATAGAGTAGGTCATTTAAATGGTAATTTATAGTGATCTAAGCCAAAAAAAAATCTTATCACTAGTCTGCCTAAAAGAACCTGAATATTGCTGACCTTGAAATTGAAAGTAAATTTGTATGTTAATAGCCCGACACATTTGAAAAATTAACTTTTAAATATGAAACATTTTTGATACATTTTTTTTTTTAATTTTATCAAGATGACCTTGAAATAAAATTATGTACATGCAAACACGGATACAAGAAACAGAAAAAAGCTATTTCTTGAAAGTGAAATATAGTAGTAAGAATATTACAATTAAATTATACTAAAGTTTTTACATTTTAAAACATAATAAAAATAGTTTCATGGGCATAGATACATATATGGTCTTCCAACAAGGGGTTCCATATTAATTATTCAAAAAACTATTTTTTTTTGAAAAGTGTTGATATTTTTTTTATATCAAAGAGCAAGCTCTGATGTGGATAATAATGAAATACAAATGACCAACTCGGCTCTACCTACAAATGGTTATCCCATTGATGGAATTTCGCATGATATTTTCGGCTGTATTTCACAAAAAACTGTTCTGATGTTTTTTCTAAAATGCATTAATTCTTATTAGACCATTCACTCAGAGAAAACGTCAGGTTAATTATTCACATGGACTGTGTTAAATTAACAAGGTGTTACTTTAACAAAAGTTACAGTCATTTCAGAAAATTGTCTGATTTTAATAACACTATGAGTATATTCAGTGTTAAATCAATCTGGTATGGCTTTGCTTACAATATGCAAGTTTATGCAACTAAAATGATTTGAATTGGAATTTAACATGTCCTCCTGTTAAAGTAGCACTCTGCCAGTTCATTTCAACGAGACCCCAGTGCTAAAACACACATACAGGCCATCCAAATAAAATGATTTGAAATAGAATTTATCCTGGCCTCCTGTTAAAGAAGCACTCTGCCAGTTCATTTTAAATTGGCACCAGTGATAAAACACACACATATGCCATCCAAATAAATTGATTTGAATTTAACCTGGCCTGCTGTTAAAAAAGCACTCTACCAGTTCATTTCAACATGACCAACTTAACACCTGTGTTAAAATACGCACTTAGGCCATCCAATGAGTTTAAACCTATTGGAGTTTTGGCACCTATTTTTTACGTAGCAAACTAGCCCAGTGGATGAGTGCTATCTCCGTGTGTTGAAGGTTCCCAGTTCAAAACTAACTAAGTATCACAAAGTATTTATAAGATAAAATAAATATAAATAATAAGGGTATTCATACAACGGCGTAAAGCCATCGTAGACGTTGTAAAATTTTAAACTTCGTAATTCTGTCACAATTTGTATGGAAAATTTTAAAGATTTACGAAGTTTACAACTTTACTATGCTTCCGATGACTTTATGCATGAATACCCTTAATGTTATGAATTCCAATATTTTCAGAATAATGAAACACGTGTTAAGCGATAAGCAGCATTAGAGACGGCTGAGGCTGAAACGTATGGATTATTGACATAAGTACATGATTCAGGATTGATTTGACATTGAATCATGTTAAACTAACTAACTAAATTTTCATGTTAATTAACAATATTGCTATGTAAAACTAATAAGACCTTGCACATTGAATAATGTTAAATTAACTAGATTTTCTTTTAAATTTAACTAGATTTTGATGTTAAATTTACAGAATTATTATTTTAAGCCAGTGTTTAATTTACAAGATGTCATACAGATTTTACCTGCAATCTACGTTGATTTAACATGACATTATAATAAGGTATCTGGTTAAACAGTTTACCTGATCTACCGAGTTGAAAAATAACAACCTGAAAAACAGGTGTAATTGACCAGAAATTGATTAATTATTCCTGCTTTTTTGTCTGAGTGTTGGTGTTGACTTAATATTTGACATAGTCCCATAGAGAAAATGGTGATCTAGGCTACTAATTTGAGTCTTTATTTCGAGAAATTACTCTTGCAGGGTTGCAGGAAATTTGTCACGCCATTTGCCATTGTTTCATGAACTGTATGACATGTGACGCTACCGTGCCAGCCGTTTTTATAAAATAAACGTCACTGACATTAATAATATTCATTTTGAGGAAAAAAAATGCAATATGCAAAGTGGTCTCAGCTTCTTCGACGAGATTTGCTCTTGACTTTTACTGGTCGAACAGGAGAAGCGTTAAAATTTGTTGATAAAATTTTTTCGGCAAGACGGCCTGCGCTTTTTGTTTTTTATATTTTGCGCGCACTAAAGGGGTTATGACAACCCTTAAGATGATTATAGTACACAGTACGAGCGTTAGGAAAATGAGGAAGGATTTAAAAGGAGATACCGATGCACATTGGTTTTGAAGCTTTGAATATTAAAATGGGGGGAAATGGAGCCTGGTAAGGCATTCCACATTCTTGTTGTGCGGCTAAAGAAAGAGTCTCTGAACTTGACAGTACGTCAGAAGTTGGGCTCAAGAGTAAGCTGATGAGCATTCCCAGAAGCGCGAGTATTACGGTTGAATTGTTTTAGAGGAGTAATGCAACTGGCTATTTCACTAGAATACTATTTATAAAAATAGCGATAAAATAATGAGAGACATAAAACACTGCGACGGTGTTTCGGAGATGTTATTCATTGCGTTATTGTTTCTATACAGGAGAATCAAGTGAGTTATAGAAGCACTTGCCCAGATGCGGGAGTTGTACTCAAGCTTAGGTTGGATCAAGGCTTTATAGATTGTAGCCAGGTCAGAAGGGGAGACACATTTCTTGCATCGTCGAAGGAAACCCAAAAACTTTGCAGCGTTTTTAGCGACGTCGAATATGTGGTCACTCCACAGAAGGTGATCTGTGAGTGATGCACATACCGAAGACTGAAAGCTGTTCGGTTTCTTCGATGCAAGTGCTGCTCATGGATAGCAGCATAGGGGGTGGGTTCCACTTTTTTTAATGGCTTAGAAGTTCCAGACAAGAGATCGTTGATGAAAATAAGAAAGAAAGTCGGAGACAAAACGGATCCCTGGGGCACACCAGCATTTATTTTATGAATATCAGATTTGAAACAATCCAATACAACTTGTATTAAACGGTCCGAAAGGTAGTTTCTAGTCCTGCGAAAAAGAGATTCATCTAATGCTTTTGAAATATCAAGTGCAACAATCTTTCTTTCTCCAAAACGATGTAAAGATTTGTTCCACTGCTCGGTGAGATATGCCATCAGATCACCAGTGGACAAATTGATACGAAAGCCGTACTGCCTTTTATTAAGAAGCTTCCGTTCCTCGAGATATTTCGTAAGCTGATAGTTTATCAGCGTTTCCATGAACTTGAGAAGAAGGGACGAAAGTGCAATTAATTGGATGATAATTAGTGGGTGAAGAAGATGCGCCTTTTTTAGGGACAGGCTGGACAAATGCTATTTTCCATTCACTCGGGAAGAGACCTGTAAAGTACGATAGATCATAGATGGAAAAGCTTACGCAGTGGCTTTCCCAGCGTAGAAGAACACATCTTCAGAGCAAAGTGATACTATCCGGGCCAGCGCGACTTGTGTATATCATCTTTAAGGACTCTTGCAACTGCACAGGTGTGAAAGAGGATTAGTCCCATGAAATCGTTAGCGCTCTCAAGTACAGGAGGAGTCATAACACTTTCTGGCAGCATCGAATTAACAGCAAACTGTGCTGCAAGCAAATTGGCTTTATCTAGTGAGCTGACGTAGGGAGTTTTATTGAAGACGAGCGTTGGAACTGAAGATGAAGCATACACATAATTTGGACTAATTCTACTCCAAGTACTCCCAGTATTTCCTCTTATTTAGCCTCTTTAGTCCTTCAAATCGATTTATGTCAATTTGTAACTAGGCTATATTGAATATACTGGAATAAAGGGGGAATAAAGGAATAGTTCAAAAGTTTTTACTATTGAATTATGTTGAATATGCGCATGCATTAAAGCAAAAATGCTACTAAATTCACCCTTGCGTTTCTGAGAGAATGGTCTCAACTTTTTGTTCAAAATTAAATTTCCTATCGAAATTCTTGTTTAAATTTTTTTGTATTAAAATTTTAGCAAAAAAATGTAATAAGAACCAACCAAATCGAAAAACCAAAGATTTTCTAAATTTTTAATAAATTGCCCAAAACTTTTTAAGACTGGCACTTCCCAATGGGTTGGGCTTTTATCTTTTTCGATGCCCTCTGCTTGCATTTTGTCATCGACTGCCATTGTTAAGTAACAAAACCAAAATTTTATAAAAACCAATAAAGAAAAATCTAAAAATTAATGATTTCCTAATTTTTTAGTAAATTGCCCAAAACTTTTTTTGGAGCAGATATTATAGCATGTTCAAAAAGTCAATTTTATTTAAAAATTATTAAATGTAACCAATCACAATTTAACATTTTATAATAATTTTTCGCTAGTATGTACCAAATTTAAAGCAAATCAGCCAGCTCGTTATTACTCTAGCATAACTTTTGCACAATTGAACTTTGGTTAAACTTTCTAAGGCTTTGGTATAGATCATGATAGAATGTTTGCAAGTAAAAGAAACTTTGGACAATTTCATAGAAAATTGTAAATTCACATGAAGTTAGATCACTGCCATTTTTGATTTCCTTAAAAAAAGCCTTGTGCTTTCCGAATAACTAATTTTTTTTAAAACTCTTCATTTTCTTATAAAAAAAAACAAGCTGGTATGTTTTGTGCTAAGCTTTTGTTCACGGCATTTTATGAAGGAAGGGGGTTTGAACCGGAAAATCTTACCCCCCCCCCCCCAATCTCCACTACGGGTTTGTACACACATACATATAAAATATATTTGTAGATATTTATTTAAGTACTCACCGTGTCCAAGAACTCTGTGAATTTTGAAAAATAGTACCACCAGCACGCGTTCACCATCTAAATTAATTTCCACAAAAAATTGAAGAAAATTTTTGAACAAAAATTAAAGAGTATTAATATCATTTTTTCCCTTTAAATAATGAATATAAATTAAAAAAACTAAAAATAAAATGTTGATATTACAAAAAAAAAAATTTAAATTAAAAAAAAATTAATTTAATAAATTCAAAAATTCAATGCAAAAAAAAACTATTATAAAAATTCATCAAACTGCAGCTCTCTCGAAAATATAAATTAAAAAAAAAAAATAGATCTTAATCATAATTATTATATAAAATTATATTTTTAAAGCGGTTAGTATAAGTAAAATTTACAATATGATCCAGAAAAACATAATACATTTATTTTAAATCAGAATCCTAGTTCTGGATTTCAATTACAAAGCAAAGTCCGTTTTATTTAAATTATTTTTTTTTACCAAAATTACTTTTAAATTTATGCGAGAGCGAGTTATTTAAGAAAATTATTATTATTATTTAAAATAGTCTTGTTATTTACAACAAATTTTGTTTTATATACAAAAATAGACAGATAATGTATGCACGGAAACATACAGTCTAAATTAATGCCAAAGCTGTATTGATTAGTAAAAATAACTAATAAATGTTAATTATATAATTGAATATATTTTTGTATAAGAAAAAAAAGTTTATAGAACAAAAATTCAAAGGAATACATAAATTTGAAAATATAAAACAAAATGATGTACCACACATGAATCTGTTACCACATACCCTTAATGTTCTAGGGTTATTACTATAGTCGACTGGCTGACATCGGAAGTTATAATGTCCCGTTAGCCAACCTGAAGAAGCTATCTGTAATTGTAAAGAAAGGAAAAAGAACAAATTGTTTGGATGATGTTTTTTCTTTTTTTTTTTTTTTGATTATCTTGTGGTAGGTTTCGTCATTGGTGATTTTTTAAAGTTTTTTGTCTGATTTATGAATGCGTTTTGTTGTTGTTTGTTTTTTTATTTCAGTTAAGAAATATAATGTTTGTGTTCAAGATATCTCTCTTCTTCTTCTTCTCTGCTTCTACGAACTATATAATTGCATCCTATTTAATGACGAATATAAATATCCTTTGAGGGTTGCTGATTGTTTTGTTATTAATAAAAAATTAAAAACAAAGCCCTAAAACCTAGGTCTAAATTGGGGGAGTTCGGTAAAACTATTAAAACCTTTATGAATAAATTGAAAATCGTAATTGTGACTATTCTAACGATTTGGTTAAATGAAATTTAAAAAAAAATCTGACGAGATAACTAATAATTTCTGATCTACTTTGAGTTTCCTATATGCTGGCAACACTAATTAAACAACTTCTTGTTTCTGAAATGTCAAGTGTTTGATTGAAAAAAATAATTAGACACCCTGTAGATGTGCATCGATTGGTGAACTACCCAATGCTGATTTAATTGATCTACAGAAATAGTAGGTCTACATCGAAAAACTAAAGCAAACGATTCATATCACAATGTAGTGAATAACAACCCGTTTTTTAACACGTATTTTCAACAAAATGGTGCAACTGGATATAAGTTTCGTGCAACCTTCGTAACCGTGCAACAAACAAACAAATAACATGGTTCATAAGCATGGTATAAGAACAACAAGGTATGCTTGACAATTCAAGCAACTGATTCGTGACGTCATTGCGAGTGAATTATCTCAATTGTTTGTCATTTATGGCAAAGAAAGTAAATAATAAATTGTTTATGTTTTAAAGCAATTTGCTATTAAAACTCAAATTAAAACAATAGATTATTTATGTCTTGAAATTATTTTTTTGTTAAATCTCAAGTAAAACAATAAATAATTTATTTTTTAAAGCTATTTGTTGGTGAACACTCGCTATGACGTCACACAAACAAACAAAATATGGCGACCCTTCATCTCATATACAAAATACCTTGTATTTTTATACCATGGTGCATAAGCGCTTCATTGAAGTACTATATTCGAAGCTTTTAAGTTCTAAGCAACTGGTTTATAAAGGGTTTTCCAATAGGGACGGCTCGATGTTGGGAGGCTGTAAGGCATTTGTGAAATCTGTTGTTTCATATTCAGTCACCAAAAAGCCGTTTGAGCAAAACGGCAAATAAATAAAAAAATAAATTATTAAAATGGGCAGTGAGTTGTGAGTGTTTTCTTGTCACAACAACAGATTACATGGTCGTTGCTCGTCCTTCGCAGTCGACTATTCAACGTTTGGTGAGAAAATTCTAGTCGAAGGGGTTCAGTGAACAGTAAGCTAACACTCGCACGTCAACGCCATGCAGGATGTGCAGAAAAAATCGCGCTGAGCTCTTGAATGTCAATAAATACATGGATACCCCTATTGACACCTGGTAAGTTGCTTTCCACACCACCTGCATTTCAGCACATGAACCCTATCTGGGGGATAAATTTTTTTACAATTTGACGTTCAATGTATTTCCCATAAGAGAAAAGAAAAATAGAGTCATATTCATGTTACTTTTTCTAATAACTTTTATATAAACAGATACAACTTTTATGATTGCAATAGAATAACAAAACATGTAAGTTTACAAATCTAGCAAAAAATAAATCAAAACTGACGCCTCAAATGCTTCAAAATTAAGATGAAAAATGTAAACAAACTACCTCTACAACGAGAAACAACAACACCATTACTCGTTTGAGAAAAAAGCAACACAGAGACGTAGCCAAGATTATTAAAAACATGAACAGTTTTTTGTTTTCTTTGTTAATAATGTTTGTATTGAAAATGAAGATTTTCAAATACATATCAAAATTTTTGTTTGGAATGAAAATTTCTTGCATATATATTTACCAATTTAATTACAAAAAAAAAACTTTTTCAAGTATTTTTACCTACGTACAGAATGTTTTGGTTTGGAAGTTTGTAAATATTTTAAATGCTTCTTCGTTATACCGAATTTACACGACTGGTGAAAAGCTGCCAGTATAATGACAAAAATACTGAATTTGTCTATTCTTCTGTTATTGTTTTGGTAATTTTATTGCCAGTTCCCCCATCGTGTAAATGCAGCATTAAGATTAAGACGCAGGCACGATTAAAGTATTCCTGATATTTTTTGGAGGGTACATATTTTGAAAATAAGAATTGTAAAAAATTAAACGCAAAATTTTATTTATTCAATAAGCTTCGCTAGTTTCACAAAATATATTTTATTGATCTGTTGCACAAACAGTGTACAAATATTTGTACTCCTTTTTTCTCAAGAACACAAATACACATGAACGCAATACATAAATATATAGAAATACTTTATACCTACATCTTCATAAAAACATTACTGCAAAGTTTCGGTCACGGAAGCTTTTACTTATTAGAAAACAGTAGTAAAAAATATAATATAAAAATCTTCATAATTGACTCTTGTCTATCAAACCCCTTCCCTGACTACGCACATGACACCAATTTTGCTTACTACATAAATCCATTTTGGAAAGCAACAACAACAATACAGGTTTGTTTACATTTTTCATCTGCAAAATATAGGAAGTTATACATAAGTTTTGATACATATTCTTCTTGATTAACTAACTCACATAAATTCTTTTTCTTTTGCAACTATAAAAAAAATACGTGTTCATAGAAGATTAATTAGCAAAAGCAATGTTTTTCAGACCTTTTTTTGGTTTTCTTTTATGGGAAATACATTGAATGTCAAAATGAAAAAAAATGTATCCCCCTCATAGGGTTCACGTGCTGACTGCTAGGTGCCGTGACTCCATTCGCCAATACCTGTCGATAGCTGATAAACAATTTAAATTGCGGAGGTGACATGAATAAATTGGCTTCGAAGATCGTGCGATTTGACTTCGTTAGACTTTTTTTCGTGAGATTTTATGAAGTCACAGATCTTTACCAATAAGCTGCAATCGACAGATGCCCTCAATATCATATAACCCAGGCAATCGGGTAAATTCAGCCAAATCTATGCGGCAGAGACATTGAAAATTGGACTTCTCGTATCGTATTTGAACTATACCTTTTTAGCATACAGCTTACAGTAGCTTACAGTTCCCATGCGAAAAAAATCAAAATTTTCAAAAAAATTTCTCACCTATTCTGTGCAAAAAACGTTTGTCTTGGTCTAAGCCACCCATTGATTCATTATTTTACCCTTAATTAATAAACTTTAGGCCTTAAAAAAATTAAATAATTATTTTTAGATGCAAAAACCATTTAAATGCAAATAATGCTTTCAGGTGAATATATATTTTTTTGAAGATAAACGACCATCAAAAAAAAAAAAAAAAATATTTTATTCACCACACTTTTTTTCGCATGCAAAACATTTGCCGGTCCATTGTTTTGCGTGACAGCAATGTTTTTCTTATGCATAAAACTTTAAACATGCAAACAATTAATTTTGCATTTCACCTCAATTATTTTTGGCATGGCAGAATATATGTATAGGTTTATTTTTGCGCACGGGGAACTGTAGACTAGGCTTTAAAAAAAAAAAAAAATATTCGGTGTGTTTGGTTACATTGTTCAATAACTGTCAAATTTTTTAAAAAGGAGAAAATTCTCTCAGAGAGGAGAAAACTTGCAACAAAGTTAAAAAATGGGCTGAACCAGTTTTGTATAAAATGTCAAACGTGACAACGTGACGTACACTAATCAACCACAAAAGACGAAAAAAAAAAAACAAATGAAATTGAAACAGACTTACAATTTCATATTTTGACAGCTTTTGTTAACTTCCTACACACAAAAATTTGTGTATCAGAAATTTGAAAGATTTTACTTGGAGGGGAAGTTTCCTGCTCTCCCATTCTGCTCTCTCGTTGCAACTTTTTAAGAATTCATACGAAATTTCAGTAACCAAACAGATCTAAAACCTCGCACACAGCTCCTTTCATTCCATTTTAACATCGGTCCGCCCTTTTAACAAAACCCTTTACAAGGTGGGACAAAAGTATAGAATACGTGGAATTAGCAATGCAGCAATACACACTTGAAGAACGCGGAATTATTGTTACAGTTCTTTTGACTAAATAGTAGTTCGACATCGTTTTCCTCATCATTCTGCACAATTTCGCAGCAGTTGACGTCCGTTACGTCAAAGTCGTCAAATCGAAATGCCGATTATGGAATCCACCAAATTTAATTCCTTAAGGGAATAAACATAACAATGTTTACTGATGAACTGAACTGTAAAACATTTCAAAACTTTGAAGCCCTTTGCGAATATTATTGAAAAAATGCTTCTAAATAGTAGTTCTAATAGAGCGTTTTTTTTGAAAATACTTTTTAATTAGAAATATTGCAAGTTTTTTAAACATCTCACGTTTTCCTTAAAATTTATAATTTTTATTATTTTTTTCATTTAATTCGTCAGAAAAATTTAAGGATTGGGGTTTACCAAAAATAAAGCTTATTAGTTTTTTAAGGTTGATTAATAGCCATGGGAATAATCATTTTGAATATTTTTGGATTTTATTTTTAAATTAAAATACTGAGGGATCTGGTTTATTTTTTGTTACTAATTTGTGAAATTATTTTCTTGTTTTTTGAGAATTTTTAATTTCACTTAACATTTGTTATCCACAAATGCAGGGAAAATTAACTAATAATTTTATTAATTTATCTACAACTACTATACATTACACATTTAGAGAAAACCATAATTAGTTTTTACAAATATATAAATGGGCATGGCGTTATATTATTATTAATCAAATTGGTAATAATAAATTACTACTAAAAACACAAATAAGCAAAATATAAATATTTATCAAATTTTAATATTACAAAATTTAAATAAAGAAAAGCATTATATGAGTTTTATATTGCAAATATGTTTTTTTTGATTAAATTTAATTAAAAATTTAAAATATGTATTTTTAAATATTTTATCAAAACTCTTTATGTATGAAAAATATAGATACATTTTAATTATTCAGCTGATTGAAGACAAGCTAGAAGCTAAACCAATTATGCAATATTAACTTATTTTTCAGTAAAATTTGTATTTAAATAAAAGCTTAAGAAGCAAATTCTTTTTATCATACAAATAATATTTATAGTTTTTTTTAAGGAAGAAAGGTATTTCAAAATAGTTCTAAATATTTTTTAAAACACACAAATCTACAAAACTACTATTTATAATGCTAAATTTTTTCTACTTATTTTCAACACTACTAAAAAAAATATTATACCAAGGAAGCTTACTTATTTTTCAAACCAATACACAAAAAGGATATATTTTTCTTAAGCCTTGCTAACGACTTTTAAAAATTCTAAATTGTACAACTCTAATTTGTTTTTGGTCTCAATTATGAACACAGCTGTGTGAGTGTTTTTTTGTTTAAGTGTGTTTAATTTATTAAATTTGTTTGTTTCAATTTATATTTTTGTACTGAATGTTCAAACTTATTTATAAAGTGTAGAAGTGTTTTGGTTTGTAGCAATCAGTGACCTATTTCACAAATTTTGAAATATTTAATATCAAATATGTGTAAACTCTTACATCAATCGACTCACGACAAACTTTAGATGTGAATTACAAAAATATAGGAATTACATTGTCGGGAGTGAATTATAATAAAATGATCATAATAAATCAAAAATAATATCTAATTTGTGAAATAAGGACACTGATAAATTTTTATTTCACTATCTTCAAAATTGTGTTACCACGAAAGAAATCATACAAATCGTTTAACATCTTTTCGCATTTCAAAATAATTATTATTTTAATTTATTTGCTAACATTTCTTTATATACTCATAATATTTCAATTTTTATTACAAAGCTGTATTCTATTATATCAAAAACTTTTACATTTTTAAAATAATACTACATAGAGTATAAAAGATTTTACACTTTTTGATTCATAACGAGGTATAAGCCCTTGGGGGAAGCCATCTTTTTGAACTTATCTGTGAATAAGCTGAACAGATATTCAAAACAGCTTTAAAATACTGGACCTTAATGAGTATACAAATTTCAAAGAAATAATTACTGGGGTACCACAAGAAAGAACTCTAGGGCCAGTTCTGTTTCTTTTATTGACACGTGATATATATCAAACAGATGATCCTATCGAAGTCAAATTTGCTTTGACACCACAATACTTGCAGTGAGCTACCTAAAACTACTTGAAAAACGCTCTTGTTAATGTAAACGAGTTGAAAAAAATAACATGAAGAAAATCATGTTGAAAGCACTGGTCAAGTTACTTAAGTGCAGTTAATGTAGAAAAACAATGACTACCTCTGTTTTGCTTGATTCTGATCCAGTTATATTTTTTTTAAATGATGTAAAATATCTCAAAATAACGCTTGCCTCCATAGACGAGAAATTAAAATGGAAGCAATATTCAGCGAATGCAGAAGAGTGTGATGCAACAACTTTAGCAAAGGAGACTCTCCACCCAAAATGGAGATGAATTAAACAGATTTTAGCGGTAATATGTTTCCTATAGCGTGTAGCTTGTTTAATTGATAAACAGGGTTCGTTAATCATAAAATACGCATCTTAATCGTTCTTTAACGATCTTCTCACGAACCATAAAAATATAGCTCATGAACGATAAAATTTGCGATCTATAAAAATTCATAGTTCTCTGTTCTCTCACGAACAAGGTAAGGTTTGGTTAGGTTGGAAGGGGTGATAGTACGGCAAGACGCACCATCTCACTCGGATCTCAGTGGATCCATTGCGCTACCAAAGGTATAGGTGGTTAGTGAGGAGGGATAGGGAGGGAGTTAAGGGGAAGTTTTAGGTGTAGGGGGCCTCCCAGAACCATCCTGAGTTCTGAATTAATTTCAGGATGTTCTTTTGTGGCAAGACAGAGATGTTGCCCAGTTCGTCGAAGAATTTTTCTCCAAGGGCTTCTTTTCTGGTTCTAGCTAGGCTGGGGCATTCGCAAAGGAAGTGAGTTCGCGTGAATATCCCTATGCCTTGGGACCCATCTTAGGGTTACTGTGTTCGTTGCATTGAGTACTCTTAGCTCGTTCCGGCAACGATCGACCAGTTTGGACTTTGTGGTGATTGATGAAATGGCTTTAATTACCGCCTGTCTATGAAAATGTCAATATTGTTTCGCGGCTTCGCAAACTGCCAGCACTTCCGCTACGAATACAATGCAAAAGTTTGGAAGCTATTTATGGCTATTTCAAGGATGGCTACGCCAGAAATTGTCAGTGTTCTTACTGCTCCGGAAAATAGATTATTTTAGGGCAATTCGTTGACATTTGGATATTTTCAAAACAGGATGTTTCAAAAATATGTCAAAATTTTGCAAACTCCGTTGTTCTTTGAGTGAGATCAATAAAATTAGAATACAAAAATAAAAAAAATTGTTCAAAACATAGTATTTCAAAAATATGTCAAAATTACCTCCATCTTCTGCAGACATGTGTCTTTATCATTGAAATCACTCAAGGAACGACGAAGTTGACATTTTGACCATCACCAAGTTGACATTTTGACCATCACCTGTATCAATATCAATGAAATCACTCAAGGAACAATAAAGTTGGCTTTTTTTTTAAACACCCTGTTGCAAATATTTGATTTCTTTTTAAATTCTGTAGATGGATACCTATCAGCTTTCTCCTCTGTTAATTTCATTGAAATCTCTCAAGGAACAAATAAGTTTCCTTTTTTTTTAAACACCCTGTTGAATATATTTTTTTCTTTTTTAATTTTGCATCAGCTATCATCTCTGTGTTAGTTTAATTGAAATCGCTCAAAGAAAAACGAAGTTACAAAATCTTGACATTTTTTTGAAACACCCCGTTTAGAATATTTTTTTCTTTTTTAATTCTATCTCCACCTGAGTCACTCAAAAAACAACGAAGTTGCAAAATGATAATATTTTTTTGAAACACCCTATTTTGAAAATACTATTTTCTTTTCAATTCTGTATCTGCCATCACTTGGTGTCAATTAAATTTAAATCGTTCAAAGAACGACGAAGTTCCCAGGATTTCGAAACATTGTCCTTCAATACTTTTCGAAACTTTCTCTTTACGTAAAATTACATTTTTCTTTCTTATTTGAACGGTTTGTGAAAGGATCTTCATTAGTTCTCGCATGACAAATTTGTGAACGAACCATATTTTATAGATCCTAGCAGATTGCGATAACGAATATTATTTTAAAGAAAAAATAAAATTCTATTTTTGAATTTCTCACAAGAGAACGAATCAATAATCTTGTCGTAACGAACCTTGGTGATAAACGGACTGATTTTCAGCAGCGAGTAGCTCAACTTTGCGGTAGAAAGCCGAATAAAATACGTCTGTGAAGTTAGCAGGGCAACTTTCACCCACGACCTTGACAGGAATTTGCCATTTTTGCATTGTTTTTGCATTTCTATTCCCGATTTTGCAGTCCGCCAAATAAGGGAGTAATTGAGTGACCTGGTAACTTCCCGCAGTGAAGTTTAAGCAGGTCACATGGTGTATCTCAGGAACCAAGCACGCTAGGAACTTGTATTAAGGCTCCAAATTTGCAGTTTTTTGCATTTCAACAAAAGGCTAGGTCAAAATTTTGAAATCCTTTTTTTGAAAAAATTTCATACTGACCTGCTAACTTCACAGTGAAGTTAGCAGGTCACATGGTGTTTTTCAGGAACCAAGCATGCTAAGAACTTGCAATAAGGCTCAGAATTTGCAGTTTTTTTGCATTTCAACGATAGGCTCTGTTCAAAATTTGAAGTCCTCAATTTAAAAATTTCCCAAATTTGTCTTCAATATGAAGTAAATAGGTTACACCGTGTATCTAACGAACCAAGCATGCTAGGAACTTGCAGAAAGGCTCCAAATTTGCAGTTTTTTTTTGCATTTCAAGAATAGGCTAGGTCAAAATTTTGTTGTCCTTTTTTTGAAAAAAAAAATCCAAACTGATGTTAGCAGGGTGAGTATGAAACTTTTGTCAAATTGATTGCAAAATCGGGAATAGAAATGCAAAAAAAAAATGTTAAAAAACTGCAAATTCCTGTCAAGGTCCCATTGGCGTGGATTAAAGTAGTCCTGCTCACTTCAAAGACGTGAAGAAAATAACGATTTTGTATACAATCTGGTAATGAGTGACGAAGCACATTTCCACGTCAAAATCTTCGAGAAATTCATCAGAAATTGATTTGATATTGGAGATTTTCAACGTGTTTTTTCATGAAATAAATAAAAGATATTATTTTGAATAACTTAAAAACACTTATTTTATTTATTTATTTACTTAAATGCATTTCGGAAGCAATGCTTCCATCGTCAGTAAGTTTTATATAAAACTAATTATTTATAATTATTTATACGGTGTACATCAGCTTGGTGTGGAATATTCTCCGTGAGGAACTATGGACCCTACTTCTTTGAATTGAATCGGTGCAGCTAGCGAAACGCATATAAAGAGAAAAACAAGGGGGCTATTGCAAGACATTTTCGGCGAAAGCAATATCTTATGTGCATAAGTTAAAATCATATTGGTAATACCACTTTGACTTACTTATGCGCTGTCCAGATGGTTCTGAAGAGCAAACATCGAGCAACCTCATCACAAGTGGCCTTTAAGGGCCTTAAAGGCTCGCTCAAACTGAAAGAAATCCCCGGCATATAGCTGAACTGTCTGATCGTATATGACTTTTAATATGTCGCATTGTGAGAAAAGATCTTAAATTGAAGCCCACGCAGAACGTGTAGTGCCCTTAACGATGGCATTCAACCGCGCGAGAGGTAGTTACATCGATATTGAACAATGACATACAATCAAGTGCATTTTAAGAAAAAATTATCTTAAGAAACTACAGTTTTGCTTGAATTGGTAAAACTTCATAGCAATGACCTTGCAATAAAAATTATTATGAATATAAAGGATTTGAAAAATATGTTAACTTGTAGATTACAATCATAGTTACAACATTTTTGTAAGATAGTGAAATAGGATAAAATAGAAATATTTTTTTTTGTTGGTATACAAAATATTATGTGTGCAAATGTGTGAAAGAAAGAATATGCATGTGTATTTGCCAATTATGTTCTTAAATTTTGGTTAAAACATTTTTGATTAATTGCCAATTAGTTACACGTTTAGGAAAAAAACGTTTAAAGAATTTTGGTTTTAAGTATAAGAAAAAAGCACGGTTATTGAAAAAAAGTGCATTTTGTGTTTGTTGTTGTTGTTTGGTTGTAGTTGTTATTAATTTTGAAAAAAAGTGTGTAGGTATATAGGAAGTGTGTTTTTTGTGTTTTCTTGCATCCCAAAATAGGTAAAAGATATTGCAAGAAATATTATGTTACCACTTAACATTTTGAAATTTTATTTCGAGAGTGCGCAGATACGCGAAATGTAATTAAAGCCTCTTACAATATTTATATTTATACATATATTTATATATTCTTAGTTTTAATTTATCTACAATATGGGCAGTTTTTTTTATATTTATTTTTATGTTTAACTTTTCTTTTATTTTTTTTTTTACTAAGCCAATTGAAAGAGGCGTAATTTAATTTTTTGTGTAATCTGTTCGCACTTACTCTCCTAGCTGTTGGACTATCACTATAATCCACTGGTTGACATCTAAAGCTGTAATGACCCCACCAGCCGCCCATTAAAGACTAAAAAATTTAATTTAATTAAACAAATAAAAAAAATAAATAAAAATAAAAAAAAAAATATTTTTTCTTGTTTTTAAATCCCCTACATCAATTATTTATACAAAAAATCTTTAGTTGAAAATTAAAATCAACAGTAATTTTTGCTCGTAGTATGAATACAGATTTTTTTTTTATTATTTTTTTTTTTCGTTTTAAATATTATTTTCATATCGCAAGCGAAAATCCTTTCTATAAAAAATAAAATATTATAGAATTGCATTATTAGTTCTTAAGTAGAAGCCAAAAAGGAGGATAGAAATGAGTTACGATGAAATATTGTGTATAAATTCTTACCTCATAAAACAGCCATGCACTAAATATTACTTGTGATAAATTATAAACTATTAGTGTATATTGCAGATGGAATGGCTTGCGATTTTCCATTAACCGGGGACCTAGAACCTGAAAGGATGACAAAACAAAAAAATATTTTATTATTATTTTGAAAATTTTTCTTTGTTGTTATTTGTTAAATTATTATTATTTTGCACTAGTTGTTGGATTAAGATTGACGCCTAAACGATTTTTGAATCTTTTCTAGATCCGGGATCACTTTTTTATGATTTTTCTTAAGCCATCGACCAATCCATTTAGGCTCTAGCTGAAGAAAGACAGCAGACAGAACTGCGAGACCCGCTTGCCGGTCTTCGCTGTCACCGTGGTTGGATCAAAATCTCAAGTTAATTATTTTCTAACGCATGACTTGCCGTATACATAGATAGTACAAGGTGGTACAAAAGTCATAACCCTATCGGAAGATACTTAAGGGTTGTTTTTAGACGTGTGGTTTTCAAGAAGAAATAAAGCGCATTTAATTTAATGTCATGGTCAAGTATTTAGCTTTATTATAAAGATAAAGGTTTGCCATTATGTTTTAAAAATGATTTCGGCAAGTGGCCGCCGCAGCTGGCTCGAATAAATTCCAGCCGAGAGGCCCAAATTTCGACCACGAATATTAGACCACTAATTTTCGACGCGATGGCGGATGGGCTCATTCGGGCCTGCTTCGATACTCTGCCCCACAGCAGCAATAGCGTCTTCGGTGCGCACTGTACGGAGGCGTCTCTGAAAATGCGCATTATCCACTAGAGTAAACTTGGTGTGAAACCGATCCATGGTTGCTCGAATTACCGACTATGCTGGGCGATTAGGTCAATCGAATATTGGACGCAGCGTGCGATGCTTGAACCGAACCATTAATTTGGTAATAAATTTGCACGATTTGCAAACGTTGTTCAAGAGTAAAGGGCCAACTATAATAGACTTATCCGAACTTAAACAAATGTCAAAACCGAACGAAAAGTTATCCAAAGTTAAAGTTGAAACAAAAAGTAACCATAATTGATTATACTGACTTAAGCAAATGTCAAATGAAGAAGAGCAAAGCTACATCCTTGTATATATACCATTCTCACTTTTTACCCCCCAACCTTTATTTACATCTGCTTCTCGACAAAGTTGTTTTGAAATTGCTAGAGAGTAGTCGCCGCGTCGAAAAGTTTTAAAAATGGATTATAACACCAAAATCCAAAAGTTGAAAAAGTTATCAATGATGCATTCTGCCTTTAAAGCTTTAATTCTCCTTAAAAAAATAAAAGAATTACAAGATAAACGACAACGAAAAAGGCGATCTTGGTGCGTTCGACCAATAAACCGAGACAGGAAAACCAATGGTTTTTTTGTGGTCACCTTCGCAAAAATTAAAGAACTTGACAATGAGCAGTTTTTTATATATACAAGAATGTCGCCTCAAGTTTATAATCTGCTCTTGTCTTTAATATCGCCATACATCCAGAAAAATTCCATAAGAGAACCGATCGATGCGGAATGTCGGCTGGCATTACTTCTGTTGTAAGTATACATACATATTTTATTTAAAAGATTAAAATACAATTTATTACATGTAAAGGTATCTTTCACAAGGAACAACACTGCAGTCCTTAGCTTGGTCATTCAAACTAGGCAAGGAAACAGTTCGCTCCATAGTATTGGAAACATGCGAAATCATATGGCAGGCTCTGTATCCGGTATACGTTTCCGAACCAAACGTGAATGACTACAAGCAAATCGAAAAAGATTTTTGGACGATTTGGAACATGCCGAATACATTGGGAGCAATCGATGGCAAACATATTGCCATCAGATGTCCTCCAAACAGTAGCAGCGAATATTATTGCTATAAGAAATATTATAGCATAGTATTGATGGCCGCATGCGATGCAAAATATCGTTTCACTTTGGTAGACGTAGGATCTTACGGAAGCCAGAGCGATGGGGGTAAGTTTATATTTTGAAATTATTTGCAAATACTGAAGCAAGTGGCTTAAAATGATAGCAATTTATAAATAGCACTTTGAAGAATTTCAAATAAAATCATTCGAAACTCTTGTAAGGGCCACTTATCACATGGTATCTTCAGGTGAAAATCTTGTAAGGTGTCTTATGTGTTTCTTTTTTTAATATTCTTTTGAAATAAAAATGGTTAACATAGTCACTACGAGGACTAAAATAAAGACTCAAAACCATTTAAATCATCCCAATGGAGCAACTGGTTTGGAAATGGCAGCAATTTATAAGTAACCCTAACCACAATTCTGTATGATTTTTGGTGAAATTCTTCAAAGTGGAACTTATAAATCGCTGCCGTTTCCAAACCAGTTGCTCCATTGGGATGATTTAAATGGTTTTGAGTCTTTATTTTAGTCCTCGTAGTGACTATGTTAACCATTTTTATTTCAAAAGAATATTTAAAAAAGAAACATATAGGACACCTTACAAGATTTTCACCTGGAGATAATTTCTTTTTTTTAACATGTACTATATGCAAATTTTTCGAAATATGTGTCCGAATGAAGAAAGGTTTTCATATCTACTATCAGGGCTAAAATTAAGATTCAAAGCCGTTTAAATAATACCAATAGAGCAACTGGTTTGGAAATGGCAGCAATTTATAAGTAACCCTAACCACAATTCTGTATGATTTTTGGTGAAATTCTTCAAAGTGGAACTTATAAATCGCTGCCGTTTCCAAACCAGTTGCTCCATTGGGATGATTTAAATGGTTTTGAGTCTTTATTTTAGTCCTCGTAGTGACTATGTTAACCATTTTTATTTCAAAAGAATATTTAAAAAAGAAACATATAGGACACCTTACAAGATTTTCACCTGGAGATAATTTCTTTTTTTTAACATGTACTATATGCAAATTTTTCGAAATATGTGTCCGAATGAAGAAAGTTTTTCATATCCACTATGGTTTGCTTCAATTAAATGTTTCTAGATATAAAGTATAGATGTAGATAATTCTTAATAAATTATTATTTAAATAAGAGTTTTTATTATACTTTTTTGTAGGCGTTTTTCAGAACAGTAAGTTTGGACAAAGGCTGCTAAACAAAACCCTTCCGATTCCCCCGCCAAAAAAACTTGTTGACACTGATGAAATACTTCCTCACTTTTTCGTAGCTGATGCAGCCTTTCCGTTGGGTCCTAATATAATGCGACCATATCCAGGTTTACTTCTTTCGGCTGAAAAAGAAAACTTCAACAAACGATTGTCACGAGCTCGTCGAACTATAGAGAACACATTCGGCATCCTGGTTTCTCGGTGGCGAATATTACTAACAACATTGCATATGTTGCCAGAAAATGCAGAAAAGATTGTCTTGGCGTGCATTGCATTACACAATTTCGTAATGTTTAACAACGAAAACTGCTCAAATTATTCACCGAGTACTTTCACCGATTGGGAGGACATCGATGGTACTCAACATGATGGGTTGTGGCGGAGCGAAGTTGGAAATAACGTCCCCTCGATCGTACCATCTCGAAATGCTCATCATTACGGAGGAAAATTTTCAACAACTATGAGAGACACTTTAACCAATTTTTTAAAAGAAAATTAGATGCTTTTTTTCATAAACTTTATTTAATAAACACAAAAATTATAATTCATGTAAGAAGTTATACTATTAGCCGCGTTTGTTTCTTTCTACAAATACTTGAATAAAAAAAAAAATATTACCAGGAACATTACCTTTATCACATTTTTAGAGGTGGAGTTTTTACTTTAATCACATTTTAAGAGGTGGAGTTATGGATTTTATCCCACTTCAGGAACCAATTCTTATATGAATACATTATGGTATGTATGTATGTATATAATTAAACTCTAATCTGTCCTCAGTGCTTGCCTTAATTGCATGACTTTGGAGAACATATCTGTTTTGAACCTATCCTTTTGTGGAATTGGAATATCTTTCAGCAGTGAAAGGATAGTCTTCAAAAACAGTTCATCTCCATCTTCAATTCTCTGTGCACAAGGTTCCAGCTCTTGACCAAATTTTTGTATGGCATCTTCGAATTTTTCACATAAATTTTCGAAAGAAGGTTTTTGTTTTTTTGCTGTGGCCGTGGCCGGAGTCGAAATCATGTCTTCAGTGAAAAGATTTTCATCAAAGTCTGTCGCAGTCAAAGTGGATCCAGATTCGGTTCAAGATTTGCAATTCCAGAGTTGCAGCGAGTTCTGAAAGAACGAGAGAAGTTATAAATCTTCAACAAAGCAGACAAAAACTCTTTACTTTCGTGCTGTCACAAAGTCCTTCAAGAAAGACATTTCTTGGGAGAAGGCCCACTCAGTACTGCTGCATGCTCCGCTTCCTGACGGGGGGTTTTGTTTTTTTATTTCCTTCGCATAGCGCTCCCGCAGAGTTTTCCATTTAGCTTTGCACTCATCGCCTTTAAATAAATATGTAAATAAAACATTGTATTTAACCAATTTAAAGTTTTACTTACTTGTTTTGTTGACTTTTATGGAAATATCAATCCACGCCTTTTCTTTTATGAGCTTGTTAAGGCTTGTTAATACAAGGGGTCCCTTTTTATCATATAGATATTTATACTCTCGGACAAAACTAATTAAATTTGATAAATATTCGTATTCAGCTTGTGCAGACATGTTTACTTATTTTGTATTATCTTTTTGCTATGAAAGTTGAAATTGAAATATCGATAGAGGGTAGACATTAATGGACGGTGTTCACTCAGGATTCTCGTGAGGCGACTTCTTTTGACGTATCTTTTTTTTAACTCACTCATCTCTTGGAGAAAAGAGATGGCCAAGTGAGGCAAATGTTTTTAGATTTCTTGAACATTCCTGCATCACCTGGCCATCTCATTTTTAATAAGGAAAAAGAGTGACATACAAACAAAAATGAAAATGAGTCGCCTCACTTGAAGCCTGTGTGCACACCTTCATGAGAAACAACTTCTGTTTTGCATTGAAATGCAGTTGATATTTGACATTTGCGTAAGTTCAGAGCCATTTCATTGGCTCTTGCTTAATTTCGCGAAAGTTAACGAAAGTTAACGAAACTAAGGAGACGACTATTATGGTTAACTGTATATAAGACTGTGTACTGGCTCGGTGGCTTAAGTTGACTTAAGCTCGGTTAAGTCTATTATAGTTGGGCCTTAAGTCTATTCATTATGAAATGGCAAACCGAACTGAGCATAAATCAAGTGACAGCTGTCAAGAAGACCAACTCCGAAAAAAGTATTGCCAGATTGAAAACCTCACGTCTAAAAAACACCCTTTATAATTTTTGAAAATGGTGGCAAATGCCAATTCTATTTTGACATTCGTGAAGTAAACAGATACAAAATACACGTCAATAAGACATGAATCGCTGTAATCTTATGTAGTTTTCAATTAGACGATCGGAATTCTCCGTCTGTACTCCATTTTCACTCCTATACTACTCCAAAGGTGTTTTGATTGGCTATTATGAGTAATGTTTTCGGAGTCTTTTTCTGTTTTCGATTTCAAAAAGTGGATTTGGAACACCACGCTTAATATATGTACATTCGTCGGATTACTTGTCAAAAATTTAAAAAAGGCTTAAAGAAGCCATTTTGTAAAATGGCGTCATTGGGAAGGGTTTGTGTAAGCTTGACAGCACGATGCTTTCAAATTCGATTGGAGTCAAAAAGGACTTGAACAGTCAGAAATTTCCAATCAAAAACAAAATAAAAGAATGCAGAATAATTGTTTCAAATTTTTGCCGTCTGATACCAACGTGGCAAATATTACGATGACGTTAAGCTGCTCGCCTAGAAGAGTATGTGGCACCACGAGATTCTGCCCCGAAGCAGCCGTTTTGCTGAGAATATCGCAGCTGTGGCGGAAGATGTCGCAGAGTACTCCGGAATATTGACCAGACGAAGCGAAGTTTTACGCACCTAATTATCAATCTTGAAGATGTTCCCTTATAAAGTGCATCGTTTGACCATCAAGCACGTGTAATGCTATGTTTCCACCTAAGGTTTATCTCAGTTTAGATTAAATAAATCTTTTTGGTGTTTCCACCGCACAAAAAGATTTAAAAAAGATTAAATCTGACAACACTTTCAAAAATGCAAATGGCGCTTCAATGTTTCTTATGAAGTGCGAAAGGGACAGAATGTTTTATTCGTGTTAAGGTAGAACTAGAATAGTCGGAAGCCAACTTAAGTGGTTGTACGAAATCGAGCGAAAACAAGAAATTTATATGACGCGCACATAATTGCGAAGTGGAACTTTTCGTTTAGTTTTCGTTAACTTTTGCCGTCGGACGTGAGAGCGCTCAACGACCGCTCTTTCGTAAGTGGGCGAATGCAAAATCAAAATGGTGGAAGCAAACTAACAAAAACTTGGCGCTTGGTGCATAGTTTTCAACTTTTTTTCTGTTCTATTAATGAATGAGTGAAGTCAAATCAATTTTCTTTTAATTAATTTATATCACATCGAATTTTAGTGGTTTCACAAAATAAATAATTAAAAGCATATCACTCTGTGCTGTGAAAAAGTATGAGAAAATAAACATTGAATAAAGCAACTATGTATTTTTGTTTTTTTTTTCACTTCCAACCACTAAGTGCATTATGGGTCACTTGTGAAATTGACGTTTTGGATAGCTACTTTTCGATCGGTTTTTCGGTTTTGACATAAGCTTCCGACAGCTTCCGCCTATTCTAGTTCTACCTTTAAACAATGAAGAACTGAATCGAGTCTCGAATGAATCGTTCAGCACCATGTTAAAAAAGGTTAGTTCGGTTTGTTCGGTATTTGTCCTAGGAAGATTAAATAAGATTAATTTCTAATCTCCAAGATTAACGAAATATATTTGTATGGTAAATCTTCAAGATTTAAAGAAGATTTGAGGTAAATCTTATTAAATCTCAGATTAGCGTTAGGTGGAAATGTAGCATAACATAGGTTCCATCCCGTCTTTGGTGATATGCATTAGCCGGAAGGAACACCCAATTTAACCGATCCAGACTTCTTTTTGTAAGGCTTATGTCAACAAGCATCAGATTCTTAAAACCCTCAAAGAAAATATCCGACAACAATGCAAGTTCCAATCGCTAGAAATTCTGGCTAGAGTGAAGGAAAATGCCATAAATTGGGCCTTAATGATGATCAATTCTGGCATCTTTTTTTTTACTTATATGGAAAACAAATTTAGACATCAAATAAACATAAACCAAAAGTAGATCCAAAAGTTTGCCACCTTGTACAGATATACCTACGACTGCCCTACCTTATAACACATTAATATCGCAAGCCAAAAAAATAGAGTTTTCCTTAAATCATTAGCGATTTATACAAAGAATGGCTCATGCCAAACAAGTTTACTAAAGAGTATTATTATCAGGCTCATTAAACATAACATTCACAATGGAAATGACTTATTTTATTAGTGACAAGTCGACAGAGTGTTCTAATAAATGTGTTTCTCTTCATTAATAAATAAAGGGATAATTGTTTTCACTGTCAATTTGTATATCAATTTACGGAATGATTATGATCTTTGACATGCAAGTAAATATATGGTTAGGTTATTTGTTTATTGTTACATTGTTTTTAACTTATCAACAGAGTAGATAGTATTTAATATTTATATAGGAAGGCATATCCCCAAATGGCAGAATAGAAATTAACTATGAAAAATCCAAAGATTTCTAGTGATGGTCTTGTCATAAACTAAGCACTTTGTCTTTGGTCTTGTATAATTATTTAAGACTTCTGCTTTTTTTTGGCATTATGATACTATTTCGAATGACAAAAATCTGGCATGCAAGAAATTTCGAAATAAAACAATAAAAACAAAAGCCATTCGGGATTTTGTCTATTTGGGATCTTGTCATTCGGGATTTTGGCCTTCGAGGTTTCCTACCCAACTCATTAATGCCCTAGTCGAAAAAATTGAGGGAACACGATTTTTTTCCTTTTTTTAGTGTATCCCTGTGAAAAGTGGTCGTATTGAAATAAAATTTAAAGCTTTTTGAAGCTTGATGGTTTTTTGGTTGGAGATTTGTTTGCAAATAATTTTTATTTTAAACTACTGTTTTTTCATAGCCATTAGAAATGATAACGAAGCAAAACTTTCTATTTTCTTATATATGTTATTTTATAGAAATTTTTTTGGAACAACATTGATCATCAATATCTCAGGAAAAAATTAATACAAAATAAAAAGACAGTTTAGGTGTCCGGATAGAGAGGCAAGTACTCTGAAAAATATCGAACATGTTTTTAATTTATACTATGGACTTTTGACAAATATTTGTCTTTTTCTGTTAGAGTCCATAGTTTGCTCCTCCCTTTGAAGATTTGCCCCTCCCAGGTAGCTATGGTGTAAATCAACTAAGAAATCATTTAAAAAGATAATTTTTGAGTCCTTTTGAAGAATAATTTTATATTTTACTTTCCGAATTGTTAGTTTTTTTGTCTATAGAAGAAAGCTGATGGATAAAATTTGGTTTCTTTTTGAGGTTTAATTTAATTTAGTTTAATTAAATTTAATTAAATTAAATTAAATTAAATTAAATTAAATTAAATTAAATTAAATTAAATTTAATTTAATTTAATTTAATTTAATTTAATTTAATTTAATTTAATTTAATTAATTTAATTTAATTTAATTTAATTTAATTTAATTTAATTTAATTTAATTTAATTTAATTTAATTTAATTTAATTTAATTTAATTTAATTTAATTTATTTAAATTAAATTAAATTAAATTTAATTTAATTTAATTTAATTTAATTTAATTTAATTTAATTTAATTTAATTTAATTTAATTTAATTTAATTTAATTTAATTTAATTTAATTTAATTTAATTTAATTTAATTTAATTTAATTTAATTTAATTTAATTTAATTTAATTTAATTTAATTTAATTTAATTTAATTTAATTTAATTTAATTTAATTTAATTTAATTTAATTTAATTTAATTTAATTTAATTTAATTTAATTTAATTTAATTTAATTTAATTTAATTTAATTTAATTTAATTTAATTTAATTTAATTTAATTTAATTTAATTTAATTTAATTTAATTTAATTTAATTTAATTTAATTTAATTTAATTTAATTTAATTTAATTTAATTTAATTTAATTTAATTTAATTTAATTTAATTTAATTTAATTTAATTTAATTTAATTTAATTTAATTTAATTTAATTTAATTTAATTTAATTTAATTTAATTTAATTTAATTTAATTTAATTTAATTTAATTTTAATTTAATTTAATTTAATTTAATTTAATTTAATTTAATTTAATTTAATTTAATTTAATTTAATTTAATTTAATTTAATTTAATTTAATTTAATTTAATTTAATTTAATTTAATTTAATTTAATTTAATTTAATTTAATTTAATTTAATTTAATTTAATTAATTTAATTTAATTTAATTTAATTTAATTTAATTTAATTTAATTTAATTTAATTTAATTTAATTTAATTTAATTTAATTTAATTTAATTTAATTTAATTTAATTTAATTTAATCTTAATTTAATTTAATTTAATTTAATTTAATTTAATTTAATTTAATTTAATTTAATTTAATTTAATTTAATTTAATTTAATTTAATTTAATTTAATTTAAATTTAATTTAATTTAATTTAATTTAATTTAATTTATTTAATTTAATTAATTTAATTTAATTTAATTTAATTTAATTTAATTTAATTTAATTTAATTTAATTTAATTTAATTTAATTTAATTTAATTTAATTTAATTTAATTTAATTTAATTTAATTTAATTTAATTTAATTTAATTTAATTTAATTTAATTTAATTTAATTTAATTTAATTTAATTTAATTTAATTTAATTTAATTTAATTTAATTTAATTTAATTTAATTTAATTTAATTTAATTTAATTTAATTTAATGTAATTTAATTTAATTTAATTTAATTTAATTTAATTTAATTTAATTTAATTTAATTTAATTTAATTTATATTAATTTAATTTATATTAATTTAATTTAATTTAATTTAATTTAATTTAATTTAATTTAATTTAATTTAATTTAATTTAATTTAATTTAATTTAATTTAATTTAATTTAATTTAATTTAATTTAATTTAATTTAATTTAATTTAATTTAATCTAATTTAATTTAATTTAATTTAATTTTATTTTATTTTATTTTATTTTATTTGTATTGTATATTTTGTTTTAGTCAGTGCTTAGAATGTATAGCTATGTATGTGTGGTTTTAAAAACAGAGTTTAATTTTTATTGAAAATCAATTTGCAAATAGCAATTGTGGGTCACCCTTACATGATGATTTTTTTAAACCAAAAATGAGAAAAATATAATTATGTATGTTATAGCAATTATGGCCTGATGTGGATGCGATACTAGAATATTGAGTATCATCGATCAAAAATATCACTAGAGAAGTGTTAGAGAGCATCTGCTTGAAGAACTAAAGCACCAAGCCCATTGTTGTTTCTGAGATTCTGGGGTAAATCTGTTTGTATTTTGTATAAGATTTCCTCCATATTATGTTAATCATGACCACTAGATCAATAAATCAATATTTATAGAGTCGATAGCTAACTTTTTCTTACTAAGTGATTCTCATTATCAACTTTATGATTTCTTAGGCTTTATAATATTTACTTGCCGCTGGATTTTTTTTTATAATTTATTCCCCATTGAATCAAAGCGAATTGTATAATAATAACAAAACATGTACAATGTACATATAAATCTTATATTTTGTGTAAGTCAATTATATTAACATACCTTGACAAGGTAAACATAAGTTAGGCATGCCGCTAATGTTGGAAATGGTGATGACATCATTGGCCAATCCTTTGTCCTAGAATCTATAAATAAAAGAAAAAAATATTATAAAATATAAATATACAACTTCGTATAAGTAAATTAAATAAACTATGAGACTTGGATAGGAGTGTTAATAAGTTGAATCACAGTGAAACTTAACTAAGTTTTTTTTTAATGTGTTTTTTTTTT